>CM055116.1:831499350-831961850 GCA_029206835.1 Rana muscosa
GTGTCAGAAGACCAGTGGATGGTGTCAGTAGAGCAGAGGATGGTGTCAGAAGACCAGTGGATGGTGTCAGTAGAGCAGAGGATGGTGTCAGAAGACCAGTGGATGGTGTCAGTAGAGCAGGGGATGGTGTCAGAAGACCAGTGGATGGTGTCAGTAGAGCAGAGGATGGTGTCAGAAGACCAGTGGATGGTGTCAGTAGAGCAGAGGATGGTGTCAGAAGACCAGTGGATGGTGTCAGTAGAGCAGAGGATGGTGTCAGAAGACCAGTGGATGGTGTCAGTAGAGCAGAGGATGGTGTCAGAAGACCAGTGGATGGTGTCAGTAGAGCAGAGGATGGTGTCAGAAGACCAGTGGATGGTGTCAGTAGAGCAGAGAATGGTGTCAGAAGACCAGTGGATGGTGTCAGTAGAGCAGAGGATGGTGCCAGAAGACCAGTGGATGGTGTCAGTAGGGCAGAGGACGGTGTTAATAGAGCAGTGAAAGATATCAGTAAGGCAGAGATTGGTGTCAGTAGGGGGGTGGATAATGTCAGTAATTTTTTTTTTATAAATTTTTTTGTTTTTACAATTTTATTTATTATTATTTTTTACAATAAATATATTTTACAATTATTTAGGAGCCCCATTGGGAGGCTTTGGTGAAATATCAGAGTTCTAAACAGACCCCTGATGTCTCACTTTTGAGACACAGAAAGAGACTTAGAACAAGGATTCTGGAGACCCTTTCTCTGGAACCTTAGCTGCACTGGACAGTGAATGAATGGGAAGTGCTCTGTGCTGAGCCACTTCCTGGTCCTTCACAAACAGTTTATCGTTACTGATCACTCACTGTGTTCATTCAGAAAAGGATGGGGCCTTGCTGGCTCCTTCCTGCACTCTCCTTCCTGTTACATCCCCTTGTGTGCCTGCAGCAGCAGCCAGTGGGAGAGGAGAGCAGGGAAGCCGGAAGCTGTAGGGGAAGGCGGGCAGCAGGGGGAATTGGCACTGCACGGGAGGATTAGGATGTGCCCAGGCACATCTGGCACACCCCTTGCGCAGACCTATGATTTTGAGATGTGGGAAGAAAGAGTCTGGAACCCATATAGACCCAAGGAGTGTGTAAAAACTCCACACATGTAGTCTTCCTTCTAGGAAACAAACTCAGAACATCAGAGATGCAAGGCCAAAATTCTAAAACTTTTTACCAGTACTTTGCAACATCAGTATTATGCAGTGTATTTACCAAAACTGGAGAGTGCAAAGTCTGGTGCAGCTCTTCGGCTTCCAGTTTTTTTTTTCAAAACTTAATTGTACAAGCTGAAGTTAGAAACGGATTGGTTTCTATGCAGAGCTGCGCCAGATTTTGCACTCTCTAGTTTTAGTAATTAAACCCCAATGTGTAGTTTATCCTCACATTTAAAACAACTGCACCTATGAACAGAACCTGCAATGAAACCAGGCATCCATTATCTTTTTCACAACTATAAAGTTGTATGTGCTTTACTATCTTCCCACTCAAGTATATGGATGGGAGACACATTTGGACTTGCACAGTACATGGGCAATCTGTCAGGTATGCACAGATAAGGCAATAACTGCATATACGAGTACTATAGGATCATACACCCACATATACTTCTCCAGCTCTTTAGCTCTGTATTGAAACAGCCATCTGCCTATTTATTGGCACCATACCTATTTTTTGTCAGCCTACTGCTGTACTTTGCAGTGGCATAGAGTCAGAGCAAGGAACCCCAGTATGATTTAGGGGGCCACAGGCATCTGACACACCTACGAATGTGGAATGCTAAAGAGACTGAAGCTGGCCTTACAATAAGAGATTTAGAAATTCATATGAACATTCGTAAGGAAGTTCTCAATGCATTCAATGTATTGACTAATGGTGTTCTAAAGTACCATACTTCAAAATAATGTTTGCTTTTAACATTTTATTTTGGAAGGAATGGACTTTCCTGAATGTAAACCACATTCACTGTTAGAAATTCATTTGACAAAAATATTTCATCCTGCTTCCATCTTCTCATCACTGTGGTCAACTCGAAAACGAACGTCGATTTGAACCAACTAACAATTACAAAATTGTACTAACATTCCTGAAATGCAAACTTTTGAATGAAATTCTACTAGCTTTAGGCCCCTTTCACACGGGCTGTCCAATCAGGTTCGCCTTTCAGTTTTTCAGGCGGACCTGATCGGATCTTGCACTCTTCCCCATGGAGATATGTTCCTTCCCGCTAAATCCAGATGGATGGAGGTCCTATTCTCAATCCGTCTGGCAGATCGGATAGGATTGGCTGTCCGTTTTTACCCAATTTCTCCATAGAGGACAGCAGGACTGTGTCTATCTCCGCTCTGCACAGTGAGCGGAGACGGACCTGTCATCGAATGGAGGGAAGGCAGGAGACACCGGCTGCAGGCAAGGTGAGAATAATACCTCTTCTCTTGCAGGGCACCTTCCTGTTTAACTGCCATTTACCCAGACAGAGTTGAGCTAAGGCTAGCTAAAGATTAATAAGGGTTTAAATAGCTACCCTTTGTATTAAAAAATAAAAACTCATATTTAGTTTACTTTGGAGTAGGGTCTTTACAAGCACAAGGGATCCAGTTAACTACTGATGGAAGCAGTACCAGGTATACCAGCAGTATTATACGGGGCACCCTCTCACGTGACATCCTTCTAACTGAAAATCAAAGGAGCTGGGTGAAAACTTATCAGCCTAAAGCCTCATACACACGATCGGACTTCCAACAGACTTTTCCGTGGATTTTGCTCCGAAGGGCGTTGTCCGTGCACTTGGTATGGATACACACGGCAGGACTTTTTCAGCCAACAAACACGAATCTAGGGCCGTAATAGACGTATTACGTGGTTTTTCTGCTCTTTACCGCCACCCTTTGGGCAACTTCTGCTACTGTTGTCTGATCTTTAGCATTGGTTCTGATCATGCGTGTTTGTACTTTGGACTTTAGTCCGATGGACTTGTGTACACACGATCGGATTTGCTCCATCGGACATTTGTTGCCGGAAAGATTGTCTGTTCTCACAGCGAACATTTGTCTGATGAAAAAGCACGGTCGGATTGTCCGATCAAACAGGTCCGTCGGAGGTTTGTTGTCAAAAAGTCTGATCGCGTGTATGGGCCTTAACAGCGACTGCATCCAGTCAGATGCAGTCAGCGTTTGGGTATTCTGACAGTTGCAGGTGCCAGAATACAACAAGCGGTGGTGCAGATTCCTTTATCCACTCTATTTAGTGAGGATGGGGAAAATCAATAGATTTATCTTGTTAACCACTTAAAGCGGAGCTCCACTCTAAAGTGGAACTTCCGCTCATTGGAAGCCTCCCCCCCTCCGGTGTCATATTAGGCACCTTTCAGGGGGGAGGGGGGTGCAGATACCTGTCTTAGACAGGTATTTGTACCCACTTCCGGGAGTCCTCTCTGCGGGTATTCTGCGGGTAGTACGTCACTTCCTGCAGAATACCCGTTGTGTTCTGGGAGACACTTGGTTCCCAGAACACAACAGGGACCAGTGAGAATGGCGCAGCGCGACTCGTGCATGTGCCGTAGGGAACCGGGCAGTGAAGCCGCAAGGCTTCACTTCCTGGTTCCCTCACAGAGGATGGCAGTGGGGGCAACAGAGTGACGAGCGATTGCTCGTCTTCTGCTGCCGACGTCGCTGGACTCCAGGACAGGTAAGTGTCCATATATTAAAAGTCAACAGCTGCTGTATTTGTAGCTGCTGGCTTTTAACATTTTTTTTTCAGGGGAGCTCCGCTTTAAGCCCCGGACCATTTTGGCTGGTTAAAGACGATTCGGCACTGTGTCGCTTTAACTGACAATTGCGCGGTCGTGCGACGTGGCTCCCAAACAAAATTGACGTCCTTTTTTTCTCAGAAATAGAGCTTTATTTTGGGGGTATTTGATCATCTCTGCGTTTTTTTTTTTTTGCGCTATAAACAAAAATATATCGACAATTTTGAAATAAATGCAATATATTTTGCTATAATAAATATCCCCAAAAAATATATAAAAAAACATATTTTTTTCCTCAGTTTAGGCAGATACGTATTCTTCTACATATATTTGGTAAAAAAATTGCAATCGCCGTTTATTGATTGGTTTGCGCAAAAGTTATAACGTTTACAAAATAGGGGATAGTTTTATGGCATTTTTATTAATATTTTTTTTTTCTAGTAATGGCGGCGATCAGTGTTTTTTTTTTCATGACTGCGACATTATGGCGGACACATCGGACACTTTTGACACATTTTTGGGACCATTGTAATTTTTACAGCGATCAGTGCTATAAAAATGCACTGATTACTGTAAAAATTACACTGGCAGTGAAGGGGTTAACCACTAGGTGGCACTGTAGGGGTTAAGTGTTCCCTGCATTGTGTTTCTAACTGTAGGGGGGATGGGCTCTGTGTCACAAGACACCGATCTCCGCTCCGAGTACACGGAGTCGAGATCCGTGTCATTGTCACTAGGCAGAGCGGGGAGATGCTTGTTTACACAAGCATCTCCCCGCTCTATACCTCCGTGAGACGATCGCGGGGATCCCCGTGGCGATCAAGTCCGCGGGACCCGCAGGCAGACTCACGGGGATGGCGGCAGGGTCGCGAGTGCGCCCACACGGACAGGCACTTAAAGGGGACGTACAGGTACGTTGATGTGCCTGTCCGTGCCATTCTGCCGACGTAAATGTACAGTAGGCGGTCGGCAAGTGGTTAGGCCTACAGGGCTGAACAATATAAATCTTACAGTGTATGGCCAATGTTACTAAAGTTCTGGAGCTTTTTCTCCTCACAAATCTTTGGGTGAAAAAACAGAATGAAAATATTTTTTTTTTAACAAACTAAAACATTTTACGTGCTATCATACTAACTATAGACAACCTTTCTTGTCTTCTGACATTGGAGCAGTAGATAGAGGGTCTGCCAGTCATAACTTTTATCTAACTACCTCATCTTGTTGGACACTTTGTAGTGCTCTGGATAGTCTCAGACATGGAAAGCCTTGACATTTGGGAGGGATGGTCCACCATTATCACCTGGAAGCCTGTTTTTTCTAACTTGCCTCCCGTGATAAGCCATCTGTTACCTCTCTATTTCCCACCCCATGTGCAAAACAAGCATCACACTACCATAGACTTCTTTTATCATAGATAGGTTCATTTAATACGCAAAGTCTTGGGGGTTGTATAACAAGGCAGTGCACAGATCAATGAATAAAGTGACCCTGTCAACAAAATTAGAAAAACATTACCTTGAGAAGAAAACAGGTTTATACATACCAGTTAATTGATCTATTTGCTGCAACTTAACTGATGTATTGTGCCTACTCAGACTCAGAGGTTGCAGTAACGCACGGTAAAACATGTGTTTTACTGTCTACTATTGAAATGATCGACAATGTGCATACTGAGAATTATTGTGATTCATTCGGAATGCCACTTAAATACTGATGACACACAAATCTATCGCTCTACTCCTCACTTCACTCCTTCAGTCTCCTCAGTCATCCATATCAGCATAGATGTCACACTACTTCCTCAAACTCAATCTTTCTTAAACTGAGCTCATCATTTTTCCTCCGTCCTATGCGCCCTCCCCTAGAATCAAGATCAATATTACAACCATCAGTCCCTCCCCTCATGCCAGGGTACTAGGTGTAGTGCTGGACTCTGACCTGTCCTTTCAGCCCCAAATCCAATGGCTGTCCAAATCACCCAGACTTCACCTCTGTAACATCTCTAAAATATGCCCCTTTTTAACCAATGAAACTACTAAGCAACTTATTCACTCCCTTATTATCCCTCGCCTTGACTATTGTAACTCCCTCCTTATTGGCCTACCTTTCTGCAAGCTATCCCCTCTTCAGTCTATCATGAATGCTCCTACCAGAATCATCCACCTTACCAACCATTCAGTGTCTGCCACCCCTCTCTGCCAATTCCTCCACTGGCTTCCCATTGCCCAACAAGTAAAATTTAAAACACTAACAATAACATACAAAAACCATTTACAACTCTGCCCTGAGCTACATCACCAATCTTGTCTCCAAATATCACCCAAACCGTCCTCTCTGCTCCTCTTAAGACCTCCTGCTCTCTAGTTTCCTTGACTCCTCCTCCCATGCTCATCTACAGGACTTTTCCAGAGCCTCTCCCATCCACTGGAACTCACTACCCCAATCTGTTCGGTTATCATCTACTCGGTCCACTTTTAGGCGATCCCTGAAAACTCATCTCTTCGAGAGGCCTATCCTGCCTTCAGCTAACAACCGAATCGTCTACTTCTCTCATCAGTTCATCCCTCACAGTTACTACCTTTTGTTTCATCAGCCCCTTCCTATTAAATTGTAATCTCACAGGAGCAGGGCCCTCCTAACCGGCTTGTATTGAATTGTATTGTTGCTTTATTGTCTCTCTTTATACTGTAAAGTGCTGCGCAAAGTGTTGGTGCTATATAAATCCTGTATAATAATAATACGCCCACACTGCAGTTCACCATAGGGCACATGTCAGGAATTGTGGTGCACTTCATTGAAAAAATGGGGCATGCATGCTTTTCAGTCAATTGCCATGTGTTGACAACCTATTCAAAATGAAAGTGGTTGTAAACAATAGACTAAATACTATATGCATATACAGTAAAGCCTTTGATTGAGAGTAACAAGACAAGCAATTTTTGTTTATAAATTTTGACTTGATAAACAAGCAATGTCTTGATGTACAAGTAGCGTCATGTCACAACTGAGTATAAAAGAGAAGAGAGGCGCCTCCAAGTGTAGCAATATGGTTACATTTAATGAAGGTACAACATTTAGCAACTCACATGGTTGATGATTAAAAGAGGCACATCTAAGTATGCAGGCATCCGGGGTAAAAATGTCCACATAGATCATCCTCCGCACCGCCATCGACGTCATCCCTTCCACTCTGCGCTCCACAAGCGCTTCAAGCCTCGCTTTTAGATGCTCTACTGCAAAGTAGTCTTCCCGATCACGATTACAGACTGACAGCGGTGAGAGCCGGCGGTGAGGAGGATGGTCGATGTGGACAGCTTTCCCCCGGATGCCTGCATACTTAGATGTGCCTCTTTTAATCATCAACCATGTGAGTTGCTAAATGTTGTACCTTCATTAAATGTAACCATATTGCTACACTTAGAGGCGCCTCTCCTCTCTTATACTCTGTAGCTCCTGCTGGATTTTGCTTCTAATCCCCTTGTAGAGGCTGCCATTTATGGATGGACATTTTTATGGTTACACAACCTGGTCACATTGCTATAGTCTTTTAATATGGACTATAAACTGAAGGACCTATGAATAAATGGTTGTGGAACTAATTATCTGAGTTTCCATTATTTCTTATGGGAAAATTCGCTTTGACATACGAGTGCTTTGGATTACAAGCATGTTTCCGGGAACAAATTATGCTCGCCATTCAAGGTTTTACTGTATATATTTTTTAAATAATGAACATGTTATAGTTACCTGCTCTGTGCTTTGTACAGAGTTGCCCTGAACCTCCTCTTTTAGGGTTCCCCACCAGCGCTCTAGGGTCCTCCTCTTCTCGTTGTGTCACCATAGGAAGCCGCTTGCTATGATGGCACAGCTGCAGGCTTGCTCCTGAGCCGGGCATTGTGCGTCCATAGACACACACACAACGTGGCTCAGCCCCACCCCACTGCTCCTCCCTCACAGGATTTGATTGACAGCAGCAGTAGCCAATAGCTCCAGCTGCTGCCTTCATGTTCTGTGAGGAGAGAGAGAGGAGAGACACAGCAATTGATCGAAACAGGACTCAGGTAAGTATAAGGGGTGGTGAGGGAGTGATACAACTGCTGGGATATTTTTACTTTAAAGGGGTTGTAAAGGTTTGTTTTTTATTTTCTAAATAGGTTCCTATAAGCTAGTGCATTGTTGGTTCACTTACCTTTTCCTTTGATTTCCCTTCTAAATGTTTTTTTTCTTTGTCTGAATTTCTCACTTCCTGTTCCTCCTCAGTAAGCTGTTCAGTAAGCTGTTCTGGCTGACTAACCACCACTCGGATGATGGTGTGAAGTTTACTGAGGAGAAACAGGAAGTGAGAAATTCAGACAAAGAAAAAAAACATTTAGAAGGGAAATCGAAGGAAAAGGTAAGTGAACCAACAATGCACTAGCTTAAAGGAACCTATTTAGAAAATAAAAAACTAACCTTTACAACCCCTTAAATGCAGGGAATGCATTCGGGTAAAAAATGACCTGCCTTTACAACCACTTTAATTACTTAGATGTACAAACAGTAATGGACCACACAGATCTGAATTCAGGCATTACACTTTTGCCCTCATGTGTTCTCCATTGAAGGAAAAGTAAAAAGGCATCAAAACAGACATGTGCTACTGTCCCTTATGATACACATTGACATGTTTTGACCGTTTTAAGCAGTTCCCTTGTTTTTAATGGAATAAAAATCTAGGCAAAAACACACAAGTGTGAATCTAGACGAATAGTAAGGGTGGACCTCTGACTGTTCCTAACAGCTGACCACTTTGTAATGTTTCTGGAGCAAGCATTACCAAATATATATATATATATATATATATTGTGAGGGGGTTAACTCGGTAGCGGGTGTGTGTGACCCCCTGGTTGGGCTCCCCACACAAAAACAGGGCCAGCAGACGGAGGTTGTGGTTTTCAAAATCAAAAGGTGCGGTTTATTTCTCTATGTACAGTGACAAAAACACAGCAAAGCCAAAAAGAAACAAACAAAATAAATCCTGGTCAGTTTGACCTCTGACTAAACATGCAGGTTTCCTAAACTAACAACTGGGATCAGCCTGGTGCTGTCCTAGTCCCTAAGTCCCTGGTTTAGTAAAAGTCCAAACAAATAGCCACACAGGCTTTGCCTCACCGCACAGGGGTTCACTCTCCCTAGACAGTCCACACAGGTCTGGTTCCAGGCATGAGCTAACATCTAATGAAGCTGGGAGTTCTTATAGAGGCCTAAATGAGCTGACAAGCTTCAGCTGGTCTCATCAACTCCCTGTCTGTACGACGCCCCACACTCTCCCTAGAGGTATGAGTCATCCATGAGCCCACTAGCCTTATACAACTCTCCACCTAGTTGTATAAGTCGGCGTAAAGCCTGAATCTGGGCGAAATATATCTACCCCCCCTGGATGCAACCAGGTGACTTTACCTTCCTGCTGTCACAATATATATATATATATATATATATATTCCCTGTACACTGAATATCTTCCTCCCCCATCTCTCCATCTCCTTATCTATCACTCATTCTGATAATCCCCAGATGGTTCTTGTTCTTTCAAATGAAAGACTTGGCGTAAAAAGAAAAAGAAAAACATTTACCACCTGAAATCTTTTACAGCCTTGTACAGTATGAGGACAAGTCATGACATTTGGACAGCCAGAGGTACAGAAAGCTGTCAGCAGACTGTTAATAAATGTTTTAGTTAGTTCAAAATGGATTGCTCTCCCTTGGGAATTTTCAATTCTTTTTTCTTTCTCGTACATCACGGGACACAGAGCGACATAGTCATTACTAATGGGTTATATAGATACCGTCAGGTGCTGGCACTGGCAACTTCCAAAACCGGAAGTACCCTCCCCTATATAAGCCCCTCCCATCCGGGAGCACCTCAGTTTTTTGCCAGTGTCTAAGGTGTTGGCCAAGAAGAAACGTGTTTTTCACTGAGCTTGCGTACAGGTTCTTTTGGGCCTCAGTAAGCTATTCCGGATCCGACCAAAAAAGCTTCATAGCTAAACGGTCGGTACCCGGGCCTTGCAGAGAAGAGCAAGTTTTTGCCTGTAATGCTTCTCTTAGGAGAGCTGGACCCTGGGATCCAGAGCTCTGGTCATACCCACGACCAAGATGTTTTCTGTGCAGGGTGCTATACAGGTCCAGGGGAGTGGAATCCTTGGGAACCCGGTCCCTGAAGGTTTGATTACAATGCCTGCCGTGATAGGTGAAGTTTGGGCTTTTGTGGACCAAACAAAGTCCTGCGGCGGGGAACAGGTAAGTGGGGGCCCCCAGGAACTTGGTTCTATTGGGGGACCCCCAAGCCTAATTTGTCTTTCTGTCTGTTACCTAATGGTATTCCCGCAAAATTCTGTGCATGCCTGTAACTACTAAAAAAAAAAATGTAATAATTTTTAATGGTGGTCAAGAAAAAAAAAAAAAAAATTTTTTTATATATATATTTAATATATTAGACTGCGGTACCTGTGTTTGTCCACTAGAGGCCGCTGTGGAATGTTTTCTTGTCATGTGGACTAGCTTCTTCTCAGCAGAGCAAAGTCCAGGCAGATGGTGAGTTCTCTTATAGGAAACTGCTTCCTCTGCCATGTTGCAGTGCTCGTCCATCCCCCGGCCTGCGGCAAAGAGGGGCCCTGGCTCCTGTCCCTTGTTACCATTTTTTGAAATTAGCGCCGAAGGCGCACGTGGCCGCGTGCGTGCGCGTGCACGCGCCTCTATATATAGAGGTGAGCCGGGAAAGGGGGCGGAGCCTGGGGGATGACGCTCTGTGCGCGCCGCAGCGCTTCTGCGCATGTGCGGGCGTCCCAGCAGTTTAAAAAAACCACAATATTGTAGTGAGCTGGCTATGAAGTACAGAGACAGAGCTGGCAACATTTAAAGGCATACAGCAAGCGGTTGATACAGGCATCCCCTAGAAAGGCACATTAGTAGACACCAACTGTTTCTTATAGCAGCATTTATGCTAGACTATTATCAGTAACTGGTGTATTTCGGCTGGAATACCTCAGCTTTGTGGCTTAGGAATATGCCGTCTAAAAACTCCGGGACTAGAAATTCCAGGAGGAATAGGGGGTCTCCATCGGGCTCTGAGGATCTTGGGCATGCTTTGGCTGCACCAGTCTCCCCTGAAGAATCAGAGGTTAGTGACCGTAGAGCACCCTCAGGAGTACCTGGTACTGTGGCTGTCCTCAGTTCACCTGCTCCTGTGTATGTAACAGAGGAGGTTTTTTCCTCAGCTCTGGGAGGGCTGGAAGAGAGATTGTCAGCATTGATCGCTGCTTCCCTGTCACAGGAGAAAAGCGCTCGATCTCCGTCTCCCCCCTCAGAGTGCCTGTTAACAGAGCAACAGTCCCATACAGAGGTCGACCTACCTGAGGGGGATCAGGATGAGGTTGATTCGGTTGCAGAGGAATCAACAGTGGAAGAGCCGTTCTCAGCATCACATGCTGAAAGGTTATGGGTTCAGTCCATGACTAATATGGTCCGATCAGCATTTAAAATGCCACTTGCGGAGCCATCCTCCACTTCTGTCTCCTCGTTGGGGTCGCTAAAAGCTCCCCAGACTGTTTGTTCCTTTCCGATCCATCCTTTACTGGAGGGGCTCATTTACCAGGATTGGGAGCATCCTGACAAAATATTTACTCCCCCCCAAGAGATTTCCGGTGGCCTATCCCATGGAGGATAAGTTCATCAGAAAATGGAGGGTCCCTACAGTGGACGCAGCCATCTCTTGTGTGAATAAATCACTGACATGTCCGGTGGAAAATGTCCAAATGTTCAAGGACCCAATAGATAAAAAATTGGAGTCCTTATTAAAATCTGCTTTTTCTACAGCAGGATTGGTGACACAACCAGCAGTGGCAGCTATTGGGGTCTGCCAAGCAGTGAAGGATCAGTTGAAACAGGTCTTAAGGGACTTGCCGGATCAGCAGGCTCTTGCCCTAGCTGATCTACCTAGAGCCTTATGCTTTGCGGTGGACGCTATAAAGGATTCAATCCATCAGGCCTCCCGCCTTACGCTGTCTGTAGTACATATGCGCAGGCTTCTATGGCTCAAAAACTGGTCTGCTGAAGCTCCCTGTAAAAAATTGCTGGTTAGCTTCCCATTTCATGGGGAGCGCTTATTCGGGGAAGACCTGGACAAGTATATCCAGAGAATTTCCAGCGGTAAAAGTACACTTTTGCCGGTTAAAAATAGAGTTAGAGGTCCCTCTTTTAAGAGGCCGGCTTCTCCAGTCCCTAGGACATCGGCTGTGAAACAGTTCCGACGGCCTCCTCGGTCAAATCCCGGAGGTAGAAATCAGGGACAGTTGCAGGGTAACAAAAAGCCCTGGAGCAGGAGAGGTACAAAACCTCCCCCAAAGTCAAATGCATGAAGGGTTGCCCCCACCCAATCGGGTGGGGGGAAGACTTCAGTTGTTCACAGAGACCTGGCGGGACACGATCCGAGACAGATGGGTGCTCTCCGCAGTAAATCTGGGATACAAATTGGAGTTAAAAAACTCCCCTTCTTCCCGCTTTATAAGGTCAAACGTGCCAAGGGATCCCCAGAAGAGAGGATCCCTCCTGTTGGCACTAGAACAATTATTGCTTCAAGCAGTAATTATAGAGGTTCCCCTGGAAGAGTGGGGGTTCGGGTTTTACTCAAACCTCTTTACAGTTCCGAAGCCAAACGGGGACGTGAGGCCCATACTAAATCTAAAAGGGCTAAACAAATTCCTGCATATCAGGACTTTCCGGATGGAGTCGATCCGATCGGTAGCCACTGCCCTACAAGGGGAGGAATGGTTAGCCTCGATCGACATCAAGGATGCTTATTTGCACATTCCCATCTTTCCAGCCCACCAAAAATTTCTACGCTTTGCGGTAGAAGGCCGCCATTTTCAGTTCAGAGCCTTACCCTTCGGTCTGGCCACAGCACCAAGAGTGTTCACAAAAATTTTGGCCCCATTATTGGCCAATCTAAGAACACGAGGTGTAACGATAATGGCATATCTAGACGACTTGTTGCTGATAGACCACTCAGTGGAAAAACTAGAAGTGGTTGTTCACGAGACAATCAAGTATCTGGAATATCACGGTTGGATTATCAACCGAGACAAGTCAGCCCTAAAGCCAGTCAAAAGTCTGGAATACTTGGGGCTAAGGCTGGATTCAGACCAGAGAAAAATTTTCTTGCCTCAAGAAAAGGGGTCGTCTTTGAGAGATTTGATCCACTTAGTGGGCTCAAAAAGACAGCCATCCATACGCCTGTGCATGAGGCTGCTGGGAAAGATGGTGGCATCATTCGAAGCAGTACCCTACGGTCAATTCCATTCAAGGAAGTTGCAAAGGGCCATACTGTCAGCCTGGAACAAAAAAGTTCAGGCTCTGGACTTACCAATGTCCTTGTCCCCTTCCGTTCGCAGGAGCCTCCGCTGGTGGTTGGTTCCCCAGAATCTGGAAAAAGGGAAATCCTTCAGTCCGATTTCCTGGAAGGTGGTCACTACAGATGCCAGCCTTGTAGGCTGGGGAGCAGTACTGGAGCAATGGTCTCTCCAGGGCAAGTGGTCAGAAGCAGAAAAGGCCCTGCCCATCAATCTCTTAGAGATACGAGCAGCCCGGTATGCCCTAGTAGCTTGGACATCCAAACTCCAAGGGTCCCCTGTCAGAGTTCAGTCAGACAATGCCACAGCAGTGGCATATATCAATCGTCAGGGGGGCACCAGGAGTCGTGCAGCCCAAAGGGAGGTAAATTACATCCTGAGATGGGCAGAAAGATATGTCCCAGCCATATCTGTGGTATTCATTCCAGGGGTGGAGAATTGGAAGGCGGACTTTCTAAGTCGCCAACAATTATGCCCAGGGGAATGGTCCCTTCATCCCGAGGTTTTCCGGACAATATGTCAGCGGTGGGGAACACCGGATGTAGATCTGCTAGCATCCAGATTCAACGCAAAGGTGGACAGGTTTGTCTCTTGGACAAGGGATCCCCTAGCTTGCGGCTCGGATGCCCTAGTGTTCCCTTGGGATCAGTTCAAGCTGATATATGCATTCCCACCGCCACAATTGTTACCTCGATTACTCCGCAGAATCAGGGTAGAAAAGAAACCAGTGATTCTGGTGGCTCCAGCGTGGCCCCGAAGAGCATGGTACGCGGAGATTGTAAAAATGTCTGTGGGGAGTCCTTGGACCCTCCCACATCGTCCGGACCTGCTTTCGCAGGGACCGATATACCACCCTTCCTTACCAGCCCTAGGTTTGACGGCCTGGCTATTGAAGCCCACATTCTAAAAAAGAGAGGGCTCTCTAATGCTGTGGTGTCTACCATGATCAATGCCAGGAAACCGGTATCCAGGCAGATCTACTATAGAATCTGGAAGGCGTACATCGCCTGGTGTGAGGCCAGGAAATGGCATCCACGTAAATACGTAATAGGTAGGATTCTGGACTTCCTACAATGGGCTGTAGATAGGAAGCTTGCCTTGAGTACTATCAAGGGTCAGATTTCGGCCTTGTCAATATTTTTTCAAAGGCCCTTGGCTTCGCATTCACTAGTCAAAGCTTTCATACAAGGAGTGATGCGTATTAGTCCTCCGGTTAATATTCCCATATGTCCATGGGATCTAAACTTGGTTCTGTCGGTTCTACAGAAACAACCATTTGAACCATTACAGCATATTTCCTTGGTTCTTCTCACCAGGAAATTGATTTTTCTAGTAGCCATTTGTTCGGCTAAAAGAGTATCGGAATTAGCAGCTATGTCCTGTAAGGAGCCATATCTGGTTATCCATAAGGACAGAGTAGTGTTACGTCCTCATCTAGCCTTTCTTCCTAAGGTGGTATCGAGTTTTCATTTGAACCAAGATGTGGTTCTTCCTTCTTTTTTCCCCAAACCTACTTCGGTAGAGGAAAAGTTATTGCATTCTTTGGATGTAGTAAGAGCAGTTAAAGCTTATCTAAAAGCCACTGCTCAGATTCGCAGAACGGATACTTTGTTTATTCTGCCGGAAGGCCCCAGAAAGGGTCAGGCAGCGTCAAAATCTACTTTAGCCAAGTGGATTCGACAGGTCATAATACAAGCCTATGGCTTGAGAAGTAGACCGCCTCCGTTCAAAGTTAGGGCGCACTCCACGAGAGCAGTTGGAACTTCATGGGCAGTGCATCACCAGGCCTCCCTGGCTCAAATCTGTAAGGCCGCAACATGGTCTTCGGTACACACGTTTACTAGGTTCTACCAGGTGGACGTTAGAAGTCAGGAGGATGTCGCCTTTGGGCGCAGTGTGTTGCAGGCCGCAAAAGATCCTCATGTCTGATAGCGCTCAGCTTATATATGGTGTATCCCCCCCCTCATTTGGCATTGCTTTAGGACATCCCATTAGTAATGACTATGTCGCTCTGTGTCCCGTGATGTACGAGAAAGAAAATAGGATTTTTATAACAGCTTACCTGTAAAATCCTTTTCTTGGAGTACATCACGGGACACAGAGCTCCCGCCCCTCTTTAGGGACACTTATTGCTTTGCTACAAAACTGAGGTGCTCCCGGATGGGAGGGGCTTATATAGGGGAGGGTACTTCCGGTTTTGGAAGTTGCCAGTGCCAGCACCTGACGGTATCTATATAACCCATTAGTAATGACTATGTCGCTCTGTGTCCCGTGATGTACTCCAAGAAAAGGATTTTACAGGTAAGCTGTTATAAAAATCCTATTTTATTGTATTCAGAAACTGAACAAGAACACAGTAGGCAAGTTGTGCTGGAAGTGCTTTTAGAGGTGGAGGACCTGGAGGTTACCTAATAATTAGGTTCCACTTAGTTGCAAGCTTAGAAATAGTAGATCTTAGAGTACTCCAAGACAGTCTAAACACATTCCAGTCTAAACAAGCTTTCTACAGTTTTTATTAGCAGATCTCTAAATACACCATATCCCTATGTATACATTGACATGAGACATTGTAGTAAATACTCTACATTGCTCCTGTATTTAATTTTTAAATCATATACTAGTGGTTCTTTATAAAAATTAACTAGAGGAATGAATAATGAATTATTTGCATTGTCTGCACTTAAAATTAGGTATAAACCCCTTTTTTTTAGATTCATAATGGGAGTGGACAAGCAAATACTGTATATACTCGAGTATAAGCCGACCCGAGTATAAGCCGAGGTACCTAATGTTACCACAAAAAACTGGGAAAACTTACTGACTCGAGTATAAGCCGAGGGTCAACAATGCCCATTTGCACGCCTCACTGTGCCCATTGCAACTTCACTAAGCCAATTGTCACTGCCCATTGCCACCTCACTGTGCCCATCCTCACTGTGCCCATCCTCATTGTTCCCATCCTCACTGCTCCTCACTGTTCCCATCCTCACTGTTCCTCACTGTTCCCATCCTCACTGTTCCCATCCTCACTGTTCCCATTCTCACTGTTCCCATCCTCACTGTTCCTCACTGTTCCCATCCTCACTGTTCCCATCCTCACTGTTCCTCACTGTTACCATCCTCACTGTTCCCATCCTCACTGTTCCTCACTGTTCCCATCCTCACTGTTCCTCACTGTTCCCATCCTCACTGTTCCCATCCTCACTGTTCCCATCCTCACTGTTCCCATCCTCACTGTTCCCATCCTCACTGTTCCTCACTGTTCCCATCCTCACTGTTCCCATCCTCACTGTTCCTCACTGTTACCATCCTCACTGTTACCATCCTCACTGTTCCTCACTGTTCCCATCCTCACTGTTCCCATCCTCACTGTTCCCCTAAAATTTAAATTTAACATTGTAAATTGTACCTGAAAAAAAAATGAAAGGCTGCGGCGTCCATCGTTTAAAACTCGCAGTCTCTTCCGTGATAGGCGTTTTCTAAGCAGACACAGTTCCGCCTATCATGAACGTTCTCTCATCCTCAGTTTCCCAGCAGACGTCCGTGATTGGCGGAACACTGAACACAGTGTCTGCTGGGATGGGTGAGGATGAGAGAATGTTTGTGATCGGCGATTCTCAGCAGACACAGTTCCGCCTATCACGGAAAGGACCAGGAAGAGACTGCGAGATTTAAACGATCGACACCGCAGCCTCTCAATTTTTTTTCAGGTACAATTTACAATGTTCAATTTCGCTGACTCGAGTATAAGCCGAGGGGGGGACTTTCAGTCCAAAAAAAAGGGCTGAAAATCTCGGCTTATACTTGAGTATATACAGTACCTTATGTTTTAAAATACACTCACCGGCCACTTTATTAAGTACACTTTGCTAGTACCGGGTTGGACCCCCTTTTGCCTTAATTCTTCGTGCAAAGATTCAACAAGGTGTAGGAAACATTCCTCTGAGATTTGGTCCATAGTGACATGATGGCATCACGACGTTGCTGCAGATTTGTCGGCTGCACATCCATTATGCGGATCTGCCATTCCACCACATCCCAAAGGTGCTCTAATGGATCGAACATGAAGTACCTCCTTTAGGACAAACGACCCCTGTCAGAGGAAGACATCCATCCGGACAGTCACCAGAGGCCTCCACCGGCACCAGCAAATGCTGCGCTGGCTCTACGGGGAGGTCACGTCTCCGGTCCCTTACGCCCAGGATTCAGGCACCCAATACCGGGGGCACCTTAGGAATGCTTCGCCCTCGCGGGACCCAGTTGAAGGTACTGGGCCCCAGGTCTCCTGATGTAGTACCTCACCCCAGGATGAAGGTGCCTGGGATGGAACTCGACTCCACGCGCCTGGGCACAGACGAACCGCAGCAGCCCCCAGGCCGAAGGTGCCTGGGGAATGGACCTCGTGTGCAAGATGTCCGCCCCCTTTTATGTCCTCTCCCAGCAGGCACAGCGGGTTCCCCGCCCCGCCGTACTACTGCCGAAAGAGGACAAAAAGGGCACAGCTATAGAATGGTAGTTCAACCCTGGTCCCAGGTGACAGCGCCACCCAGGGACCGCAGGGAACATGACACCATTCACACCTCCCACACTCCATCTACTGCCCAGATACACCCCACTAAATTTAACACCCGCTGCACTTTCCCCCCAGCAATCTGACACTGGTCCCCAGTGTCTGGATCAGGTCATGCCCCAAAGGGAACCAACATAACCTCCATCCAGAGACTGTTTCAAAATTTGAAAAAAATATGAAATTTGAAAACTGGTAGTTGTGCCTGAACCTAACATGAAAGGGAAAGAAAGGGAAACAACACATAACAGTTTACACATCACAATGACACCATTACCACCTTCTCCCCCTCCCTCATTACTAACTAAGACCCGCCCCATCCTCAGCGGTCTTGACTGATGTTCTCCTGCAGAGGGGATAAAAGAAAGTTAAACACAAAACTTCCTGACACATATGTATGTGTTGGATCGAAAAAATCTCTCCAAAGAGAAATTCTTTACTTCCATGAAGTGTGTGTGCGGTGCAAAGTGAATAACGTTGCGTAACACTGCCACCTGGTGACAGTGCCACGGTAAAGACACTTGTTGAATCCTGGTGATTTTTTTTTCGCTGTGCTTTGGCCCTGACTACCCCAAAGTCCATGATTTTCTTTGCAGGAGGGAAGAAAAAGAGAAAACAACAGCAACAGTTCTCCATTCCTCCAAAGAGCACAACACCCATAAAACTCGGGTACAGTTCCTAGGTATCCCGGGAAAACAAACCCTGGAAAGTTCAGCAAACCTGCAGAGCACTAGGTAAGAAGTCTTTTCTCCTACAAGTAGAATCTGAGATGCGGCAGGACAAGGGGCTTGAAATGCTTATCCACAGTCTCTATGTGATATTGGACATCCTCTCCTTCTTTCCGTCGAATCAACACTTTGTCAGCATGGATATGCCGACCCAACATCCACTCTGCTTTACAGTCCTTGAACCTTTGAGATGCTTTAGGGGCACAAGTGAGGTACCTGCGTGCGTGTGGGACTTTGATGTGTGTCCACACGAAATCATTGTACCAACCGTCTCTGCAAACTTCCACTTCATAAAGCTGCTCTCTGGATAAGTATGGGTACTCCCACCCATACTCGTTGGCGACTTTCTGGCAGAACAGACGTTGTAGCCTAGACAAGGGAGGCATGGTAGAGCGGTCTCCCTCACCCGGCAGGACGATTGAATCCGGATGGCGAGGTGCCTTGACCACCTCCAAGTTGGGCATAGGTGTCCGCAGCGACAGTCTCTTGTCCCCGGTGATAGGTGCAGGAGGCACCGGGGACTGAAGAACAGGCAGGGGACGGGGTCCCTCCTCAGGCGCTGGTGCCTCCACCCGGGGTGTACTATCCCCTGTAGACATAGGTGGATCCCTGGCTTTACGGGATGAGGAGAGAGGCATCTTGTCCCAGCCCTTTGCAGCAAACATTTCGTCTATGACAACGTCATCTCCCACATCAGAGACCGACTCCAGGTCGGAGGTGTCACACTCCTCCACGGGCAGGTAGTTGGTAGTAGACACCGAATCACTCCCACCCACGGGCTCAAGGGGCCTTGAATCCCCGACACCTCCGTCCCAACACCAAGTCCCAGTCCCTGGCTTACCTCGGCCCAAGCTTGTGAAAGGATGTCCAGGGCTCTTCCTACCGGATCCATTCGGGCTAGGCAAGCGCAGGGGTTGTCCTCCATCTCGGCCGCTGGAAGCTCTCACAAGACCGACCTTCCTTGTTGGCGCTGGGAGTAAGAAAACCGTGGTGACCGAAGCAGCATCTCCAGATTAAGCATCCTCAATCCCTTTGTTCGCGACCTCCACGGAGGTCTCTACAGTGCGCTGAGGGATGGCTGTCCAAGCATTGATTTCTCCTTGTTGAGTGGCGGCGCCTGCTGTAGGGCTGAGGTGGAAGACTCGAGGTCTCTCTATGGATTGCTCCACCTCAAACGTGAACTCCCCGCAGGCCTCGCAGCGACCGAAGGGCTTTACCTGTACCACCAGTCCCGAACATCCGGAACAAATCATGCCCAGGGCCTCAACATCCTTGCAGGTGTACAAGGCGAATCGTCCCCGGGGCTTGAGCCGAATCCCCGTATCTGTAATCGGAGCAGCAGGTGAAGTCATCCTCTTAATATTTGAGACTGGAACCCACGAGGCATTGCTGAACATATTGACTGATTGCTGCTCCATCGCGCACTGCATAACTGGCGCCAAAGTCCCCACGTGTACCTTTTCACATGGCCGGACTCCTCCCCTCTGGCACACCAGTTTGCGGGCTTTCTCCATGTCACGCCCACGAACTGTGCAGGGAGGGTGTGCAGTAGCAGTAGCCAATATGGCCCACCTACTCGGAACTCTTCTGGGCAGCAAAGTTCAAACTCCGAAAGCTTCCGCTCCATTGCATAAACACAAATCCCGGACCCAGAGTCCCCACGTGTAGCGGTCCTTCCCCAGCTTCTCCCCTCTTTCCACAGCTGGTTCAGCCTGTCTAGGGGTATATGGGAGAAGGGGGAAAGATGCACACCACCAGCTCGGCTCTCTGATGTAGGATGCAGAGATATGAGCTAACCGTTTACCATCGGGGCTGCGCTTTAGGCCGGAACCTCAGCTTCTCCTATGGAGGATGATTGTCACTGTCACTGACAGGGACACTTAGTTTCCAGTAACACGAGTTCCACACCAAGAAAAGTCCAACACTGTTTTATTGACTTGAACCGGTTGACTTTTAAAAGAACAAACAAGGTGTAGGGAAAGAGTAGGTCCAGGCACAACTAATGAATAAAGTTTCTCCTGTTCCGTTTAATGCAAACAGGCTTGGCGCACAGTCGCTGCCACTGACCGTGAGTTTGGTCACTGCCACTGACCTGGGTGAACGTTGAGGCCCCTGCCACAGGCCTTGGATGAGGCCTGCCACTGACCTGAGAAAGATGGGTCCCTGCCACAGACCATGAGAACATGAAGTACCTCCTTTAGGACAAACGACCCCTGTCAGAGGAAGACATCCATCCGGACGGTCACCAGAGGCCTCCACCGGCACCAGCAAATGCTGCGCTGGCTCTATGGGGAGGTCACCTCTCCGGTCCCCCAGGATTCAGGCACCCGATACCGGGGGCACCTTAGGAATGCTTCGCCCTCGCGGGACCCAGTCGAAGGTACTGGGCCCCAGGCCTCCTGATGTAGTACCTCACCCCAGGCTGAAGGTGCCTGGGATGGAACTCGACTCCACGCGCCCAGGCCAAGGGTGCCTGGGCACAGACGAACCGCAGCAGCCCCCAGGCCGAAGGTGCCTGGGGAATGGACTTTGTGCGCAAGATGTCCGCCCCCTTTTATGTCCTCTCCCAGTAGGCACAGTGGGTTCTCCGCCCCGCCGTACTACTGCCAAAAGAGGACAAAAAGGGCACGGCTATAGAATGGTAGTTCAACCCTGGTCCCAGGTGACAGCGCCACCCAGGGACCGCAGGGAACATGACACCATTTACACCTCCCACACTCCAAAATGTCCATAAATCCCTAAAATCAATGTATCTGGGCCATCTACTGCCCAGATACACCCCACTAAATTTAACACCCGCTATACACAAATAGAAAATAAAAGTAATAAAGCTGCGCTATAACAAATAAGTGAGAATCATAAAAAAGTGAATATAGGAAAACAAGTCCATAGGTGAAGAGTAGGTGTATGTGAAGCACGTGGATCCATGCTTTCATGTTGTTTACACCAAATTCTGGTGTCTGAATGTCGCAACTGAAATCAAGACTCAACAGACCAGGCAACATTTTTCCAATCTTCTACTGTCCAATTTTTAATGAGTCTGTGCAAATTGTAGCCTCAGTTTAGTGTTCTTAGCTTACAGGAGTGGCATTCGGTGTGGTCTTCTGTAGCCCATCTGCTTCAAGGTTTGATGTGTTGTGCGTCCAGAGATGGTATTCTCCATACCTTGGTTGTATTGAGCGGTTATTTGAGTTACTGTTGCCTTTCGATCATCTCGAACCAGTCTGCCCATTCTCCTCTGAGATCTGACATCAACAAGGCATTTTTGTCCCCACAACCGCCAATCGCTGGATATTTTTCCTTTTTTGGACCATTCTCTGTAAACTCTAGAGATGTTTGTGTAAATACCAGCAGATCAGCAGTTTTTAAAAATACTCAGACCAGCCTGTCTGTCACCAACTACCATGCCACGTTCAAAGTCACTTAAATTCCCTTTCTTCCCCATTCTGATGCTTGGTTTGAACTTCAGCAAGTCGTCTCCACCACATCTAGATGCCTAAATGCATTGAGTTGCTGACATGTGATTAGCAAATTGTGTTACCAAGCAATTGAACAAGTGTACCTAATAGAGAGAATAGAGGAGAGCCCTGCTACACGACCCGACAAAGTCATATGACAGGTTTCCTTCTCTTCCCGGTACTTTGCCCCCCTTTAGCCTCAGGTAGGCAATACCACTGCTTTATAAATGGGTCTCTAATTGTGTAAAGCTGGTTAAGCTACCTGTATTCAAATGATCTGATCTCCTATAGTAGACACCTATAATCATTTTTCATTGTCCTTGGTCAACTTTTTAATTTTTGTGAGCCAGTGGAGCATGTGCTATATCTATACAAGCCCCCACCTCTGACAGCTACCAAGTTCAGAGGAGCATAAGTGGCTCAAGGCTTTAACCACCTGCCTACTGGGAACGAAAACCCCCTTCCTGCCCAAGCCATTTTTCAGCTTTCAGCGCTGTCACAATTTGAATGACAATTGCGCGGTCGTGCGACGTGGCTCCCAAACGAAATTTACGTCCTTTTTTTTCCACAAATAGAGCTTTCTTTTGGTGGTATTTGATCACCTCTGCGGTTTTAATTTTTTGCGCTATAAACAAGAGAAGAGCGTCAAGTTTGAAAAAAACACAATATTTTTTTACTTTTTGCTATAATAAATATCAATTTTTTTCAATTTATTTTTAAAATTTTCCTCAGTTTAGGGGATAGATTTATAGCATCTTTTTTTTTTTTTTTTACTAGTAATGGCGGCGATTCGCGATTTTTATCTTGACTGCGATATTGCGGCAGACACATCGGACACTTTTGACACATTTTTGGGATCATTCACATTTATACAGCGATCCCTGCTATAAAAATGCATTGATTACTGTATAAATGTGACTGGCAGGGAAGGGGTTAACACTAAGGGGCGAGGAAGGGGTTAAATGTGTTTCCTAGATGTGTTCTAACTGTGGGGGGAGGGGACTGACTGGGGGAGGTGACCGATGGTTGTCCCTATGTACAAGGGACACACCATCGGTCTCCTCTCCCTGACAGGACGTGGATCTGTGTGTTTACACAGGTTACTGGGCAATTGCGGGTGCACGGCGGCCATCGCGGGTGCCCAGGGGCCATCGCAGCCGCCGGGCACGTGCATCGGGTGCCCAGCGACGCAGCGCGCCCCCCCCTAGTGGATTTTAAAGGCACGACGTCATATGACGTCCAACCAGGATAACAGTGTCTTCCTGCCGCCGTCAATTGACGGCGGCCGGTTGACAACTGGTTAATCAAACAGGAACACTTAAGGCTGATACACAGGGGCAGAATATCGGCCGGTTCAACAGAAACCGGCTAACATTTTGGCCAGTCTTTACAGCAGCCTGTCCGACAGAAGTCGGCCCAAATATCCAGCTTCTGTTGAACGGGCTTCCTGGAAAATCAGCAGCCGATCGGCATCCGATCAGCGCCAGCAGCCAATGGCTGGAGACCGCTGGACTAAAATTGCTAGTTAGTACAGCAAACTGCTCCGTTTTTTTTTTTTTTAGTTCAGCCCAGAAAAAAAACTTGCATTGTATACCAGGCAGAATTTCTTTTGAATCCCATTAACATCTGGGTGTTTCCTTGTATGCACTTTTACACACGCTTTACGTTCCTTTAAATGTGCTTTATGTGCATTGAACTCTATGTAACACTTCCATAATTTTGATGGAAACAGCATCAAAGATGCAGCAAGCAGGACTTTTTTTTTCCACAATGCAACCCCAACAGGCTCTCAATACACAGATGTTAATGGGGCATTAGAGTTACTGAGGGGTTCAGACACTAGCACAATACAAATAAAAGACTACAAGTAGCTAGAGCAATATACCATCCACTCCCCCCACCCCGTGAGCTGGAATGATCATGAGAAATATAGACAGACCGTTCACAGGCTTTAGCAGAGCTTTTCAATTTTTACTATTTTGCCTTTAGCAAATTCACATAAGATGTGTGTAATGGACAAGGGATCATTCAACTTTAAAAACAGTTGGTTCTTTATAGTTATATAGCTCTTTATATAGCTATGAATACACAGGCACTGCATGTACGTTGTAGTAACATACCAGTCTGCTGTATGATAATGCTGGTTTTCTTTGGAAAATTCAGCCTTCTCCCCGGCAGGTCGGCCTGTCTGGTGCAGCAGTACAAATGATCAGTGACTCCAATAATCACAAAGGTTATAGTATGAATTTTGTCTAGCTCGGAGCTGATAAGTGCTTATTAAAGGGGTTGTAAAGGTTCGTTTTTTTATTTTCTAAATAGGTTCCTTTAAGCTAGTGCATTGTTGGTTCACTTACCTTTTCCTTTGATTTCCCTTCTAAATATTTTTTTTCTTTGTTTGAATTTCTCACTTCCTGTTTCTCCTCAGTAAACTTCACACCATCATCCGAGTGGTGTGGAGTCAGCCAGAACAGCTTACTGAACAGCTTACTGAGGAGGAACAGGAAGTGAGAAATTCAGACAAAGAAAACAAAGAAAAAAAATATTTAGAAGGGAAATCTAAGGTAAGTGAACCAACAATGCACTAGCTTAAAGGAACCTATTTAGAAAATAAAAAAACGAACCTTTACAACCCCTTTAAGCTTAAATTGATAACAAACCCTCTGGTTTTTTTTTTAATAGCTGATGTAATCACAGTGGCGTCACTAGGGTTGGTGTCAACCCCCCCCCCCTACACACACACACACACACGCTAGCCTGCCACAGTGTTCTGTCCTGCTCAGTGGCGGCTGCTGTACAAAATTTTTAGTGGCGCGCAAAGAAAAAATAAAAATTCGAAAAAAAAGAACATCAATTGCAGCCTCACTGTGCCCATCAAAACGCAGCCACTGTGCCCATAAAACTCAGCCACTGTGCCCAACAAACGCAGCCACTGTGCCATCAAGCGCAGCCACTGTGCCCATCTAAACGCAGCCACTGTGCCCATCAAAACGCAGCCACTGTGCCCATAAAACGAAGCTACTGTGCCCATAAAACGCAGCCACTGCGCCCATCAAACGCAGACACTGTGCCCATCAAACGCAGACACTGTGCCCATCAAACGCAGCCACTGTGCCCATCAAACGCAGCCACTGTGCGATTAAATGCAGCCACTGTGCCATAAAACACAGCCACTGTGCCCATGAAACACTGCCACTGTGCCATTAAATGCAGCCACTGTGCCATCAAACGCAGCCGCTGTGCCATCAAATTCTCCCACTGTGCCATCAAATGCTGTATACAGCGCTCCCAAAAATGGATGGGCAGCGCTGCGGAAGCGCCTGCAAAGCATTGCGGCAGCGCCACAACACGGGCACTTTTAACTCAGTATTAATACACAAACATATGAGGCTACTAAGAACCTGCTCAAAACTGTTTGCAATGTAAAAAAAAATTGAGATTGTTGCTTCCAAATTGTGTTTTATTATCGATTTTTTATTTTTATTTTTTTAAATATGATGTGCGGTATAATTTATTTTATTATGGATTTTTTTGTTCCAGAAAATGAAACTTAAAAATAAATGACAGGAGCAGCCCCCCCCCCCAATCCCAGTTATCAGAGTACAGGGTGCTGGACACAAACAGAAACACCCCTCCCTGTTGTCACACCAGCTCAGGTGGTGTAACTTGGCGGCGGACTACAACGCACCCTCCCCCCCCCTTATCATAACAGCTCACCACGGGCGGCAGAGGACACGGCCATCGCAATCCGACACCCTCCCGCCTGTTACCGCACCAGCATAGGACAGGCGGCTCAGTTCAGACACACCCGGGCGGCAGCTGGGGTCCCGGGGAGGAGGGCAGAGAATAGCTTACAGGCTCAGCAGTAGTGAGAGAGAGGAGGAGGAGGAAAAAAAACAGACACATGTCAGGCTAGCATGGGCGCGGCACCGGGAGGTGTTTCGGCTAAAAAAAACTGCCATAGGGAGCCAGGGCTTTCGCCACACTCAAGATGGTGTCACCCCTCTAGCCGGTGTCACCCAGGTGCGGACCGCACCCCCTGCCCCCCTAGCAACGCCACTGTGTAATCAAATACTGAGTATGCAGCTTAATTTTATTTAAATTCTTGCCTATGTTCCAGTTATAGTGGTGCCATGACCACTGTCCCAGGTTTCCTGTTTCAGGATGGGTCCTTTTTTTTGCAGCATCCTATGGAGCAACCCTTGCAGGGAAGAAGTAGAGATGTTTCTCCCTACAATGTGTGCATCAATAGAAACACACAGTCCTGTAGCCTAGAATGGCAAGGCACTCCCTTGCTCCTCCCCTGTCCCGTCTCCAAACCAAAAGACCGACTGAAGATTACACTGTCCACTGTTAAATCTGTCTTGTGAAGACTGGAAGTTCAGGGAAGCAGCATTTAGCGAGCTGGTGCCAAAATTATTGAAAGTTGTAAACTGAAAGTGCTGGATTAAGATTTATAACAAATACTTTACAGAGGAAAGCTTATTTTTAATATGCTCAGTGTGTTAAGCAAAAGAAAACTCTATAACTCTTAAGGTTTAATACTAATTTAACCACCCTGGCAGTATGATTATGTCAGATTTTTGCGACTCAAAGCGGTACATTGTTTTGCATAGAAATTTGGCACTTTATATTGTAGGTCTGTAATTTAATATTAATAGCACACTTAAATCTGTCGAAACAAGACTCTAGTAGACATCACGGGTATGATAAAGTTTGAAACACGAAATCATAAATTATAATATGATAAATAACTATAAATAATTATAAAAAATAATAATATGATAATAATAAAATGAATTTCCCCACTATTCACTATCGCTCAATTCTGCAAGTGTTCTAATTTACTATCACTGTTTTCTAGCTGGTCTAAAACCACTTTTGACGTAAAGGGACACTTATTGGTTGCCATGGACACTCTCAAGTTTCCATGCAGAAAAAACAGTATATATAATATAAAAGTTTATACAGGGCACTAGGAGCAAAAGGGAAGTGAAATGATTTCATACAGTAATGTAATCTGTAAGATTTCAGGACCAGACAATAAAAGACGATATACACAACTCTATCATCTCCTACTTTAAAGACAATCTAGCTGAACACACTAACCCCCTAAACAACTGGGAAGCCCACAAAAGTGTTATAAGAGGAGACTTAATTAAATGGGGTGCCAGGAGAAAGAGAGAGAGAGAGAAAGAGTTATCCTTGCTGTCTAAACGGATTGCTAAACTAGAAACACAACATAAACAATCCCTCTCAATTACTGTAGAAGAAGAACTAACAAAATGTAGAATTTCACTCAAAAACATACTAGACCTTAAAATCAGAAAATCTCTCTTTTTTAAGAAAAACATTTTTTATGAACAGGGTGACAAAAGTGGGAAGCAATTGGCCAGAGCACTTAAAGACGCAACGTCATCCAGCCACATTCACGCCATTAGAGATGGGGAGGGCACATTAGAACACAAATCAGAGAGGATAGCGGAACTATTTCACACTTTTTACAACAAACTATACAATTTGCCAGAACAATATCGACCCCAACAAGTGACACTCCCAAAACAAAACACTATCCTGGACTTCCTGAAAGATAGTCAAATACCCTCTCTTACACCAGAAGATTCCAACAGATTAGACGAACCTATGACCATTTTGGAACTCCAAACTGCCATCAAAGACCTCAAAACGGGAAAAAGCCCTGGCCCTGATGGACTTACCTCGCAAAACTATAAAACATATACCAACACGCTGTGCAAACCCTTACTAGATTCATTTAATTACTTAGCATTACATAATCACAACTCACCCTCCTTCCTTCAAGCACACATAGCTGTAGTCCCTAAACCCGATAAAGATCATACAGATTGTGCCAACTTCAGACCTATCTCATTACTGAACACAGACTTGAAACTCATGGCAAAAATATTAGCAAATAGGCTGAAACCCCTTCTATCTAAAATCATAGGCCCAGAACAAGTTGGCTTCATGCCGGGTAGAGAAGCATGCGATAACATCGCCAAAGCATTAAACCTGATCCACTTCACACAAACTTCTAAAACGAAAGGAATGCTACTGTCAACGGATGCCGAAAAGGCATTCGACAGGGTGTCATGGAACTACATGTTCTCCACCTGCAGACACATAGGAATAGGAGATACCATGCTATCATGGATAGAAGCCCTATACCAGGGATATGCAATTAGCGGACCTCCAGCTGTTGCCAAACTACAAGTCCCATCATGCCTCTGCCTCTGGGTGTCATGCTTGATGCTGTCAGAGTCTTGCTATGCCTCATGGGATTTGTAGTTTGGCAACAGCTGGAGGTCCGCTAATTGCATATCCCTGCCCTATACCATAATCCACAGGCCAAGATAAAAATTAACAATATATTCTCCGCACCCCTAGATATACATAACGGCACGCGCCAAGGATGCCCGCTTTCACCACTCCTTTTCATCATCTCGCTTGAACCCCTAATCAGAACCGTAAACCTCTCCAAAGACATACACGGTTTTAAAGTGGACAAAAGAGATTACAAAATAGCTGCCTACGCAGATGACCTTCTGTTCTTTATTACCCAACCACACATATCCATGCCCAATCTTCAGAAGATATTTGATTTGTTCGGGTACATCTCTAATTTTAAGATAAACCAGAACAAATCTGAAGCGCTGAACCTTTCCCTCGACCCGAATCAGATTGGTCTCTTAAAGAAAAACTGCAAATACAGATGGGAAACACATAAACTCAAATATCTAGGGATAAACATGACCAATCGTATAGAAGACATCTTTAATGCCAATCATATACCCTTACTAAAATCAATCTCCAAGACCTACAAAAATGGACCCCTAAAATGTTCTCGTGGTTCGGTAGAGCCTCAATACTAAAAATGACGGTACTCCCTAGACTACTATACATATTCAACGCCCTACCCACTCAAATTCCTGAATCCTTCTTCACCAACCTGCTAAAGATACAAAGACACTTCCTCTGGGCAAACAAGAAACCCAGAATTAATTTCAAACTACTTACTTTACCAAAACATATGGGTGGTATAGGTCTCCCAGACTTTAAAAAATACCATCAGGCCACGCATATCACCAGACTCATCGACTGGCACTGCCATAGTTCGGAAAAAGACTGGGTCCCTCTAGAACAACATCTATCCTCCCAACGTACTCTCTTTTACCCTTGGTCACTACACTCCAAAAGAACCAAGGTAATAGACCACCCAATGGTTGCGAACACACTAAGAATTTGGCACAAGATCGCAGGCCCTCACAAGCTGGCTTCGATACCAGGCCCTCTAACACCTATCACCAATAACCCCGAATTCTTTCCGGGCCTTGACCAAAAGGCGATCCCAAATTTACTGGTAACCCAATGCATGACAGACTCCAAAGTTAAGTCATATGACACACTAAGACAAGAATTCGGGGAATCATTTCCTGGCCGCTGGTTCTACATCCAACTGACAGACTTCCTGGTAAACAACAAATTGAAATCTTCCTTCTCCCTACCACTCACAAATCTCGAATCTATTTGTCTCATGAGATCTCAGACATCCAAAACCACCTCCCTAGCGTATTCATGGCTGAGTCAAACTCCACACCCAGAAAGTAGCAAACACAGGGAGAAGTGGGAAAAGGACCTGGGCATCACAATAAGCAAAACTCAGTGGGAGAAGGCTTGCATTCTTACCCATAAATGCTCTCTGAGCTCTAAATACCAGGAAGTCTCCTATAAGATACTCTCTCAGTGGTATATTACACCACGGAAGGCCAGGAGGTGGTTCCATACTGAATCAGACGTTTGTTGGAGATGTAGCTCAGAAACAGGATCATTCCTACATATTTGGTGGGATTGCGTCCCGATACAGAGATACTGGGAGCACATTATCAAATGGATCAAGTCCATCACGGAAACTACAATTATCCTGGACGCAGCAGCCTGCTTGTTACACATCAACCATCTCACAATAGGCAAATATAAGAAAACACTTACCAAACATCTTTTGATAGCCGCCAAAACACTCATCCCCTTACATTGGAAATCGGCACAGACCCCAACGATCAGAGATTGGTTAGACAGGGTTCAATATCTTTACAAAATGGAGGAAATCATTGCAATGAAGAGGGAGAATAGCACAAACTTTAATGAGGTATGGCAACCTTGGCTAATGTTTACCTTCTCAGACGACTACCGATCCCTTACTTCAGGAAACGACTCTGGTCACCTACCATAAAAAAGAGAGGGCAGGAGGGAAAGAGAAAAGAAAGGAGAAAAAAGGGAAAGGGGAAAATCCCCCTATATAGACCCATTGTCAATTCTATGCTAGAATTCATTATGTGTTATGTCTGAAAACATGCATTTCAAAAGTAATTGTTTTTTTTTTTGTTTTGTTTTTTTCTTCTTTCTCCTCCACAATTCCCCTTACCCAAACTCTCATTGCATTCCCACCCCACCTCTCCCCTCCCCAACCCACCTCTCCCCTCCCCAACCCCCTCCTTCCATCTCTCTTTCCCTTTCTATAACTACATTATAGACAATAATTGAATAGTTTATGACCTCTGTATGATAAGCCCTACAAATTTGAACTATCCTATTATTTAAGATGACATCGTTTATATAAATGCACGTTATTAATGTATCCATGTTACTTAATCTCAACTGTAATCCTGTATTATCTTTTCAATAAAAACCTAATTGTGAAAAAAAAAAAAAAGATTTCAGTGTACTGTATGTGTTATGAATTTTGTAGTTTTTGAATTTGCCGCCGGGCTCCGCCCCCATGCGTCACGACGCTTGCAGGGAACGGAGCCCAGCACACAGAGGCATCGGGTGGAGGACACAGCTCGCAGACATCACAGGATCCTGGGGGGACTTCACAGGATCCTGGGGACAAGGTAAGTAAGTACACTGCACCAGGATTCTGCAATGCAATCCCAATTGTGGCTCGGAGTTACCGCTAATGGTACTGAAATTTAACCCCAAGCCACACTCGGAATTACCACCATGGAGGTTAAAGAGTAACAGCCCCATTTGGGTAATCAGTGTACTTTTCAAGGATTTAGGCATAATTTGTTGAAGATTCCTCCACGTTCCTGTTCTGAAGAATAGCTGTTTGTTTGATTATGTGTAATGTGAATTTGAATGGGAGTGACTTTTTCAGTACTAATCAGCTGATGCACTTGCAGTGTTCTAATGAGGAAAGTTGAACTCTTTTATTTTGTTTTTTTGTAACATTTTTTGTATGCACAGTACATTATCACAGGCAAAGAAAAAAAAAAGGGTGCCGAAAAAACCCATCAGAGATTATGGTAAGAGCAGCAATAGAAAGATGGTGCATGTTAATGAAAATCTTTCTTACTTTCAGGATTTCAAATGATGCTGTGCCTAGTCATTTACCCTCTACTTGTATCTCTTATTTAGCAGACTGGTCCCTGTACTGCTATCTGTATAACAGGCTTTTCTCTGTTCCTTTGGTGACTGTAGCGCCTCACTCAGCAAACTGTCTGGTGAATGTCTGCATACATGACTGACCAAACTGGAAGAGATACAGCTGTTCTTTGGTCTCAAAGGCCTGCTGATGACCTGGGGCCTGGAACCTTCCAAAAGTTACAGGTCAACAGCAGTCTAATAGCAATATGTCCAAGAACATAAAAAGGATGATTACTGGACATTGTCATTGCTTAAGGACAGCCATACAATGCAGTACTAAAGCAGCTGGTCACTGCTATCTGAAATACTCCATGATGGTCTGGCAGTTCAAACTGCAGTTTAGGAATTCAAGGTATGGCTATTATATACATAGTTACATTGCATCCAGTGTGATGTCACTGCCCCGCCTCTCCATCTCCTTCAATCAGAATACTCTGCGTCCATTCAGAAAATGCAAAGCTGATTGGCACCTGCCCCAAGTGGCTGACCTCTTGTGTTCACACGGAAGCTAGTGACAATCAATGGAGTAGCGGTGTTTACTTCAGTGATTTCTAACTTCCAGGGGCATCGACCAAGTATAATATATGCATATTTACATTGGTCCAAGCTGGACCAATGTAACTACAGTATGTATACAATATCCACTCCATTCTTCTTTAACGTTTCTAAATGCAAAAAAAAACCCACTTATTTTACTCTAATATGGTAGAATATAAGGGGTACAGTGTTGGGAAGAGCTACAAAGGAAAAAGAGGAGAATCCGGAAGACAATATTGAATATCAACCTCCCTGACGGTATTCCCGAGTCTGGCTCGGGGTAAGATTTCAGTACCAAAAGCGGTAACCCGGAGTCAGACTCGGGCTGCATTGCAGGATACAGGGAAAGTTACTTACCTTGTTCCCTGGATCCTGCGATGTCTCCCCGCTGTGTGTGCGAGCCGCCGTGTCTCGCTCGATTCACACTGGTGACTGCTGAGTGCCAAGCTCCATTCCCTGTGACGTTATAGCGCACGGGGACGGAGTTCGGCACCAAATTCAAAAAGTGAAAAACACAGTATACATACAGTATACTGTAATCTTACAGATTACAGTACTGTATGTAATAATTACACATCCCTTTTGTCCCTAGTGGTCTGTCCAGTGTCCTGCATGCAGTTTTATATTATAAAAACTGTTCTTTCTGCCTGGAAACTGGAGATTGTCCATAGCAACCGAAAAGTGTCCCTTTACATCAAAAGTGGTTTTAGACCAGTTAGAAAACAGCGATAATAAATTAGAATCACTTGCAGAATTGAGCGATAGCGATTTGTGGGGAAATTCGTCATCAAACACTGAAATTAATGACAGCGACAATTCTACAACTGAGCAAATTTCAGTGTTTTTGATTTGATTACATTATTGAATAATTGTATTATTATTATATTATTATTTGTTATAATTATTTATAGTTATTTATTATATTATAATTTATGATTTTGTGTTTCAAACTTTATCATACCCGGGATGTCTACTAGACTCTTGTTTGGACAGATTTAAGTGAGTTATTTCTAAGAATTGCAGGCCTACAATATAAAACGCCAAATTTCCATGCAAAATAATGGTACCGCTTTCAGCACCAAAAATCTGAAATAATCATACCACCAGGGAGGTTAATTCACTATTGTCACCCAACTGGGTGGGCTGGGGGTGCAGTGCTCTGCGCCCCCAGCCCACCCTTTTTTGAAACCAATTAGAGCCTTCAGCTCTAATCATGTGCATCTAAAAAAAACAAACATTGGAATCCATGCGTCCGGCACCCTGCATTTAAATTAGGGGCCGGGTGAATAGATTAGGGGGGGGGCGACGCCTCTGCAGCCCGTATGGACGGTCTGTCGCTGCTTGGTAGTGGGAAACGCAAATTGTGGTACATAACTAGGAGCATCACCACTACAGGCACCAGCCTGCTAAATAAGATATACAGTAAAACCTTGGTTTGAGAGTAACTTGGTTTAAAAGCGTTTTTTAAAAATAAATTTTGACTTGATATACAAGCGATGTCTTGATATAAAAGTAGTGTAGCGGGGGTTAACATTTAGTGGGAGTATCTGGGTGGTAGCATGGCCCAGATACACTAATTGTTAGGGATCTATGGCCAATTTGATTTGTGGAGGATATAATGGTGTTCAGTTCCCTAGGGCCCCTGGGTGGCGCTGTCGCCTTGGGCTGGGGTTGAACCATCATTGTAGGGCCGTGCCCTTTGTGTCCTCTCGCGGCAGTAGTACGGCGGGGCGGGAAACCCGCTGTGCCTGCTGGGAGAGGATATAAAGGGGGCGGACATCTTTCGCACGAAGTCCGAGCCCCAGGCACCTTCAGCCTGGGGGCTGCTGTTCTGTTCGTCTGTGCCCAGGTGCCCTCGGCCTGGGTGCGAGGGAGTTCGAGTTCCATCCCAGGCACCTTAAGCCTGGGGTAAGGTACTAGCCGAGGCCTGGGGCCCAGTACCTTCGACAGGGTCCCGCATGGGAGAAGATACCTAGGGGCCCACCGAGTTAGGGGACCCGAGTCTCGGGCGAGGAGAACCAGGGAGGTGACCTGGCCTGAAGACCCAGTGCAGCATTGGCTGGTGACAGTGCAGGCCTCTGGGGACCATCCGGGATGGATCATCTCCCTAACAGGGGTCGCCATTAGAAGGTAGTTCATGTTCTATGGTCTTTGCAGTAACCCAGCTACATCAGGTCTGTGGCAGAGGTCTATTCTAAGGTCTGTAGCAGAGACCTCATCGTTCACCCGGTCTGTGGCAGGGACCAACCTCACGGTCGGTGGCAGCGACCGTGCGCCAAAAGTTGTTGTGAACTCCTAACAGGTTCTCTGATCCGAAAGGATTGTGCCTGAACCCTCTCCCCACCAAGTTCGTGTTTGTATCAACCTGTCTGCTTGCAAAGAGGCATATTTATCTCTGCGGAAATAAATATAGATATTGTACTGTCACCTGGTGTGGGCTTACTTTTCTGGGAGCAAAGTGTTCTACATTCACCTATCTACCGGTCATATTTGAAGTGGAATCTCTGGACAGGGACACAGACCCGAAGGTAAAGATCTTAGCTCAAACCTCTACACACATAAGAGGGGCGAGCTGGTGGCAGCACCTCACCCCTCTCCCTGGTCCCCCTAGACGAGTAAACCAGCCGAGAAGAAGAAAGGGAGAGAGCAGTTGAGACCGCTACAGTAGCATCATGTCACAACTGAGTATAAATTAGAAGAGAGGCGCCTCTAAGTGTAGCAATATGATTACATTTAATGAAGGTACAACATTTAGAAACTCACATGGTTGATGATTAAAACAGACACATCTAAGTATGCAGGCATCCGGGGTAAAGCTGTCCACATAGACCATTCTCCGCACCGCCATTGATGTCATGCCTTCTACGAGCAGTTCAAGCCTCGTTTTCAGATCGCTCTACTGCAGGGTAGTCTTCCCAGTCACGATTGCAGACTGATAGCGGTGAGAGCCGGCGGTGAGGAGGACGGTCTATGTGGATCGCTTTACCCCGGATGCCTGCATACTTAGATGTGCCTCTTTTAATCATCAATCATGTGAGTTGCTAAATCTTGTACCTTCATTAAATGTATCCATATTGCTACACTTAGAGGCGCCTCTCTTCTCTTTTATACTCTGTAGCTCCTGCTGGATTTTGCTTCTAATCTCCTTGTGGAGGCTGCCATTTGTGGATGGACATTTTATGGTTACACAACTTATCACATTGCTATAATCTTTTTATATGGACTATAAACTGAAGGACTTATAAATAAATGGTTGTGGAACGAATCATTTGAGTTTCCATGATTTATTATGGGAAAATTTGCTTTGATATACAAGTGCTTTGGATTACAAGCATGCTTCCAGAACGAATTATGCTCGCAATCCAAGGTTTTACTGTACACTTACTGTATGCATTTATATTTATATCCCTCCTTGTCCTTGATCACCTCTTCTCAAGACAGAATTCCTCCATGCCTTTTATCAATTTTTGTGAACTGGTGCCCAAAACTGAAATGCACATCAAATGAGGTCTTACTAATGCAGTAAATTGAACAAGGACTAAAGCAGGGTATTGTTTTTTTTTTAATGCACAGATGCCTGCATCCACACCAGCAATGGCCAAATTTCGAAATGTTGATAACCAGTTTAGGAATATCAATAAGGTTCAGTAGGGCAATCTTTTCATTATGAAACTAAGATCACAGGAACATGACTTCAAATTAATGGGAGTAAAGTTCAAAACTAAGTAATCCTAGAAAGTATTCTAAGGAGTTGTTGGAGCAGACTTCCAGCAACTAGTAAGTCAGTCAACAGTAACTGAAAATGCTTGGGACAACATAGATTTATACTCAGACAAAAAGGTTAAAGAAAACAAGAGAAACAAAACAAAAAAAAGGGGGGGAAGACTTGATGGACCTCTTGGTTTTTTTCTTCTGTCACTCTTTGTTTCTTTGTTTCTATGCTTAAAGTACTTGTAAATACGAGAGGAAAGTCTTTTAAACATTCCAAAAATCCGAAAACCTGCATCCTCCATATAGATGTGTGTGGTACTTGTCAGTGCTCTGATGTTACTATAGCCTTGTAAAGGTTGGCTTGGGCCTAGTGGTCTAACCACCCTCTAAAGTCCATTGCCAGCTTTTCTACCCGTTTCACATAAACATTGTAGTACAAATAGAGGCACATTTTTGGCGGTGTGCATGCCCATTGTAATTTATTGCTGGGTGGAGAAAACAGGACATGAATGTGCTTAACAGAAGGAAAGCAATAGGTACTGTAAGAAGAAAGAGATAGGGCATGAGTTATACGTGTGTGTAACACATGGTCCTGCAAACAATGTGCAAGAGATAGTAAACTGCAGACATGTGTTTTGGTATAGACAAAGCCCAGCTACAGTCTACGTGTCTGAAGATCACAGACATCAGACCATACATACCATATGAGTGTGTCTCCATTTCTTATCACTTCACTGTTCATATCCTTCCTGCACCGCTGTTCTGTTACACTTTTGGTTGTGTTCAGGATGGCAACTTATTTTACTGGCATCAACAAACAATAGAGAATTACTGCCCTGTGCTGCTTGTCCATACAGCATTTTTTAACTGATTTCATGAAAATTTCCACAATTTTGCTCCATCATATCATATGAGTCTGATAATGTTAGGTATACAACATTTTTTGGGCCAGTATTCAACAGTGTGACAGGATCATAGGCATGAAAATCTCTTGTAATGTATTCAAATAACTGCAATTTCATCCAGATGACCTACAAGTGCTCAACAAGCAATAAACACATAACTTCCATAATCATGAAAATGTTTGTAGTACCCAGTAATGGGCGGTTACATGCTTGGTGAGCTGTGTTCAAACATATAACCAAGCAAGATCAAAAACAAAATGCGTGAGTGTGACTAAGCCCCGAAACAAATGAATTACAGGCATAATAATCAGAATTACACATCTAAGCAAATTGATGTATCACCAAGTCAATGGAAGATAAAACTGGCTGCAGATTGTTATCTGATAAAATTACAGACTCAGTAAATGAAAGAAGAAGAACCTAAAATGGCACAAAAAGTTACTTTGCAATTTCACACAGTGTTGGACTTAATACATTATTACGTGATAACAGTTTCACTCCTTCAGTTGGTCCATTGTTGTAGAAGAGCCATGAACTTTTTCAAGGAATGCAAAAATATAGAAAGGTGGTCCGTGGAGTCTGGTCTTTTTTGTCGTTGTTGGTTTTAACCTTTTTTCAAAACAAAAAACATCTCTAGCAATTATTGGGCATGGTTTGGGTTTGGAAATATGCAATAGCTTGCAACAAAACTTTTAGGTATCAGTCTATGTATCAATTTTTTTCATATATTGTAGCAATTAAGTGAAGAAGTGTTTGAGACTAGCTTTGAACTTGTAGCACCAGTGACAACAGAAAACTGGGATCACCAAAGACAACAGGCAGAAGATGGGAGTTGAGGTTCAACCATTAGTGGCGGCTGGTGCTCAAAATTTTTTGGGGGGCGCAAACAAATTGAAAAAAAACCCATCAATTGCCGCCACTGTGCCCATTAAACGCAGCCACTGTGCCCATTAAACGCAGCCACTGTGCCCATTAAACGCAGCCAGTTTGCCCCCAAATGCAGCCAATTTGCCCCCTCAAATGTAGCCAGTTTGCCCCCTCAAATGCAGCCAGTTTGCCCCCTCAAATGCAGCCAGTTTGTCCACTCAAATGCAGCCAGTTAGTCCCCCCAATTGCAGCCAGTTTGTCCCCCCAATTGCAGCCAGTTTGTGCTCCCAAATGCAGCCAGTTTGTCCCCCCAATTGCAGCCAGCTTGTGCCCCCAAATGCAGCCAGTTTGTCCCCCCAATTGCAGCCAGTTTGTGCCCCCAAATGCAGCCAGTTTGTGCCCCCAAATGCAGCCAGTTTGTCCCCCCAATTGCAGCCAGTTTGTGCCCCCAAATGCAGACAGTTTGTCCCCCCAAATGCAGCCAGTTTGTGCCCCCAAATGCAGACAGTTTGTCCCCCCAATTGCAGCTAGTTTGTGCCCCCAAATGCAGCCAGTTTGTACCCCCGATTGCAGCCAGTTTGTGCCCCCAAATGCAGCCAGTTTGTACCCCCAAATGCAGCCAGTTTCCCCCCAGCCCGGCACTTACCTTTCTCAGGTCAGCGCCATCCTCCTCCATGCTCCCTCCGCTCCCTCGATGTCTTCTCCCGTCCTCGATGTCTCGATGTCTCTTCAGCCAAACTACAACATCTGAAGGATTCTTCCAGGTGACCAGTAACCAGACCCGGTGCACTTGATTGGCTAAGAGGCGGGTCAGTGTTAGGGAAGCGATTCCCTAACACAGCACTGTTTAACCAGGGAACGCACAGCCTGTGCGCCCTCTGGTTAACCATTTGGAAGCTGATTAGAGCCCACAGGCTCTAATCAGGAAGCCTATTAGAGCGTCTCGCTCTAATCAGGCACTTCCAAAACACGCCCACCGCTGTTATTCAGATGGCCGGCGCTCAACAGGGGCCGGACACCTGAATAGTGGGCGGCAGCGGCGACAATACATAGATTCATGCAATGCATGAATCTATGTATTGTTGATTGATGGGTGCAGGAGACAGGGGGCGGCGCTCCTGCGCCCACTATGGACGCACCGCCACTGCTATATATGTATGTATGCCACAGTTCCTAATAAGTTCAATTGTTATACAGTATTGTTAATACAGTTCTAAATGTGAGGTGGAAAGCTGTTTGCTCTTATTGTCTTATAGCAGCAGAGATGGTGGAACAATAAGCAACTCTTAGAATGACTATACATTATACAATTTCATTGTACAATTTTCCTTTAGATTTATCAAAACCATATAATATGAAGTCAAACCTAAACACTTTCAATTTCTATACAATCAGGCGGGCCCTTGCACTACATAATTGAAGGTAAATCTAAAGCAAATTGAACAAGAAAATTGTATAATGTTTGGCCAGCCTTAGAAATTTTCCAATTTTTCTTACAGTTTTGTCTATTAGACCAGGGGTAGGCAAGCTTTGGCCTAGCATTTGTGGTGAAACTACACTACTTCTTATGCCTCTGCCTTTGGGAGTCTTGACTCTGGCTGTCAAAGTCTTGCAATGCCTCATGGGACTCATGCCGCGTACACACAACCATTTTTCTCGTCAGGAAAACTGTCATTTTTTCACTTGGACGAGAAAAACGGCCGTGTGTAGGCTCTCCAACAGTTTTCCCGACGAGAAAACCACCAAGAATCACGACGAGAAAAATTATAGCATGCACTAATTATTTTCGTCGCGAATCGCGTCATTTTTTTCCTCGGCAGTTTTCCCATAGGGAAACACTGCTAGGGAGCCTACACACGGCCGGTTTTCTCGACCAAGAGAAAACATGTCGTGAAAAACGGCCGTGTGTAGACTGGGAAAAGGGGACCAAGCCGGTCCTCGTTTTTCCCGTCGGGTTTCACGGCGGTGTTTTCACCGCCGAGAAACTCAGTCGTGTGTACGCGGCATCATAGTTCCTCAGTGACCGGAGGGCCAAGGCTTGGCTACCCCTGGCTTAGACCAAGATGATTCGTACATCTCTGCATTAGTGGAAGATTTACAATAAGCGGCTCAATTAGATCTTGATATTTCAGATATGGATGGTTGATATCTAAAGCGATTTATACATGTTTTTTTTTTTGTCTTTCAATTCCCACATCCACACTAAACAGAGTAGATGTTGGAATCTCTCCACTGTCAGGAATTTTATTCAGCAGCCATGCCACCTGAGGTTGCGTGAATACAGTGGCGCTGTCAAATTGTAAATGCAGTCACTGTTCAACCAATAATTTTCCACCCGGCTTGGTTGACTTATAAATCATGCATGCCCATCCACTGCTCAGATTTCAGCTAATTCATCTGGAATCAGTTGAAATACAAGCTGTCTATAGCCAGCTTAGCTGGTTCCATTATATCTAGTTTTTCTAACATTTGATGTTGACACATAGTTTTTCCATATTACTATTAGGGCCCCCATCACAGGTGTTCGTGACATTCAGTGGCAGTAATTTTGAGTCAGCGTCTGTCTTAGCTAGGTGGCGAGCAATTCAGAAATGGTGATAACCAGAGTGTCTCTCACCATCTGCTGCTATGGATGGGAAAACTGCTCCTGATGATATCTGATTTTTCATTTGTTTGAACAAATGGTCATTCTGGTAATGGTAAAGCCTAGTGTCATGATGATGAGAATACATAATGGATATGCACTAGAGAATTAAGGAACTAGATAACAGGACAAGATAATGATGTATGCAATTCAAGCCGTTCCAATTTATCCGCACTTTTGAACATGAGCTCCTTTTTAAACATAGCTTTAGTAAAAGGATCAGAATACTGTAAAAACAGTCTCAGATCCCGGGATGGGGTGGAATTCACACCTCAGAGGGAGAAGGGGTTCCTAGGAGCAATTGGTGTCTATTTAACAACCTGTTTTAACTTCATTAGCAATAGGAGCCCAGGGGAGATAACACTGTGACAGACAGCAGCTGGAGGAAAGGCAAGAGACACAGAAGTGTACTACATCAATGCCATGCTAAAGTGGTGGACTCATCACACTACTACAAAAGTACAAAATCCAGACCTAGCATTAAAAAAAATGTTTATACCATTAAACTTATTAAGGAAACTAAAACTAGTAAGCATAGGTTATTTTTTTTTATTCTTTTACAAATGTGATCCCTCCAAACTCTTTATATAACTTGTGCCAAGACATAGACCATACAATCTATGCCAAGACAGAGCATGTTGGGCAGGTACATCACTGATGTTTTTGTACAGCTGTATCTGTATCATGGCTTCCATACCGATTGAAACTGTTGAGCTTCTGCTGATGTCATCCACCAGGAGAAATGCAAGTAGAGTCATTTATTGTGCTGTGAGCATACATGAGACTTCCTTGGCGCATTATCAGTGGGCAGGCTGGAGTGCACATTAGAAACTTTATCAGAAATTGCACTCCAGACAGGACAAATTGGCTCCAGGAATATTGCCAAATCTACATCACTATTATCTGATCAGCAGATACTGGAGCTGATAAGTTGCTCTCAGCCAAATGGTGGTCTCATGCATGTTCACTATGCTTCATTAAGTGAAGGAAGAGTTTATTTGGGTGTGCTAGCCTAAAGCTGGCCATAGATGGATTGAAATATGCCTGGTTCAGCAGGGACCGGACAAATTTCAATCCATCCATGGCCATCCTTGTTCCAGAGAAGTTGAACTAATGATCATGTTTTATGTTACAAGTCATGCGGTTGGGTTTTTGGAGGCATTGTTAAACAGACTTCTGGAATTTGATGTGTGGGGACACATATGAGGTATGGGTCCCCGGTGAATAACAGTTATGGTGGAATAACTGGGAAGTGAATGGTATATCTGCTGAAGGTGGTGGTCCCCGAGTCGGTGCAATGCGGCAGGGACCAGGGTAGTGTTTAAGCAGATATAAGGTTAAAAAGATTTTATAGTTAATGCCTCCAAGGATCGGCAGCCAAAAAGATTATGCCTTGTTTTTTGGTTATATTGTTAAATTATTTTACTTTAATAAAAGGGGCCGTTCAACGGCCAGTTTTACCCAACCTATTGGTGTCAGTCAAATTTTTGGAAGGTATAGCGGGAGGTACAATAAGGGGGTCTTGTAAAAGGGGTATAATAGGCCAGTATATATATGGGTTACCTTTTCATGATCATCTTCTCTCAAACTGGCTTCTTCGATCAGCACTGCCTCTGTCTCCTCTGTCAAACTACAACATCTGAAGGATTCTTCCATCCACCTTGTTCCTGATGATGATGAAATCCGATAAAAAAAAATAATTCTATCAATCCTCTGGCTGAACAAAAGACTGATCCATGTTTGGCCAGCCTTATTTTGCTTCATGGTCATACACTACCATCATTTGTTATGTGCCCACCTGAACTGTGTGCAGGCACCGTATGTCTGCAGAGTCGAAAAAACATGAATTCTCAGTCCTATGCAACAGGCCTGACCAAAGTGGTATTCTTTACCGCCGCCACCTAATCTATGGGATAGAGTGTGCATATGTGTGCCACTGTGGCCTTCATACAATTTCACCTTCCTCCCTAATCGTCTTGTATATAAGATCTGCTGACCTCAAATGTCAAGAGTGCCCCAATTATAAGCAGAATAGGTCTGAAACAACCTAGTCTAATCCTTAAAGTGGTTGTAAAGGTTCAGTTTTTGATTTTTGATTGCCAGGTGTTTTTTCGCCTTAATGCATAGGATGCATTAACCACTTAAGCCCCGGACCAATATGCAGCATAAAGACCAGGCCCCTTTTTGTGATTCGGCACTGCGTCGCTTTAACTGACAATTGCGCGATCATGCAACGTGGCTCCCAAACAAAATTGACGTCCTTTTTTTCCCACAAATAGAGCTTTGTTTTGGAGGTATTTGATCACCTCTGCGGTTTTTATTTTTTGCGCTATAAACAAAAATAGAGCGACAATTTTGAAAAAAATGCAATATTTTTTACTTTTTGCTATAATAAATATCCCCAAAAAATATATAAAAAATGTTTTTTTTCTTAGTTTAGGCCGATACGTATTCTTCTACATATTTTTGGTAAAAAAAAATCGCAATCAGCGTTTATTGATTGGTTTGTTCAAAAGTTATAGCGTTTACAAAATAGGGGGTAGTTTTATGGCATTTTTATTAATTTTTTTTTTTTTACTAGTAATGGCGGCGATCACTGTTTTTTTTCATGACTACGACATTATGGCGGACACATGGGACACTTTTGACACATTTTTGGGACCATTGTCATTTTTACAGCGATCAGTGCAATAAAAATGCACTGGTTACTGTAAAAATGACACTAGCAGTGAAGGGGTTAACCACTAGGGGCGCTGAAGGGGTTAAGTATGCCCTAGTGAGTGATTCTCACTGTTAGGGGGCGTGGCTACGAGTGACACATCACTGATCTCCGCTCTGATTACACAGAGCGGAGATCGGTGACAGTGTCAGTAGGCGAGCGGGGAGATGTTGTGTTTACACTAACATCTCCCCGCTCCATCCCTCCGTGAGACGATCGCGGGGATCCCCGTGGCGATCGAGTCCGCGGCACCCGTGGTCCGACTCATGGGGATGACTGCAGGGTCGCGAGCGCGCGCCCGCGACCACACGGCAGGCAGTTAAAGGGGACGTACAGGTACGTGATTGTGCCTGTACGAGCCATTCTGCCAACGTATATATTGCGTGAGCGGTCGTTAAGGGGTTAAGGTGAAAAAACACAAACCTTTACAACCCCTTTAAGTGTGTGGATTCTTTTTTTTTTGCCAGTCACAGAAAATTTTCAGCATAGAGGAAGCTTTGAGTGTCTTTTAGAATTTGGAAGCAGAATTATTTAAATCAACCAAAGGATATACAATTTCTATCTGTACACATGCTCACCAATGTTTATAAGAATAATTACTTATCAGATTTTTTGTTATTCCTTATAAAATATCTGACTAAAAAGGGAATTATTTTAGGCTGACCACCGTATCAACAGATGCACCAATTGTTGATGACCATCTACAAATAATACCGTAGTTGCCTGTTCGTCCATGGTTTAAATATTTTCTGAGTCAGAAACAAGTATGCTAAAAAAGTAAAGCCAGAGTTAGTGGTCAATGACTCACAAAGTCCTGGAGCTCTTGGCTCAGTCAGGGAACCATCATATTCAGAAAGAAATGTCAGCAATGGCAATCTCTGATGCCGCGTACACACGACCGTTTTTAATGTCATTGAAAAAAACTGCATTTTTCTCGACGTGATTTTTCATGTTTCCTCTCAAGCCTGCCTTGCCTACACACTATCGTGGAAATTTTTTTTTGAGTAAAGCGCGGTGACGTCCAACACGTACGACGGCACTATAAAGGGGAAGTTCCATTCGGATGGCGCCACCCTTCATGTTAGTAAAGTTTGTTGAGCGATGATTCATACTTGATTCTGAGCATGCGCATTTTTTTTCACGTCGTTAAAGCCCACACACGGCCGTTTTTCATGACGAGAAAAACGACGATGTAAAAAACGACGTGAAAAATTAGAGCATGTTCCAATTTTTTCATGGCCGTTTTTCACGTCGTGAAAAATGCTCTGAAGCCCACACACGATCATTTTTAATGACCATTTAAAAAAAAAAAAATTCTCATCATTAAAAACGGTCATGTGTACGCGGCATTAGGTTTCTGTAAGTTGAAGTATAACTAAAGGCAAACCTTTTTTTTTTGGTTTTGAACAGAGTGGAGAGGGATTAAAACACTTGTCAGTTTTTATTGCTCCCTGTGCCCCCATTAAGGAGATTCTCCCTCTCTATTTGTCCTGTTTAGCATTATCATTGAAAGTAAAAGTAAAAGAAAAATCCAAATTTGGGGTTGTCCCCAGAAAAGTAATAGCGGGGAAATCTTCCTATGGGGACACTAGTTTTGGTGACATGGGGGTCCCCAAGGAATTTCCTTAATTTGCAGGGATTTCCCCTTCACTTCCTGCTTTGGCTATGGGACAGGAAGTGAAGAGAAATCTCTGCAATGGGACAGGGAGGGAGGGTTATAACCCCTGTCACATTTTTTTTTTTGCCTACTCTATCCAAAAAAAATTAGTTTTGCCTATACCATAGCCCAGCCAAAACCTATCTCCCTAAGCATGTATTATTTTTCTTTAGTAGAAAAATTACCTGAGAGAATAATGTAGATTGCAATTGCTTAGTGCTTACTTCTTCTTTCAAGAATACTAGTTCTCTTCCCAGGCTACCATATTGATGCTTTTTCAGACATTCTTAAGAGAAAAATGTACCTAATAGGATATGTTTGATCACATATTATACAAAAAAACATATATTTTTGTAAAACTTCTGCCTTCACGGAGAACCCAAGAGTCACCTCGTTCCATCATCCTTCCAAGGACAGTCGGGAGGATCGGAGACTACGGGAGTCGTGAGACTGTGTACAGGAGCCCAGTTACGGAAGTCGGTTGTACAGACTGGTCTGGTCGGGTGAGAGAGCACTTGCTCAAGGATTAATTGACTAATCTTTAGGCTCAGTGTCCCCCGTTTAGGGACCACAGTTTACCGATGTGTTGCAATGCACGTTAGAGGGACCATGTGTTGTGCAGCAATAGTTGAATCCTTTATTGCATATCAAGTAGATGACTGTTCTTTTTCCCTGTGGATTACAAATACCCTTTTTAAGTGCACCACCATTGCTAGTGAAGATCTCTCCCAATGGAGCATCGTATCTGCAATAGTCAGGCCTGACTCTAAAACAATTAGACACTGTTTGGGTGCCATCTTTGCCCACAAGGGGGAAGCTCGCAAGCGTAGTTGATTGACATTGAGTGTGTGAAATACGATTAGAACTTATTGCTTGTTTATATGCTCAACAGTTAACATTGCAGGGCTTTGCATAGACATATGTACTGTTGTCCAACTTCATGCTTTATATTCAGTAAAACGTACTTGTGGTTAAGAAAATACGCTGTGTGGTTATATGTTTATTGCGGTATTGTGATCCCCTTAGCTAACAGGTTTCACAATCCCATATTTACTGCTATCTGTGCCAAGGGAGGTTAGAGACAGTTACTGGGGGTTGACAGCAGTGTGCTACAGGCCCAAAATCTATATCAGCGGCCCTCTTAACTGGGGGTATTGCTACACTTCACTTTTATTAAAACATTTTTGCTGAAAGGATACATTAAAAAAACTTAAGGATTGCATATAACTTCACATTATCATCACAGTGTATACAATCTTTCTGAACATAATGCTGATTACCATCTACCAGTGAGTTTTCAGAGCTTATACTTTAAGCTAAACAGTTTTGATCTCACTACACTAATGCCTAGTACACGCACTTAGAAAATTGCATGAATAATACCACTTTCAAAGCGATCGTACGATAATCTGATTGTTCGAGAGTCAATCATGACATTCATGCAAAATTATCTAAAAGGACAAACACAAAACTTTTTCTCTGACGATATCAGAACTAACGATTTTCATTTAATTAGAACAGTATAAGTCTGAAAACAATCAGAAGACCAAGACCACGAATGATTGGAAACTAAAGAATACATCACAATACAATACAACACAACACATTACATCCCTTCTGAAGTTATATTGTATAATACTAGCATGTTTGTAACTTTAATAACCGCTTCAATTTCGATTTGAGACTAGCATGCAAGAAAAAATAAAGAATGGACGATCATTCGTCCGATATTCTCATCATGTGTACAAAGCTTAAATCATGAACGATTCTATGGTAGGCTGGTGGCATAGGATTGTTGCACGCTTCTTCTCCAGGCAACATGAAATAATCTACAATAATAAATTTGTATTATGCCCCGTACACACGGTCAGGATTTCCAACGGGAAAAAGTCAGTCGGAAATTCCGACGGGAAAATTGAGAACCTGCTCTCAATCTATTTCTGTCGGAATTCCCGACAGAAAAAGTCAGATGGAGCATACACACGGTCGGAATTTCCGACCAAAATCTCCCATCTGACTTTTTCTGTCGGGAATCCTGACCGTGTGTACGGGGCATTACAAGCATGAACATATGATTATCTTAACATATTTTTACATATTTACAATTCAAATAAGCTTGCAAACATATTAGATGTATATGGCAAATTGTACTTTATACACCATATAATTATAATTTGCCACACATCTACAGTGCCTTGAAAAGGTTTTCATACCCCTTGAAATTTTACACATTTTGTCATGTTACAACCAAAAATTTTAATGTATTTTATTGGGATTTTATGTGATAGACCAACAAAGTGGGACAGAATTGTGAAGTGGAAGGAAAATGATAAGTGGCTTTCCAAATTGTTTAAATATCTGAAAAGTGTGGCGTGCATTTGTATTCAGCCTCCTTTACTCTGATACCCCTAACTAAAATCTAGTGGAACCAAATGCCTTCAGAAGTCACCTAAAAAGGTAAATAGAGTCCATCTGCCTGTAATGTTATCCCAGTATAAATACAGCTGTTCTGTAAAGCCCTCAGAGCCTTGTTAGAGAACCTTAGTGAACAAACAGCATCATGAACGCCAAGGAACCCACCAGACAGGTCAGGGATAAAGTTGTGGAGATGCTTAAAGCAGGGTTAGGTTATAAAATACAATCCCGAACTTTGAACATCGCACGGAACACTGTTCAATCCATCATCTGAAAATGGAAAGAGTATGGCACAACCAGGGGCGGACTGACAACTCATGGGGCCCCCGGGCAATAGAAGATTATGGGGCCCCCGGGTTTACAGATGGCCGTCACGCCATGAGTAAGTAACAAACAAAACAACATATAGAGTACAACAGTCAGGATGAGCTCCACGCTCACATCAGAGTCCTCCCTTACATCAAAGTCCCAATATTCTCCCTATACATCACAGTCCACAGAGTGCCACCTTACTGCAGAGCCCCTAGAGTGTCACCCTATGGCAGAGCCCCCCAGTGTGCCACCCTATGGCAGAGCCCCCCAGTGTGCCACCCTATGGCAGAGCCCCCCAGTGTGCCACCCTACGGCAGAGCCCCCCAGTGTGCCACCTTCCATTAGTGACCCCTTACACACACCTCTGCACCTTAGTGCTTGGTGTGGCAGGCAGCTGTCGGGAAAAGGCTTTTAATTAGAAAAAATCCACTTTTTGCAGCCTCTGAACTGCACAAGTGAGTCGTAGAGCCAGCGGAATAGTGAACTGCTGTGGTTGGCCTCAGATTGGGCAGAGGGGCATGTGAATAAAGGCCATGCTTGATGTGTGCCATGATGTCACTGCACGGGTGTGCACCCAGCCCTGCCCTGCTGCCTGATCTGAGGTCGAGCTCTGCAGTGCACCAATCAGATGGCTCCAAATGGCAACAAGTGCATTTTTCACGGGCATGGGATTGTTAGATCGACTTCTGTTGAGCAGCAGTGGGCACACATGGAACATACAGTATACACACACGCATGCACAGTATACATACACATAGAGACACACACACAGTATACATACACACGCATACAGTATACATACAGAATATACACACACTATACATACAGTATATACACACATACAGTATACATACAGTATATACACACACGCACACTATACATACAGTATACACACACGCATGCACAGTATACATACACATAGAGACACACACACAGTATACATACACACACATACAGTATACATACACACTATGCATACACTATACGTACAGTATATACACACACTATACATAGAGTATATACACACACACAGTATATACACACATACACACACTATACATACAGTATATACACACACTTTACATATAGTATATACATACACATACAGTATATACACACATACAGTATACACACAGTATATACACACACATACAGTATACATACACATACAGTATACACACAGTATATACACACACATACAGTATACATACACATACAGTATACATGCAGTATATACACACATACAGTATACACACAGTATATACACACATACAGTATACATACAGTATATACACACATACAGTATACATACAATATATACACACATACAGTATACACACAGTATATACACACATACAGTATACATACGGTATATATACACATACAGTATATACACACACTATACATACACACACAGTATATACACACATACAGTATATACACAAACTATACATACACACACAGTATATACACACATACAGTATATATACACACACTATACATACACACACAGTATATACACACACATACAGTATACATACAGTATATACACACACCATACATACACATACAGTATATACACACACTATACACACAATATATACACACATACAGTATACACACAGTATATACACAGTATATACACACATACATTATACATACGGTATATACACACACATACAGTATATACACACACACTATACATACAGACACAGTATATACACACATACAGTATATACACACACTATACATACAGTATATACACACATACAGTATAAACATACACATACAGTATACATACGGTATATACACAGATACAGTATATACACACACTATACATACACACACAGTATATACACACATACAGTATATACACACACTATACATACAGTATATACACACATACAGTATATACATACACTATACATACAGTACATACACACACAGTATATACACACACACACAGTATATACACACATACAGTATGCATACAGTATATACACACACTATACATACACACACAGTATATATACACATACAGTATATACACACACTATACATACACACAGTACAGTAGGTGCCGCCGATTTTGTGTTTCCAGCGCGATGGGATCGCGCTGGAAATCACCGCTGCGAGTTGTGCTTCTCGCGCTCGCCGCCCGCCCGAGATGCCGCGCATCCATAGGAATACATTGGGGGCGGCGAGCAGGAGAAGCGACATAGCTCGGCGCTGGCTCCCGCGACGGGGCTCGCGAGTGTCAATCTCGCCGCTAGCAGAGGCGAGATTGACACAATATCGGCGGCAGGTACTGTATATACACACATACAGTATACATACAGTATACACACACCAGCTAATGAGTAGGGAGGGAGGTGTAGTAGAGATTGGGGAGACATTCAGGACATGTCCTTCCTCCAGGAGAGTGCACTTCTCACACACAAAATCGATCTAACAGCATCAGAGAAGAGAGGAGCTCTGCTAGAGGTAACACGTCCTCTCTCTCTCTGCTCACCAGGGTAATCCACTGACAAGAATCCATTTTGTAAAGCTCAGCCAGCTTACCTTATCAGGCAGCAGTCCATCCCACACTGCAAGCTGTGTCCCCGCCTCCCTCTCCTCTCCTCCAGCAGTCGGCATCTCCTGCTCCTGTGTCAAAAAAGCTGCGCTGTGGAAGGGGGCGTGTACAGCGTGTTCCTATTGGCTGAGGGGGCAGTGCAGAGGTGGGGCAGCTATAATCTCGGGATTTTCATATCAAAATAATGTCGGTGTCAGACATTTCAGGGACAGATGTAAAAAAAACACAGATTTTTACATTTTGTCCCAGTTTTACTGAAGCTTTCCACCCTGATGGGGCCCCCTAGTGGCATGGGGCCCTCGGTCAGTGCCCGAGTGCCCGAATGGTCAGTCCACCCCTGGGCACAACTGCAAACCTACCAAGACATGGCTGTCCACCTAAACTGACAGGCCGAGCAAGAAGAGAATTAATCAAAGAAGCATCCTAGAGGCCCATAGTAAATGTTCTTCAGCAGGGACAGGGAAACCAGTCAGAGTTGATGGGAAGATGGATGGAGCCAAATACCGGGCAATCTTAGAAGAAAACCTGTTAGAGTCTGCAAAAGACTTGAGACTGGGGCGGAGGCTCACCTTCCAGCAGGACAACAACGGAATGGTTTAGATCAAAGCATATTCATGTGTTAGAATGGCCCAGTCAAAGCCCAGACCTAAATCCAATTGAGAATCTGTGGGAAGACTTGAAAATTGCTTTTCACAGACACTCTCCATCCAATCTGACAGAGCTTGAGCTATTTTGCAAAAAAGAATTGGCAAAAATTTCAATTTCTAGATGTGCAAAGCTGGTAGAGACATCCCCAAAAAGACTTGCAGCTGAGATTTCAGTGAAAAGTGGTTCTACAAAGTATTGACTCAGGGGGACTAAATACAAATGCACGCCACACTTTTCACATATTTGTAAAACATTTGAAAACCATTTATCATTTTCCTTCCACTTCACAATTATTTGCCACTTTGTGTTGGTCTATCACATAAAATCCCAATAAAATACATTTAAGTTTTTGGTTGTAACATGAAAAAAAAAAATGGAAAATTGCAAGGGGTATGAATACTTTTTTAGGAGCTGTATATGTATGTAAGGAACCATTAAAGAGGTAGTACTTTGTCTTTGTAGCACTTTGACATTTTACCAGTATAATTAAAGAATAGGAATCCCAATATAGAACATTTTTGGGGCATTAACTATCTGGGGAAAAGACCAAAAAACTATACAGGATTTGGAGTTCAGACAATGTGAACAGGCAATTCATGAGATCATTTTAAAATAAAACAAAGTCTAATTTGTTCCCATAATGTTCTGTCAAATGTTCCCACCTGTTCACTAACATATTTCAGGAGCAAGAGTGCAGTGGAGGACACATACTCATTGTTGAATGTGATATACTGATAAGAGGAAAAATCTCTGTGTATGGGTAAAAAACAATAAAGCTTATAAGCAGGATATTTAGTGTCCTTGATAATAAGTGTCATGCATTATGTATTAGTAAAGTAGCAATTCAATGACTTAGAGTTGGAAATAAAATACAATAAATATATTTTGTATTTTCAACCACTTGAAGTCCAGGCCATTTTTGAGTTTTTAGCGCTGTCACACATTGCATGACAAAACTCATTTATGCAATACTGTCCCCAAATGAATTCTATATCATATTTTGAGACAGATAGAGTTTTCTTTTGTTGTTATTTAATCACCTCTGGGTTTTTATTTACTTTTTGCTATATAAAAGGTAAAAAGCCAGAGAATTTTGAAAAAACTTTGCAAATAAATAATCTTTCTTCATAAATTTGGGAAAAAAGTGTATTCTGCTACATTTCTTTGAAAAAAATAGGTGTGTATTATTTATTCTTTATGAAAGTTATAGAGTCTACAAACTATGGTGTATGTATTTGAAAATTGAGCAGCCCTGATGTACTTGTTTCTTAAAGCCCTGTACACACGATCGGTTTTACCGATAAAAACAGTCCGATGGACGTTTTTGGGCCCCATCGGTCTTTTTTCCATCAGTGTTAAAAAATAGAACATGTTTTAAATTTATCTGATGAAAAAAAAAAACGATAGCAAATTACTATCGTCTGTGCGGCACTCCATCGGATAAAAAACCCACGCATGCTCAGAATCAAGTCGACGCATGCTCAGAAGCATAGAACTTAATTTTTCTTGGCTCGTCTGAGTGTTTTAAGTCACAGCGTTTGGGACGATCGGTTTTTTGACTGAGGGTGTGTAGGCAAGACTGATGGAAGTCAGCTTCATCGGATTTCCAATGGAAAAATCCATCGGTTTAAAATCCATAGGAAATCTGATCGTGTGTACAGGGCTTTAGGCCCTAAAATGCCACAACAGTACCAATACCACACAAATGACCCCTTTTGGAATGTAGACAGCACGAGGTAAGTAAGAGTCATACGGATTTTTTGAAGTTGTAATTTTGTTGTTATAATTTTTGGGAAAATTTAGAAAATATTTTTTTTTTCCCTCACAAAATTGTTAACAAGTTATTGCTCACAAACAGCATAGGCATATTTACAATTACACCCAAAAAACATTCTGCTACTCCTTCCAAGTATGGGGATACCACATGTGTGAGACTTTTTCACAGCCTAGACACATAGAGGGACTAAAAATCCCAACAGTATCTAAGGGCCGGTTTACACTTGTGCGATGCCAGACATTGCATGTGATTCGCAGCGCACTGCTGTTCACTTTACATGCGATGTCTGTGCGATGCGATTTCAGACAAACAGTATGGCTGATATCGCAACGCATTCGGTCCAAACACGCACAGGACCCTTTTTTCTGTTCGGACCAGAATCGGATCGCATGGGTGTTGACACATATGCGATCCGATTCATGTCCGAACTGTCAGTTCGCAGTGCAATACGCGAGCTGAAAGGGGGTGTGTCGTTAACATATAATGACACTCCCCAGCAGTTCGCATATGGCAGTGTGAACTGCCGTGCGAGTTGGGTGCGATGCGGGAACCCGCAGTGGATTCGCAGGGTACTCGCATCGCACCAGTGTGAACCGGGCCTTAAGGCCCCTTTCACACTTATACGACTTGTCCCACGATTTGTGATGGCAAAGTAGCATGACAAGTCGTTTCCCATGATTTCCAATGACAACCATTCATATTAGTATGACTTCAAGTCGTTCCGACTTCAAAGTAGTCCCTGCACTACTTTGGTCCGATTTTGATGACACTTACACAGGCATTCCCTGAAATCGCGGCAAAAACGCAGTAAAATCACGCGACTTTGAAGTCGCAGTAGTGTGAAAGGGGCCTTAGGCTTTCAAGGAGCATAAATGACACATCTAATTTCCTGCTTAACTATCGCAGTGATAGCGAACCTTGGCATCCCAGATGTTTTGGAACTACATTTCCCATGATGCTCACCTAGACTGCAGAGTACATGAGCATCATGGGAAATGTAATTCCAAAACATCTGGGGTGCCAAAGTTCACCATCACTGGCCTTATTATATGTCCCTGAAGTGCCAGCACAGGAAAAACACCCTCAAAATTTACACATTTTGTAAAGCAAACACCCCAATGTATCTTCTGAAAGGCATAGTAAGTCTTTTGAAAATGTCATATTTTGCCACAAGTTTTTTGAAAATGTGGGAAAGAAAATGAAAATGTATTTTTCCATACAAAATTGTCAATTAACCACTTTAGCCCCGGAAGGATTTACCCCCTTCCCGACCGGGCCATTTTTTGCGATACGGCACTGCATCGCTTCAACTGACAATTGCGCGGTCTTGCGATGTTATACCCAAACAAAGTTGATGTCACTTTTTTCCCCTCAAATAGAGCTTTCGTTTGGTGGTATTTGATCACCACTGCAGTTTTTATTTTTTGCGCTATAAACAAAAAAGACTGACTATTTTGAAAAAAAGCTATATTTTTTACTTTTTGCTATAATAAATATCCCCAAAAAATATATATATAAAAAAAAAAAAAAACAAATTTCTTCCTCAGTTTAGGCCAATATGTATTCTTCTGCATATTTTTGGTAAAAAAAACACGCAATAAGCATATATTGATTGCTTTGCGCAAAAGTTATAGCATCCACAAAATAGGGGATAGATTTCTGGCATTTTTATTCTTTTATTTTTTTTACTAGTGGCAATCTTAGATTTTTATTGGGACTTTGACATTTCGGTGGACAGATCGGACACTTTTCAGACTATTTTGGGAACATTGACATTTATACAGCGATCAGAGCTATAAATAAACATTGATTACTGTATAAATGTCACTGGCAGGGAAGGGGTTAACACTAGGAGGCAATCAAGGGGTTAAATGTGTGTCCTAGGGAGTGATTCTTACTGTGGGGGGAGGGGACTGACTGGGGGAGGAGTCCGATTGTTGTTCCTAAGCAGTAGGAACAGAAGATCGCTCTCCTCACCCCTGACAGAACGGAGATCTGTCGGTTTACATTGACAGCTCTCCGCTCTCTCCTTCTCAGGAGCAGGGCCATCTTAATGCATGGGCACCCCTGGGCACTGGGGCCCCATGATAATCTTGCATTACATCATACTTGCCAACTGTCCCGGTTTTGGTGGGACAATCATACTTTTTACTAAGCTTTCCCAGGATGGCCGTGTCCTGGGCAGCATCCCGGAACCAGTACTGTGCCCTCCTGACCTACCCCTGTACTGCGCCTTTCTGCCTCCCCCTATACTGTGCTCTTTGTGTTGATTTAGTCTTTGATTTATGGCATGTGTTCTCATTATTTAAAATTGATTTTATTTAAAGTACTAATCAAAATATTTTTAATTCTATCAACTAGTCATACTATAATTCTTCAGTGTAGGTATGCAAATTGGGGCAGGCTGGTAGGGGCCCCAGTATATTACTTTGCCCAGGGGCCCGTGATGTTATTAAGACAGCCCTGCTCAGGAGCAATCACGGGTAGCCGACAACCATCGCGGCCTATACACCTTAAAGCACCTGCTGACGTACCTGTATGCCCATTTGCCTGTCCATGCCATTCTGCCGACGTAAAAGTGTGTGTGCTGGTCGGCAAGTGGTTAAACAACCAATTCTTAGTTGTATTGGCTGCCTTAGTTTCCTTTTTGTAGACAATTTTTTCCCTTTTTTTTTTACCTGGTAATCCAGCCAGTAAGTCTGATATTTTTCAACTTTCTTTAACAGACCAAGCTGTTCAGCAAAAGCTGCAGTTAGAGGTTTTCGACACCCTAAGACAAGAAATGTGTCACTGGCTGAATCAACAGGTAAAATTAAAGGGAAAAGGCTTGTAAAAAAAAATTAGATGCATCCACTATATTTAAAGATTGGTAAACTGCAATATATTACATTATTGGTTTTTGATTTTATACTGCTTTTAATTCCCATGTCTAGGCTGTGGATTATGCTCTTCTCAGCTGACCCAGGAATTTAGGACCACAGATACATTTTTTGTTTGTTTTTCTACCTGTGCCAGCATATTTGCCAGCGCAAAATAGCCAGAGAGAACTTTTGTTAAGATGTATTTATTTGTATTGTTACCATTATTATAATTTTGTAACATTTATGAACAGTTTTCCCCAATCAATTCATGTGGTGAATTCTAGTAACAGGGTTTACTGGAATACTAAAGCTGGCCATACATTCTCATCTCCTGAGCTGTCCAGGCTCCATCAGCAATGGGTCTGGGATGTTCCGGGCCTAGCATAGGGCCTAGCTCATTCCCGCTCGGGTGTACAAGATGAGGCCCTCTCTTTCCTCTTTTGGTCCTGCCCGGTTATCACAGTCTATTGGTCACAAATCCTTATGGCGGTGAATGAACTTCTATATATCTCCATTGTTCTGTCCCCAAGAATATGCCTGCTTGGGTTGGTGGAGGAACTAGCACCCAGTGTGGCCGAGAGGACATTGTTGGGTCTCTTGCTTTTCTTTGCCAGGAAATACATCGTCCTATGCTGGAAGAGACAGGCTCCCCCTTCTATTTGTCTATGGAAAACACTTGTGTGGACTAAGTGGTTGGCAGAACCCTCTACCGCTACAGCTGATTAGGATACTTCCTTAATATTTGACGACCTCCCTTAAAGTGGAGTTCCACCCTGAAAAAAATAAATACACAAAAATGCTGCAAAAAAATTGAAAAAATAAAGAGAAAAAAAAATAAAAGATTTTACTCACCCGAAATAGCGGTTGCTATGCGGAAGTCCCTAATCTGCCTCTTCCTTATCCGCGGTGGGTCTTCTTCCGCATCCTCTTCTAGTGAATGGGGTGCACTGCCTTCTGGGAACTGTGTGTAATCCCAGAGAGCAGCCGCCCATTCACAAATCGGCGCGAGACTCGCACATGCGCAGTAGGAAACGGGCAGTGAAGCCGTAAGGCTTCACTGCCTGTTTCCCTTAGTGAGGATGGCGGCGCGGGACCTGCAGTGATCGAGGGATCGGCATCAGGGGGGGCCATCATCACGGGCGAGTAGGACAGGTAAGAGTCCTTATTAAAAGTCAGCAGCTACAGTAGCTGCTGACTTTAAAAAAAAAAAAATCGCGGGTGGAATCCCGCTTTAAGGAATCAAAAGGTCAGCCCTTCATAGCACAATGTTTCATGTGAGTTGTTTCAATACCGGTTTAGCCTTGGAGCATGAGCCATGCCAGCTCATTGATGATGGTATCATATTTGTAGAATGTTTAACATCAGTATCGTAATACTTCCTTGTGACCCCTGTGTGGGTCCCTTCACTGGTACTGGGCCAGGTGTTGGCTGTGCTGATGTACGTTTGTATTGTTTGCGTGTTTATTATGGAAAAAAAAAATATTTAAAAAAAAGCTGGCCCCTCATGGATAAAATTTGGGTGGCTCAGCAGGGACCAGACAAATTTTGATCCATGTTTGGGCAAGCTGGTCAGATTTTCCCTGCTCGATCAGTGCTGCCGGCTATAGCTGGCAGTGCTGATCAGTGTATTCTGATGGAAGTTTTCCCACTGTCAGAATACAATAGCTCAGCGGGGAGGATTCCCTCATCTACATCCAAGTTGTGTATGGAGGAATCAAGTCATTTTTATTTTTTTGTTCAACCCACTGGCTAAGATCCCATACACAATATACAACTTTTGTTGTCTGATTTTCTTTAGATTTACCAACAACATGTAGTGCAAGGGCCTGCCTGATTGCATGCAAATTGAAACTCTTATGCCGCGTACACACGACCGTTTTTAATGACGAGAAAAATGACATTTTTTAAAATGGTCATTAAAAACGATCGTGTGTGGGCTTCAGAGCATTTTTCACGACGTGAAAAATGGGCATGAAAAAATTGGAACATGCTCTAATTTTTCTCGTCGTTTTTCACGTCGTCGTTTTTCTCGTCATGAAAAACGGCCGTGTGTAGGCTTTAACGACGTGAAAAAAATGCACATGCTCAGAATCAAGTATGAGATGGGAGCGCTCGTTATGGTAAAACTAGCGTTCGTAATGGAGATAGCACATTCGTCACGCTGTAACGGACTGAAAAGCACAGAGACTGAAAAGCGCGAATCGTCTCTCAACAAACTTTACTTACATGAAGGGTGGCGCCATCCGAATGGAACTTCCCCTTTATAGTGCCGTCGTACGTGTTGTACGTCACTGCGCTTTACTCAAGCATTTTTTTCCACGATAGTGTGTAGTCAAGGCAGGCTTGAGAAGAATCACGTCGAGAAAAATGCCGTTTTTTTTTCAATGACATTAAAAACGGTCGTGTGTACGCAGCATTAAGATTTGACCTCATATTATATGGTTTTGGTAAATCTGAAGGAAAAAAACTACAGAAAATTGTATAGTGTGTATCCAGTTTTAGACTGGCCACACACAACTCAACTTCTCTTGTTCAGCCCTGCATGCTGATAAAAAAACAATCTGTTTTCCCACACACTTAACACCATGGATGGAGGAATCTCCAGCAATTATGATTAGGCAGCCACAACACCAGCAGCTACCCAAACAGCACCTGCATCTAACAGGATGCTGTTCGGCTGCCAATTATCTTCCTGGATCAGTCGATTTTTAAATGTACTTTTGTTGAGGTGGGTTGTGCTTGCAGGGCCACCCGTTTTGGTCAATTCAGCAGTCCTTGGCTAGCTTAAAACCCCGTACACACGATCGGTTTGACTGATGAAAACCGTCCGATGGATGGTTTTCATCAGACCAACCGATCGTGTATGGTACCCATCGGTCTTTTTTCCATCGGTTGTAAAAAATAGAACTTGTTTTAAAATTTTCCGATGGATAAAAAACCGATGGGAATTTCCGATCGTCTATGGGCAAGTCCATCGGTTAAAAAACCCACGCATGCTTAGAATCAAGTCGACGCATGCTCAGAAGCATTAAACTTCATTTTTCTCGGCTCATCGGAGTGTTTTACGTCACCGCGTTTGGAACGGTCGGTTTTTTGACTGATAGTGTGTGGCCAAGACTGATGAAAAACAGTTTCATCGGATTTCCGATGGACAAATCCATCGGACGAAAATCCATAGGTTATCTGATCGTGTGTACGGGGCTTAAAAATCATGGTCTTGGAAAAAAAAACAGCAGTGGAAGTGTTGATGCATGTGACATGAAGCAGGCTTCCTAAAGCCATAAATTAAAAGGAAAAGTGGAGGCTGACACACAGAGAAAAACAAAGTCTTGAGATAACATGCATGTGTGAAACATAAATATTCTGGGATACAACAGTATACAATATAAACAATGACACAAAGTGAAGACAAACATTAGAAACAGGGTCACCACTATCTTTTAGTGGTTTATGAGATGATTTTTTTTGAAAAGCTTGCCAAACAAATAAAATAACAATCATAACATTTTAAGTGCAAAAGAGCTTGCTAATGATTGATAACAACGGAAGAAAAAGGTCAAAATGATTTTTTTCCACGAGCAGAAATATCGTTCTTTGCAAAAGGTTATTTTCAACAAATATTAACATAACGAATAGGTTAGATTCTAGATAAGAATCTAAATTATAAACAATGGGAAACAATGTTTTATCACCTCAAGATTTTTTTATCGCATAAAGAATCACACAATATAAGCGCCTATTATTTGTTCACATCAGATCATTCTGATTAGGAAGAGATCCATAGAATCTTAAAGGGGTTGTAAAGGTTCGTTTTTTATTTTCTAAATAGGTTCCTTTAAGCTAGTGCATTGTTGGTTGACTTACCTTTTCCTTAAATTTCCCGTCTAAATATTTTTTTTCTTTGTTTTCTTTGTCTGAATTTCTCACTTCCTGTTCCTCCTCAGTAAGCTGTTCAGTAAGCTGTTCTGGCTGACTAACCACCGCTCGGATGATGGTGTGAAGTTTAGTGAGGAGAAACAGGAAGTGAGAAATTCAGACAAAGAAAAAAAACATTTAGAAGGGAAATCTAAGGAAAAGGTAAGTGAACCAACAATGCACTAGCTTAAAGGAACCTATTTAGAAAATAAAAAAACGAACCTTTACAACCCCTTTAAGCCTCGTACACACGATCAGATTTTCAGACGACCATTTTTTGCTGCATGCTAGTCTCATGTCGAAAGTGAAGAGGTTACTCACTATACGAAAATTCTCGTACGACAGAATACAACGTCAGAAGTGACGTAATGTGTTGACTGGTTTTGTATATTTTCTTTCGTTTCTGATTATGCGTAGTCTTGCTCTTACAATTTTTTTCATACAAAAACCGTACTAATTATACGAAAATTGGACGTTGAGTTCACATCCGACAAAAATGTTATAGTCTGCACATCCAGCTTTTGTCAGACGAAAAACCGGAATTGGCTGTCGAAAGCACCGTACTAACGATCCGAAAATCGGCAGATCGTTCGTCGGACGAAATTTTACTTTCAATTTTTAGATCGTGCGTACGGGTCTATACTAGTAGCATTTTGGTTGAATTTGTTTTAGGAACTTTTTTAGATTTTCTGATCATTAGTGGGTCATATCAACATTCATTTTTGACTGCACTGATGAGAAAATTTGAAGAAGCAGGATTGAAATTTTTCTCAAATTTCGAAAAATTGGGTTTGTTTTTTTTGTTCAGGGAAAGTCCATTTATTTCAAAATAAATTGTTAAAAGCAAACCATATTTTGAAGTACTTTTGAATGACAATCATCAAGTCATTGAATGCACTGAGAATTTTAGCACAAATGTTCGTTCAAAAATCTACTGGTGTATAGCTGGCTTTACAAATCAAGCTGTACATGTCCAGCCTGCATTCATACCCCTGCATTTTGCTGCAACGCGTAAAAAATCCTGCTTGCTGCATCTTTGGTGCAGTTTCTAACAAAACCTTACATTGGGATAAATGATATATGTACAATGGGGTTGATTTAATAAAGGCAACTAGACTGTGCACTTTGCAAAGTGCAGTTGGACTCTGCAAGTGGAATTACCCCAAAACTTTGTAAATATATAAGTACCTAAATAATAATAATAATAATAATAATAATAAATGAGGTAAAGCTTCACTTTGCAAAGAATACCCAATCACATGCAAGGAAAATAAAAAGAACGTAATTTTTTGCTTGCACATGATTGGATGATGGAAGTCAGCAGAGCTTCTGCTCATTTACATAGCTCTGGAGCAACTACACTTGCAGAGTACAACTGCGCTTTGCAAAGTGCCCAGTCTATTTGCTTAGTAAATCAACCCCAATGTGTAAAAAGCACCTAAAGTTCATATACAATGCAATGCAGTGAAATTGCACAGCAGTATGCGCACAAATATCAAATTTTATGCTGGAATCCCATCCACATATTTTTCTGTACCCTATTTTTATAAAATTTCAATAAATGCAGATTGACAAAAAAAAAAAAAACAGTAGTATAAATTCAGCCTTGTCGTCAAAGCATGCATCGTTATTAGGGGTATACATCATATAAAGAACCAACATTCTCTGCTGCAAATCTAGTTTAAGGTGACAATAGCTTACCGTACATGTACAGATTTTCTCTTGTTCACCCATGGGCCGTATGAGCGAAAATCACTCAAATCCCACATTCACGCTTAAAGCCTCGTACACACGGTCGGACTTCCATCGGACTTTTCCGTGGATTTTTGTCCGAACGGAGTTGGCCGGGCACACCCATAGCATACACACCACAGGACTTTTCTGCAAACTTTCCCAAAACTTTTTCCAACATCACGTGGTTTTTCTGCTCTTTTCTGCTCTTTACCGCCACCCTTTGGTCAACTTCTGCTATTGTTGGTCGATTTTAACATTATTTGTTTTGTCCATCGGACAAAAGTCCGATGGTTTTCTGTAAACACGGTCGGACTTTGCTCCATCGGACTTTTGTTAGCCAAAAGTTTGTCCGTTTGCTGACCGAACTTTTGTCCGATGAAAACCCAAAAAGTTTGTCCGATGGAGCGTACACATGGTCGGATTTTTTGGCAAACTTGCTCAAAATGAAGATTGTTGGCAAAAAGTCCGACCGTGTGTATGGGGCTTTAGTCTCCACTGGCTGTTGTACTCCTGCCTGAATAAAATAGTGCTACTGAACTGCGACTATATCTGATAGGCCTCGTTCACACAATCATACTTAAGCCTACGCCTGTGCGAGGGCCGTGTTTGCCTGCAGGGGATGCACAGGGTTGCACAGTTGTTCTATGCATCCCCGTTCAGACAGTCCCGTTCATGTCACGGCTGTTAAATTGGGAAAAGTGGCTGTATCTGTGCAGCCGCTGCATCCCAGTTGACATGAATAGGACTACCTGAATGGGGATGCATGGAACAACTGTGCATCCCTGTGCAGGCAAACACAGCTCATAAGGGCAGACAGTACAATTACAATACAAGTTAATACAGCCCTGCTTATTAGAGCTTACAATCGAATCAACTTTTGTTAAGATGAATGGTACTGACCACTAGCCGCCCCCCCCCCTAATCCATGCGCCCCACCCTTAATCTACCATGCAGGGCACAGGATGCATGGATTCCAATTTTTTTTGGAAGCTTTAAAAAACTTGCTTTGCGCCCGAGCCCACCCAGTTGTGTGACAATAGTGAATTATTATTCGCTATTGTCTTCCTGATTCTCCTCTCGGCCAATCGGGAAGTGGGTCCTGAGACCCGATTGGCTGGGAGGAGAAGCGACCATATTGGCCACCGAGGAGGAAGCCGCTGAGGAGGAGGAGAAGGTGCAAGGGAAGCCGCCATGAAGCCACCAAGGAGGAGGAGACGCAGGAAGGATCCAAAGCTGCCCGAAACCTAGGTGGGGTAAGTGCGAGGCTGGTGGGCAGACGGACAAGCGAACAACGGGGGTGGTTTGTGGTGGTGCCCCAAAATTAAGCACCACCACTGGTACTGACAAAGCCAATTTTGGATGACTCAGTAGGAATTTGCTGAAATTTGCCAGCCTTACACAATAAAATACATTAAGTGCAGTCTATCAAGGATTTATCAAAATGAAAGTTACATTTGTTAATAATATGGTTCTAAAAAACCAAGGCATGTGTTTATGATCTCACAAATGGTTCAAAAGCTGTAAATATATAGGTGATTTAACATCTAAAGCTTTCAAGACACCAGTAGTTTTCTTTCCTTTGACCTGCAGATTGAAGGAAAAAAATCTAACAGATTCTTCCATCCACAAGAAAGACGCGGATGGACAGATCTCCTGCTGCAGCTATTGTATTCTGAATTGATGCAGGCATTGTTTGGCCTGCAATTTTCCACCCAGTTTTTAAATTTTTCAATAGAAGGATTTCGGGCAGAATGGTGCCGACAGGGCCATCCACTGATCAAATTTTGCCCGGATCATTTGGAGCCAAAATTCGCGCAGTGTATGGCCAGCTTTAGGTATATGAAGGCTTTATCATCTTGGTTGGACTTTCTCATCTCAGGAGACTACTCCTCCCCTGGGATCAAAGCAGTGCCTGCCATTATCTGTTCACATAAGGTGTTCATTCACAAGATAATGATGTAGACATGGGACAGGTTTCTGTCTCACTGACCAGTTCATATTGACCATTGTGTTTTGAGGGCTACAGAATAATGAATATGCAAGTTATGTTTGACATTTCCCCCACAGTTATTCTCTCTTGTATCTCTTGACACTCCCTTTTAGGTTGTAAACTCTAACGAGGGGGGCTTTCTGTTTTAATGTATTAAAGTTTATTTTAGTTGTACTGTCTACCCTCAAGTTGTAAAGCGCTTCATAAACTATCGGCGCTATATAAATCCTGTATAATATTATTAAAATTAAAAGCTATATTTCTTTAAGGCTTGATTCTGATAAAGGTCATCAATGGTTCAAATCTCGGCTGGTTCAGCAGGGACCAGCCGAGATTCAAATAATCTTTTAGCAGACTGACTGTATCCAAGTCAATCCATTATTTGACTTGGGTACAACCAGCATATCAGATTTTTATGTGTGATTATTGCCAGTGGCTATAGCCACTAGCAGTGATCACTGTGTACTCCCGGCAGGGATGGCTCACCATGCCACCCCTCCTCCCCCCCATTTACCGGAAGAACAAAGCACCTCCGCTGGAGAGATACACTGTGTGTGTTAATGGGGAAAATCAAGTGATTTTCTTTCCTGCAAACTGTAGTTGTAGGAAAGAAAATCGCATCATCTATGGCCTGCCTTACACATTAAGAAAAGCCTATCTTATATAGGTAGATTGTATAGGTAGATTAGATGTGAGATGATAATTGGGCAGAATTGGCTGGGACTTATCACACTTTGATGTCCTAATCACACATATGTTACACACATTACACTTAGCCCAGTTCTTTGTTATTTGACCAGTAAAGCTGGCCATACACATATAGCTTTTATTTTTGCTCGGCCTGTGAGCTAAAAAAGCCAATCATTGCCTACATTCTGATTGGATGCCGCCACTGTTTGCCTGACAATTTTCTGCCCAGCTCCTTTGATTTTGATAGGGCCACTCACTAATCAAGAACTGGCTGAAATTCACACAATGTATTTCCAGCTTTACAGTACCTTTAATTCTAATATAAATACATGACTGAAATGATGGTAGTCAAGTTACACCTACTATATCTGCTCAAACATCTACAAATAGGAAGTCATAAAAAAATGATTGTATTATGACCTTTACTTTTGCCTCCTATCACCTTCAACTAGAGAGAGATGGCAAATACGTCATTAATAGTAGAAAGGCCATGATATGTATAGCAAGCATAGCAAATATTTATTTTCACACCTCTGAGCTGATCTCTCTCCTGTGCTTTGTGCATTCATTAAAAGGCTAGTGAATTCTTTTTAACTCTGTGCAGTTTGTTGATCCCTATTAGCAAATTAATTCCCTTCTCTCTACTTAAGATCAGTTAAACAAACTTCTACCAATTACTGCAAATTCAAAGCAGTGACATTTCTCCACACATCCCCTCTTACAAACACGCTGGACTTCACACCTCTCCTTCCTGATCTGGTTTTCACAGGTAAGCTGCCTTCACTTGAATTCAACATATGCATTGCTACTTTTCCTGTCCTTGTTCCCTTTACTATTAAAAAAAAAAAAAAAAAAGTGATTTCCAACTTGCACAAGAGTCCCATCGGATTTTATGTGTGACACATTCACAGTGAAAGAATTGTGCCCCTTGCCAGCATACACAGTTAATTGCACCATATTCCGAACTACATCATTGCACTGCAGTATTCGAGTACCCTCAACAGGTCAAGTCTGTAGGATTTCCCTTACTAATTACAAGAGTTAACTCATATTACCTTACCTAAGTAAGGTTAAGATATCCTGAAAACATGACCTGCTTAATGACAAATGTCAGGAAACATTGCAAGTACAGGGGGTCCCCAACTTACGAAAGCCCGACTTACGAACCCATCCTACTTACGAACCGGGCGCTGCGGGGACCCTTTGCCGTTCTGCACGGTCCATTTGCTGTTCTGCGCATGTGCGGCCAGACGGAGCCTTGGAAAATGTCGGAAATGTCCATAATTTCCCGCGCATGTGCAGAACGGCATTCGACGGAACATCGGAAACCATCGGAAATGTCCGTAATTGTCATTCTGCGCATGCGCGGCCGACTTACAAACATTTCCGAATTACAAACAGGAGGTAAGTCCCTAACGGGTTCGTAACCCGGGAACCCCCTGTATGCTAGTTTATGACCCACCGTAGCTATACATCTACAATGAATATGAATAAAGCCGACCATACACAATTCGAATCTCTGCTGAACTGGCCGAGATTCAAATCATGTATGGTAAGGTTGCCACCTCATCCCATTAAACCCAAACACATATGAATTATTCAGGTTCTGAGGCTAACTTAATGCAGATAAGGCACTAAGTGAGTTTAATTACCTCCTTAATAACCTGTGTAATTAATGTGTTTGGTTTTAAAGGGATGAGGTGGTAACCCTAATGTATGGGCAGGCTGAATGTACCCAAGCTGATCGATCAATCAACTTGGGTACAACCAGCCTGTTGGATTTTACATGCGATTATTGCTAGCGGAAAGCAGTACCAACTGTGTTTTCTTGGCAGGGAGAACACAATGAGGTAGATTTACTAAAACTGGTGCACTCAGAATCTGATGCAGCTGTGCATGGTAGCCAATCAGCTTCTAACCTCAGATTGTTCAATTAAGGTTTGCCAACAAAACATGGAAGCTGATTGGTTTCTGTGCAGAAGTGAGCCTGATTTTGCACTCTCCAGCTTTAGTACATAAACCCCAATGGCTCGGCGGGAGGGATTTCCCCATCAACATTGACTGTGCTGATGGGGAAATCAAGTGATTTTCTTTCTTGGTTGCAGGAAAGAAAATCGCTCTGTCAATGGCCTGCCTAAAGCCTCGTACACACGCTTAGATTTTCGGACGATCGAACGTCCGTTTTTTGTGGCATGCTAGTCTCATGTCAAAAGTGAAGAGGTTACTCATAGTAAGAAAATTCTCTTAGGACAGAATACAACTTCAGAAGTGACGTAGTGTGTTGAATAGTTTTGTAAGTATTCTTTCGTTTCTGAGCATGCGTAGTCTTGATCTTACGATATTTTTTGTACGAAAACCGTACCAATGAAGCGAAAATTGGGCATTGAGTTCACATCCGACAAAAATTTAATAGTTTGCACATCAAGCTTTTGACTGACAAAAAAAGCGAAAATCGGTTGTCGAAAGCACCGTACTAATGATCCGAAAATCGTCAGACTGCTCGTCGTACAAATTTTTCCATCGGATTTTTGCATTGTGTGTACGGGCCTTAAGACATAGTCCTTTCCCTCTTCAGCTTATCTACAGGAAATCCCGTCGCTGCTTATTGGCGTTTGCCACACTTCAGTTTGTGGTTACTTACTACTACAATGACCACAGAGGCAATTCACACAGCTATTAGTGACTAAGCAAGTAAAACTTTGATGGGACATTGGTGAAATAACATTGCCTTTAGCATCTTATACTATTTATCACGTTATCTCAAATGTTTATGTGACTGATCTAAGAGACAATGACTCTTTGTTCCATGTTCAGTTAAGCCAGCCTTTCTCAAACTTTCCCTACAGGAGAACTTGTGCTAAAACAGTTTGTAGAAAAAATGCACCTTACATTGGAGAACAGTTGGAAAAATGCCCCACTTACGAATGGATAAAATGATCATTGGTGTCATGCAGCTGTATCTGCCAAGTGGTGTTGGCTAAGATCTATCCTGGCACCATCAGATGAGAGGTTAGTCAATCACAGTTCAAGGAACCCCTAGCTACCTCTGGAGGAAACCTACGGTTCCTCAAAACCCTGGGTGAGAATGTCTGAGTTGAACTGTTGTGAATTTTTCTGAAGAACAAAATAAATAACAGAAAACATTAAAGGGGTACTATAGGTTAGATTAAAAAAATAAATAACAAACATGTCATACTTACCTCCGCTGTGCAGCTCGTTTTACACAGAGTGGCCCCGATCCTCGTCTTCTGGGGTCCCTCGGCGGCTGTCTCGGCTTCTCCCCACATCAGCTAACCCCCCCCTGGGAAGGGCTTTCCCAAGGGGGTTACCTTGCGGGCGCGCTCCCGAGTCCTGTTTTCGGTGTCCAACTACAGGACTCGGCCCCGCCCCCCGGCCAATGGCTGCGCTGCTATCAATCTATCCAATGAAGAGCCGAGAAGCCTGGGACGAGAAGCCAGCACGTTCTTGGCGCAGGACTTTCGAGGGCTCAGGTAAGTAAACGGGGGGCTGGGGGGCCTGTAAGCATTGGATGTTTTTTCACCTTAATACATAGGATGCATTAAGGTGAAAAAACACGAAGCTTTACAACCCCTTTAAGGTTTTGCCTACTGCAGGTGGACATGCATTCTGGGGATATTGAATGGAAAAAGCACTGTTAAATGAATATATGACTTGAAGGGTCAGTTACCAAATTTGTATTGCACCTACTAGGCAAATGTCTGTTTTCCAGAGTGGGGGAGCCCTAGATTCACACCATGTCTGCTTCTCTCCAATGTTGCTCATCACTGTACAAGGTACCTTCAAATTATTGGTCCAGGCTGGAAGACATCAGCTGTTTTCACAGGCGTTTCCTGTGCCACCTTGAGCCACAAAAATGCACACCCTATAAACACTGGCAAGGGGTACTGTGCTAACATAGGTAACCAACAGTGCTGACACTGCTGAAATGAAATGGAGAGAAGTATTGTTAGTTCCGCGTGTGAAGTCCAGAGCAAGCCACGGGGACAACGCTGCCTACATTGGCTTCAAACCTTCTGCTCATCTCTCTAATACGAGCACCTTTGCAAAGCGTCGTTCAATAGCAGCATACAATTGTCAATTCTTGTCATTGTCAATTGACGAATGTCAATTCTTGGAATGAAATTAGATAGAGCCTGTATTGCTGGTAGGAATGGTGGGTATCTTTTACTACTAGTTAAAATATGAGAAAAAGAAAACAATGGAACAGTGTGCATGCATGCACAAATTCTGCTGAGACGTCTAACCTAGATTTAGATATTGAAATGAACACATGTAGTTTTGGAAGAAAAGCACTTCAGCACTAGTTCCAATACAGAGCATATTGTCTATTATTATTTCATACTAGGAAAACCTCAAGAGGGACAGCCACTATTTTCGAACCATATCTCCATATCCCTCTTTTCTGTTCCACACTCTTTAATAAATTGATATCTGTAAATAGATGTGCTATTCATAGGAAATGTGGAAGCTTAGGCTGGCCATACACAGAGGGAATTTCTTTCCTGAAACCACAGTTTGCAGGAAAGAAATTTGCTTAATTCCCCCATTAACACAGACAGCGTTGATGCAGGAATCCCTCCTTCTGAGCCACTGTCTTCTCCCCGCTGGAGTAGACAGTGATTATTGCTAGTGGCTATAGCAGCCACCAGCGATAATCACAGGTAAAACCCGGAATCCTGGTTGTACGCAGGTTGATCGATCGATCAACTTGGTACATACAGCCTGCTGATTAGGGATGAGCTTCGTGTTCGAGTCGAACATACGTTCAACTCGAACATCGGCTGTTCGATCGTTCGACGAAGATCGAACGATTTGGGCCGTTCGTGCCAAATTCGAGTGACGCGAACGGCCCACAATGCACTACGCCATCGCAGTGTCATCCAGGCGCTGTGATTGGCCAAGCATGCACTGTGACCCCGCATGCTTGGCCAATCACAGCGCCAGCAGCGAGGAGAGCAATGATTGGCCACAGGCAGGATGCCTGTGGCCAATTATTGCTGAGGGGGTTTAGTACACGCCCCACACTATAAAAGGCCGCCAGCGCGGCGGCCTTGTGTAGTGTGTTCCGGAGCAGGGAAAGAGAAGCATAGGCAGGGACAGTGTCATTATTTTTCCTTTACATAATCCTGGATTCCTTGTGTTTAGGGACAGATAAGGATAGGTAGGGAGAGTGTCAGTGACAGTGTGCTATTCTGTGCTAATCCTTGTTTGTAGGGACAGAGAGGTACAGTGAGGGAAAGTGTCAGTGTGCTATTCTGTTCTAAACCAATCTTGCTGAACCATATTTTCAATCCTTGAGTTTAGGGACAGAGAGGTACAGTGAGGGAAAGTGTCAGTGTGCTATTTTGTGCTAAATCTTGTTTGTAGGGACAGAGAGGTACAGTGAGGGAAAGTGTCAGTGTGCTATTCTGTTCTAAACCAATTTTGCTGTTCCATATTTTCAATCCTTGAGTTTAGGGACAGAGAAGGACACTCGTGGCAATTTTCAGTCTGCTATTCTGTGCTAAATCTTGTTTGTAGGGAGGGACAGAGTAGGACAGTGAGGGAAAGTGTCAGTGTGCTATTCTGTTCTAAACCAATTTTGCTGTTCCATATTTCAAATCCTTGAGTTTAGGGACAGAGAGGTACAGTGAGTGAAACTGACAGTGTGCTATTCTGTTCTAAACCAATTTTGCTGTTCCATATTTCAAATCCTTGAGTTTAGGGACAGAGAATGACACTCGTGCAAATTATCAGTGTGCTATTCTGTGCTAAAACTTGTTTGTAGGGAGGGACAGAGTAGGACAGTGAGGGAAAGTGTCAGTGTGCTATTCTGTTCTAAACCAATTTTGCTGTTCCATATTTTCAATCCTTGAGTTTAGGGACAGAGAAGGACACTCGTGGCAATTTTCAGTCTGCTATTCTGTGCTAAATCTTGTTTGTAGGGAGGGACAGAGTAGGACAGTGAGGGAAAGTGTCAGTGTGCTATTCTGTTCTAAACCAATTTTGCTGAACCATATTTTCAATCCTTGAGTTTAGGGACAGAGAGGTACAGTGAGGGAAAGTGTCAGTGTGCTATTTTGTGCTAAATCTTGTTTGTAGGGACAGAGTAGGACAGTGAGTGAAACTGACAGTGTGCTATTCTGTTCTAAACCAATTTTGCTGTTCCATATTTCAAATCCTTGAGTTTAGGGACAGAGAGGTACAGTGAGTGAAACTGACAGTGTGCTATTCTGTTCTAAACCAATTTTGCTGTTCCATATTTCAAATCCTTGAGTTTAGGGACAGAGAAGGACACTCGTGCAAATTATCAGTGTGCTATTCTGTGCTAAAACTTGTTTGTAGGGAGGGACAGAGTAGGACAGTGAGGGAAAGTGTCAGTGTGCTATTCTGTTCTAAACCAATTTTGCTGTTCCATATTTTCAATCCTTGAGTTTAGGGACAGAGAAGGACACTCGTAGAAATTATCAGTGTGCTATTCTGTGCTAAATCTTGTTTGTAGGGAGGGACAGAGTAGGACAGTGAGGGAAAGTGTCAGTGTGCTATTCTGTTCTAAACCAATTTTGCTGAACCATATTTTCAATCCTTGAGTTTAGGGACAGAGAAGGACACTCGTGGCAATTTTCAGTGTGCTATTCTGTGCTAAATCTTGTTTGTAGGGAGGGACAGAGTAGGATAGTGAGGGAAAGTGTCAGTGTGCTATTCTGTTCTAAACCAATCTTGCTGAACCATATTTTCAATCCTTGAGTTTAGGGACAGAAAGGTACAGTGAGGGAAAGTTTCAGTGTGCTATTTTGTGCTAAATCTTGTTTGTAGGGACAGAGTAGGACAGTGAGTGAAACTGACAGTGTGCTATTCTGTTCTAAACCAATTTTGCTGTTCCATATTTCAAATCCTTGAGTTTAGGGACAGAGAGGTACAGTGAGTGAAACTGACAGTGTGCTATTCTGTTCTAAACCAATTTTGCTGTTCCATATTTCAAATCCTTGAGTTTAGGGACAGAGAATGACACTCATGCAAATTATCAGTGTGCTATTCTGTGCTAAAACTTGTTTGTAGGGAGGGACAGAGTAGGACAGTGAGGGAAAGTGTCAGTGTGCTATTCTGTTCTAAACCAATTTTGCTGTTCCATATTTTCAATCCTTGAGTTTAGGGACAGAGAAGGACACTCGTGGCAATTTTCAGTGTGCTATTCTGTGCTAAATCTTGTTTGTAGGGAGGGACAGAGTAGGACAGTGAGGGAAAGTGTCAGTGTGCTATTCTGTTCTAAACCAATTTTGCTGAACCATATTTTCAATCCTTGAGTTTAGGGACAGAGAAGGACACTCGTGGCAATTTTCAGTGTGCTATTCTGTGCTAAATCTTGTTTGTAGGGAGGGACAGAGTAGGACAGTGAGGGAAAGTGTCAGTGTGCTATTCTGTTCTAAACCAATCTTGCTGAACCATATTTTCAATCCTTGAGTTTAGGGACAGAGAGGTACAGTGAGGGAAAGTGTCAGTGTGCTATTTTGTGCTAAATCTTGTTTGTAGGGACAGAGTAGGACAGTGAGTGAAACTGACAGTGTGCTATTCTGTTCTAAACCAATTTTGCTGTTCCATATTTCAAATCCTTGAGTTTAGGGACAGAGAGGTACAGTGAGTGAAACTGACAGTGTGCTATTCTGTTCTAAACCAATTTTGCTGTTCCATATTTCAAATCCTTGAGTTTAGGGACAGAGAAGGACACTCGTGCAAATTATCAGTGTGCTATTCTGTGCTAAAACTTGTTTGTAGGGAGGGACAGAGTAGGACAGTGAGGGAAAGTGTCAGTGTGCTATTCTGTTCTAAACCAATTTTGCTGTTCCATATTTTCAATCCTTGAGTTTAGGGACAGAGAAGGACACTCGTGGCAATTTTCAGTGTGCTATTCTGTGCTAAATCTTGTTTGTAGGGAGGGACAGAGTAGGACAGTGAGGGAAAGTGTCAGTGTGCTATTCTGTTCTAAACCAATTTTGCTGAACCATATTTTCAATCCTTGAGTTTAGGGACAGAGAAGGACACTCGTGGCAATTTTCAGTGTGCTATTCTGTGCTAAATCTTGTTTGTAGGGAGGGACAGAGTAGGACAGTGAGGGAAAGTGTCAGTGTGCTATTCTGTTCTAAACCAATCTTGCTGAACCATATTTTCAATCCTTGAGTTTAGGGACAGAGAGGTACAGTGAGGGAAAGTGTCAGTGTGCTATTTTGTGCTAAATCTTGTTTGTAGGGACAGAGTAGGACAGTGAGTGAAACTGACAGTGTGCTATTCTGTTCTAAACCAATTTTGCTGTTCCATATTTCAAATCCTTGAGTTTAGGGACAGAGAGGTACAGTGAGTGAAACTGACAGTGTGCTATTCTGTTCTAAACCAATTTTGCTGTTCCATATTTCAAATCCTTGAGTTTAGGGACAGAGAAGGACACTCGTGCAAATTATCAGTGTGCTATTCTGTGCTAAAACTTGTTTGTAGGGAGGGACAGAGTAGGACAGTGAGGGAAAGTGTCAGTGTGCTATTCTGTTCTAAACCAATTTTGCTGTTCCATATTTCAAATCCTTGAGTGTCAGTGTCATTGTTGCTAAGCCTCCTGCACAGTATACACCTGAAGGTAGCCCTTATTGCTCTTTTTCCCATCTCCCTGCAGGCCATCCATTAAAATGTCTGGAAGGCAAACAAGGAGAGGCAGACAGTCAGGAGGCAAAAAAAGAGGGCAAGCAGGCTCTGTGTCTGGGGGCAACAGTGCTGGTCGTGGACGCGGTGCATTGTCATCAGCACATGGCCATGGGACACGCTTGTCCTTCTTTTCGGCAGCTGGACATGTTGAGCCACATCATGCCGAAGACTTGGTAGAGTGGATGACCAAGCCCACCTCATCCTCCTCATCCTCTCTCACCCAGGCTCAGGGTACTGGCAAAGCAGCTGCCAAAGCGTCCTCTTCTCTGGTATCATTATCTTCATTAGTCAATCCTTCCCTAGACCCACCATGTCCTCCTCCTGAGGAGTCCCCCGAACTGTTTGAGCACAGTGTTGGGTACATGCTCCAGGAGGATGCCCAGCGTTTGGAAGGAACTGATGATGATACCCAGCTAGAGGAAGGCAGCAGCGTGAGAGCAGAGAGAGGGGATGCTCAAGAAGGACACCAATCTGGCAGTCATGCTCCAGCAGCTGCAGCATACTGCCAGATTGGCTCCAGTGATGAGGAGGGAGGGGATGATGAGGTCACTGACTCCACGTGGGTGCCTAATAGGAGAGAGGAGGAGGAGGATGAGGAGGAGGCACATCTCCAACGAGGCAGGATGCCCTTGAGTGGCCAGCGTATGGGCAGCACACCGACGGAATCACACCGCAGAGCTCCGCCTGTGCAGGGCGCTGCCTCTGCCCGTCATTCAAAAAGTTCTTTGGTGTGGGCCTTTTTTGAGGCGAGTGCATCAGATCGCACAGCTGCTGTTTGCAACATATGTCTCAAGCGTATATCGCGTGGCCAAAACATCAGCCGCTTGGGCACCACATGCTTGATCAGACATATGTTGACCTGCCATGCAGCTCCTTGGCAAGCCTACCTTAAAGACCCACACCAAAGAACAAAGCTGACCTCTCCTTGCACCGCATCAGCTGGGATCTCCAACCCCACTATACCTTCACTCCTCTCTGAAACCTGCTCTGAGAGGAATGAAGGTGTAGAATTAGGTGTGTCACAGGCAAGTACTTGCGGGCACTCTGCTAGCAGTACACCAACGTCCGATTCTAGCAGGCAAATTTCCCTGCCCCAGCTGCTGGACCGTCGAAAGAAGTTCACTCCCAGCCATCCACATGCCCAGCGGTTGAATGCTAGCTTGGCTAAATTGCTAGCGCTTCAACTGCTGCCTTTTCAGTTGGTAGACTCGGCCCCCTTCCGTGAGTTTGTGCAATGTGCGGTTCCTCAGTGGCAGGTTCCCAAACGCCACTTTTTCTCACGGAAGGCGATTCCGGCTCTCTACAGGCATGTGGAAGGCAATGTCTTGGCCTCGCTGGACAGGGCGGTCAGCGGTAAGGTGCATATTACCGCTGACTCATGGTCCAGCAGGCATGGACAGGGACGTTACCTTTCTTTCACGGCCCATTGGGTCACTCTTTTGGCAGCTGGGAAGGATGCAGGACAAGGTGCAGTAGTGTTGGAGGTTGTTCCACCGCCACGCCTCCAAAATGCTACTACTGGTTGTGACACACCTCTCTCCTCCACCCCCTCCTCTTCTTCTTCCTCCATGGCCTCTTCCTGTGGTTTGTCCTCGGAACCAGCGGTGCTCCGTAGGCGTTCAAGGGGCTACGCAAGTACGCAGGCAAAAAGATGCCATGCCGTGCTTGCGCTGGTGTGTTTGGGGGACAGAAGCCACACTGGGGCAGAGGTCCTGTCTGCTCTGCAGGGGCAGGCCGAGAGGTGGTTGACGCCACGCCAGCTTAAGCCAGGAATGGTGGTTTGCGACAATGGCACCAACCTCCTCTCCGCCCTCCGACAGGGACAACTGACCCATGTGCCCTGTATGGCTCACGTCCTTAACCTGGTGGTGCAGCGGTTCTTGGGCAGCTACCCGGGCTTACAGGATGTCCTGAGGCAGGCCAGGAAAGTCTGTGTGCATTTCCGCAGATCTTATAATGCCAGTGCTCGCCTGGCTGAGCTGCAAAAGGAGTTGAACCTGCCCAAGAACCGCCTTATATGTGACATGCCCACCAGGTGGAACTCAACGTTGGCCATGCTGCAGCGGCTGCACACGCAGCAGAGGGCCATCAATGAGTACCTGTGCGACTACGGCACCAGGACAGGGTCAGGGGAGCTCAGGTTTTTTTCACCACGCCAGTGGGGCATGATCAGGGATGCATGCACTGTCCTGGCACCATTTGAGGAGGCCACGAGGATGGTGAGCAGTGACAGTGCATGCATCAGTGACACTGTACCTCTTGTCCACCTGTTGGAGCACACGCTGCGTGGAATAATGGACAGGGCACTTGAGGCAGAACAGAGGCAGGAAGAGGAGGACTTCCTTGCCTCTCAAGGCCCCCTTTACCCAGACAGTGTTCCTTCTGTCCCACCCATCGCACAGGAAGAGGAGGAGGAGGAGGAGGAGGAGGATTGTGTCAGCATGGAGGTGGAGGCTGGCACTCAGCATCATCAGCAGCAGTCTTTTAGGGATGATTTACAGTCCCAAGAAACCAGTGGACTTGTACGTGGCTGGGAGGAGGTGGCTGCGGACCATGTCGTCCTTAGTGACCCAGAGGACTCCGGACTGAATGCCTCAGCTAACCTACGCTGCATGGCCTCCCTGATCCTGCAAAGTCTGCGGAAGGATCCTCGTATTCTTCGGATCAAGGAGAGGGACCATTACTGGCTGGCCACTCTCCTTGATCCACGGTACAAGGGTAAGGTTGCGGACCTTATGTTACCGTCGCAGAGGGAGCAGAGGATGAGACAACTCCGGGAGGCCTTGCAGAAAGGTCTGTGCAACGCGTTCCCAGAGACTGGGAGGTTACAAACTTCTGGTCCTGGACAACGAGTTGTTGAGGCTTCGGGCAGTCAAAGAAGGAGCGGTGGGGAAGGTGGCCGTCTGACTGATGCGTTCAGACAATTCTTTAGTCCGCAGCCCCAAAGTATGATCGGTTCCAGCAACCATCGCCAGCGTCTGATATACATGGTCCAGGAATACCTAGGGGCAAGGTCAGACTTGGACACCTTCCCCACCGAAAATCCTCTGGCTTACTGGGTCTTGAGGATGGATCACTGGCCAGAGCTTGCACAGTATGCAATTGAGCTACTGGCCTGTCCTGCATCCAGCGTTCTTTCAGAACGCACATTCAGTGCTGCTGGAGGATTTGTCACGGATCACAGGGTGCGCCTGTCCACCGACTCGGTTGATCGACTGACTTTCATCAAGATGAACCAGTCTTGGATCACCACCAGCTACCACACACCTGATGCTGATATAACAGACTAATTGATTTTAAAATGTCACATCCCTTCAAGACTGATGCTGATGCTGAGTGCCTGTGCTGTTATGTTGACTGGCTATCCTCCTCCTCCTCCTCAATGATACGATTAATGATGATAGCTTGGAAGATCATTTTGGTTTATGGGTGACGCCACCAGTGGCTAAGGCCCAATTTTTCAGCCCCTGTTTAACATTTTTGATGCAATACTTTGCAACAGGCCTCATTGCTGTGCTCCAAATACAGTATCTGTGAGGGGTTGCAGTGTTGTGCCACCAGTGCCTAAGGCCCAATTTTTAAGCCCCTGTACAACAGGGGCATGCAATTATAATTATTGATCTAATAATTCACAGCAGGGCCCATTGCTGCGCCCACCAAGAGTAACTGTCAGGCCTTACAGTGTTGTGGCACCAGCACCACCATCACCACCACCACCACCACCAAAGGCCCAATTTTTCAGCCCCTGTTCAACAGGGGCATGCAATTATAATTATTGATCGAATAATTCACAGCAGGGCCCATTGCTGCGCCCACCAAGAGTAACTGTCAGGCCTTACAGTGTTGTGGCACCAGCACCACCATCACCACCACCACCACCACCAAAGGCCCAATTTTTCAGCCCCTGTTTAACAGGGGCATGCAATTATAATTATTGATCGAATAATTCACAGCAGGGCCCATTGCTGCGCCCACCAAGAGTAACTGTCAGGCCTTACAGTGTTGTGGCACCAGCACCACCATCACCACCACCACCACCACCAAAGGCCCAATTTTTCAGCCCCTGTTCAACAGGGGCATGCAATTATAATTATTGATCGAATAATTCACAGCAGGGCCCATTGCTGCGCCCACCAAGAGTAACTGTCAGGCCTTACAGTGTTGTGGCACCAGCACCACCATCACCACCACCACCACCACCAAAGGCCCAATTTTTCAGCCCCTGTTCAACAGGGGCATGCAATTATAATTATTGATCGAATAATTCACAGCAGGGCCCATTGCTGCGCCCACCAAGAGTAACTGTCAGGCCTTACAGTGTTGTGGCACCAGCACCAGCACCACCATCACCACCACCACCACCACCAAAGGCCCAATTTTTCAGCCCCTGTTCAACAGGGGCATGCAATTATAATTATTGATCGAATAATTCACAGCAGGGCCCATTGCTGCGCCCACCAAGAGTAACTGTCAGGCCTTACAGTGTTCTGGCACCAGCACCACCATCACCACCACCACCACCACCAAAGGCCCAATTTTTCAGCCCCTGTTCAACAGGGGCATGCAATTATAATTATTGATCGAATAATTCACAGCAGGGCCCATTGCTGCGCCCACCAAGAGTAACTGTCAGGCCTTACAGTGTTCTGGCACCAGCACCACCATCAAAGGCCCAATTTTTACTACCACTGATCAACAATTATATGTTATTACAATTCCTGATATAATAGTTGACAGCAGGGCGTTCCAGCACCCACCAAGAGTAAATGTGAGGGCTTACAGTGTTGTGCCAACACCAACACCTAAGGGGCCAATTTCTGCAGAGTATATACGGCAGGTCCCTACTTTCAAACATCCAACTTACAAACTACTACTACTTGCAAACGGAAGAAGACAACAGGAAGTGAGAGGAAATCTACCCCTTGGAAGGAAAATTCTCTCCTGTAAGAATTAATATGGGAGAAAAGTGTCTCCTCTCTACTGATGCTTTATCACCAATCCTTGTTTCAATAAAAACACCACATTTCAAAAACAGTTGTCATTGGGACGCAAAGTGAGGTGAAATGTTCTGAACAGGGGCACAGACAGCAATAAAAATGTGACAGGGGTGATAACTGTTCCCTATGTTTTACAAAAAGCTAAAAAAAAAGGAATTTGGCATGGAGCTACACTTAAAAAATGCAGCTGTTCAAAATTACAAACAGATTCTACATAAGAACAAACCTACAGTCCCTGTCTTGTATGCACCGCCTGTATACGGCTGTTCAGAGTATATAGGTCCTTTTTTATTTTGTGTGCGGGGTTCCCCTTAATATCCATACAAGACCCAAAGGGGCTGGTAATGGGCTGGGGTAGGGGGGGGGGGGGGGGTTGATGGGGTAGCTATGCCATTTTTCCTAAAGATTTTCATCCATATTACCGGGACCAGACATTGCATTAAAGCCGCAAGCACTTTTAAATGGCTTTTTTCCCTTTAGAAATGTTATTTTGTGCAGGGACAGTTCTAAACACGGGAAACACGTGGCACTTCACAGGCATACTTTAGACACCCCCCAGGTACAATATTTAAAGGAATATTTGACTTTTTTTTTTTCACTTTATGCATCATTAAAATGACTGCTCCCGGAAAACGTCCGTTTTTAAAACTTCTTTTTGCATTGATACATGTCCCCTGGTGCAGAACCCGGGTTCCCAAACTCTGTTTCGGACAATAACATGGATAATAGTCGTTATAATTAGCACTTTAGAATCCGAACGTTCGCATCCATTGTATTTAATAGGGTTCTAATGTTCGTGCGAACTTTCGGTCCGTTCGTGGGTTCTGGTGCGAACCGAACCCGGGGGTGTTCGGCTCATCACTACTGCTGATACACGGTTCAATTCTCAGCAGGAACTGGCCTTATGCCTAGTACACACGTCCGGGATTCCCGACAGGAAAAGATCCGTCGGAAATCCCGGGGGGAAAACCGAGAGCCTGCTCTCTAGTTTTCCCCCGTACAGACGCTCGGTTTTCCCGTCGGGAAAACTCAGATGAGAGCTTTTCTTCGGGAATCCCGAGCATATTTTAAGCTCCACCGGAGTTTTTCCCCACAGCCGGTTTTTTGCTACACACGGCCAGGTTTTCTGACGGATAAAAGTCCGTTGGGAAACCCGCCGGGAAAAAAGAGAGCAGGTTCTCTTTTTTTTTTTGTCAGGCGGTTTTGGCAGTTTTTCCGTCGGAAGGGTGCATACACACGGCCGGGATTCCCGTCCAAAAGCTCTCCTCGCAGTTTTCCCATCGGGAAAACCGGCCATGTGTACGAGGCTTTACTCTGGCTACAAGAGAGCTCCGACAACAGATGGAATGCCTGGGTGGAGACGTCACTCATAGGTTTGTTTTGGGGCATTCATTGTCGGCTGTCCCTCCTCTCCCCTGAAGCTGACCGCTGAGAGCTGATCACATGATCGGACTGGAGCGCCATGAGAATAGGTAAGTGTAAGCATCTTCCTTCTACAGGGTGGTTAGTATAGGTCAGTGATTGCGAACCTTGGCACCCCAGATGTTTTGGAACTACATTTCCCATGATGCTCATGCGCTCTGCAGTGTAGTTGAGCATCATGGGAAATGTAGTTCCAAAACATCTGGGGTGCCAAGGTTCGCCATCACTGGTATAGGTGTTAGAAGGTGGGAGGGAGCAGTTTTAAGCTTAGTTAGCCTGGACTTCTACTTTAAGTTTTCTTCAGGTGTGCTCCGTTTCTAACTCTATCTGTGCTCTGTGCTGAGTTAGGCCGACCATACAGTACGTGGATTATAATTTTTTTGCTGATCAAAAAAACAAAAAACAAATGGGTTCCCCTATCCACACAAGCAAGGTGAATGAAGGAATCCTCCTTGGGGTGCTATTGTATTCTGACAGTGGGGACTCTTCCGATGTCAAAATACACTGATCAGCGCTGTTCCAACAGTCCTATTCGAGAGAAGTCAATCATAAGATTGACTTCTGTTGTGTGGTAACATCCTTAGGCCCCTTTCACACGGGCGGACCGTATGTCCGTTTTTCACCCATCCGTTTTCGGATGAAAAACGGACATACATGTATCCATATGGGATAGCGGATGTCAGCGGATGAACATCCGCTGACACCCGATCTCACCCGTGTCCGCTATGTTCCGTTTTTCAGGATAGAAAATGTACTATTTTTTTATCCGTCTGCGGCGCGGATCGGATGAACACGGACAGACAGTACGTGTTCATCCGATCCCCCATAGGGGAGAGCGGCGATCTGACAGGGCGGTCCCTGCACAGTGTGCGGGGACTGCCCTATCATCTGCCGGCTCAGCGGGGATCAACGGAGCGAACCCCGCTGAGCAAGCGGAGGTTCACGGGGCGGATCATGACTGATCCGTCCCGTGTGAAAGGGGCCTTAGATGGATCGAAATTCAACCAGTCTCTGCTGAACCAGCTGAAAGTTGATCCATAGATTGCTAGCTTTACGTTCTGAGCGGTGAACATTAATAAGAGTACCAAAAGTCAGTGTAAAGTCTACATGGTAAGAGCTCTAGGAAAACATTTTTTATTTGCTGGATATCAGCAAAAGATTCCCAGCAGACCCGGCAGCCATTGTCAAATAAGTGCCATCTTCTCAGTGTTGAGATAAAAAAAAAAGGAAAAGGGTGTAAAATTGGTAAAGAAAAAAATTCTCTAGCAGAAGAAGGCTGAAGAAAGTCAAACATTTACATATGAATTCAGAGAACAATGGGCTCATGTAAGTGAAAGGAAGATATCTGGTTTGAATGAAAAACAGGCAGCTTAAGAAACAACTAAAGAGACATTAGACCTGCCATACACAACCCTGACAGACCATTACAGGTCTAGCAATACGCAAGTCCTGTCTTATGAGCAGAATGAATAGAAATGCCAGTAGTATACAGAACCCATTGTACTGAGATTAACATCCCCTGCATTTGTCTGTACCTCACTAGGGGATGTTACCTCCTCCTCTGTCATCTGAAATTACAACACATTAAGTTTAAGAAATAAAGGGCCCATTTTACATGTGTGATATGGCTAAAGAATGAATTGTATTTAGTGCACTCCACCCATATCACAAGATCACACATATCATTATAGCTGGAGGTTATTTTAGTCTACAAGTGGACACATAATTGGTGCCTACACCTCCATTAAAAAAAAAAAAAGATAAGCCAAGTTTTAAGGTTTAGTTATGGAAACATGTTTTGGTATGTCTATAAAGTCCCTACGCTGATAATAATCTAGATGTGCACAGTGGTCCTATTTCTTGACACATTGGGGGAGATTAAAGCCGGCTGTAGATGGATCGAATCTCGGTCGGTTTAGCAGGGATCGGCCGAGACTTAATCTATATGCAAGCTGATTGTACTGAAGTCGATCCATCAATCGACTTCAGTAGAACCAGCCTGTCAGATTTTTCTCATGTGATCACTGCTGGCTGCTATAGCTGCTAGCAGTGATCATTGTGTACTGCCAGCAGGGAGGGATCCCCGCTGACAGAACACGATAGAGCTGTATGAGGGATTTCCCCATCAACGCTATCTGTGTAGATGGTGGAATCGAGCAGGATGGAAGGAAAGAAAATGGCATAATCTATGGTCTGCTTTACTAAAACGGGTGCGCACAGAATCTGGTGCAGCTGTGCATAATAACCAATCAGGTTCTAACTTCATCTTGTTCAATTAAGCTTTGACAATACAACTTCGAAGCTGATTGGTTACTATGGAAAGCTGCACCAGATTCTGTGTGCACCAGTTTTAGTAAATCCCCCCCATAGTGGTTCTGCAGTGCCCCATACACCAAAGTTAGCTTGCACTCACTGGTGTGCCCTTTTTAGGCTCCATTCATACTTGTATGACTCCAAAGTTGCGCTGACTTTGGAGTAAAACTTTGATGCCACTTTGACGCAATTTTAGATAGGTGCAACTTGGATACAACTTTGGCTTTGATCAGTGATAATGGACAATTGTTTCACAATTGTTGCATTGTTTCACATTCAGGTACGACTTTCATGCAACTTTTGAGGGTTAACATTGAAGTCTATGGCCCTCAAGTTGCATGAAAGTCGGACCAAAGTACTGCATGAACTACTTTGAAGTCGCTGCAACTTTAAGTCGCACATATGTGAATGGTTATCATTGGAAAACATGGGGTACGGCTTGTCATGGACTGATGTCCAAAGTTGCATGATAAGTCGCACAAGTGTGAATGGAGCCTAAATATGAAGAGCTAAATGATTAATTATCTATTAATGATTGCAGTTGCTTGGTAGACAGGTTTACACATTCATCTTTTCTTTCAAGATGGCCATACACCAGTATATTTTCGAATGAACAATCATACGAACATTAGTACATTCGATGATTTGACGAATTTTGTTTAAGCCCAGGTTCACACTGGGCTGCTGGAGTGAAGCCATGCGAGTTCAGCTGAGCTCGCACAATTTCACTCCTGCTTGTCAGTCCCGATTTCTGCTGCGATTACAGAGACATCTGTGCAGTTTCTGCACAGATGTCAATGTAAATCACGGGCCGAAATTGCAAAAAGTAGTAAAGAAACTACTTTTTGAAATGAGTGCAGCGCCGCAGATGCGGCTTTGCACCGATTAGGACGGTGCTATTGCCGGCAATTACCGGCAAATGCCGCCGATTTGAAATGCGATTTGACATGTCAAATCGCATGTCAAAACGCACCAGTGTGAACCAGGGCTTAAAGTACTTCAAAATTTTGTTTCCTTTTTACATTTGACTTTGGATCAAATGTAATCTCCTGAATGAAAACCAGAAAAAAATGTTAGAAATTCCTTAGTTCCAGAAAATTTTTCTATCCTGTACCATAGAATTTTCTCATCAAAATGGTGATCTAACGCATTATCCTAAATCAAAAAATGACAAAACAAAAATTCTGCTAGTGTATAGCCAGCTTAACTTTCTATAATGCATACAGTGACCATTTTTTTTTGTGCCATAAGTGGAAAACTCTGATGCCGCGTACACACGATCGTGATTCACGGCGGTGAAAACACCGCCGTGAATCACGACAGGAAAAATTAGGAAACGGCTTGTTCCCCCACACACGGCCATTTTTCCCGTCATTTTTTCTCTTGGCGAGAAAAACGACCGTGTGTAGGCTCCGCGGCAGTGTTTCCCTATGGGAAAACTGCTGCGGAAAAAAATGACAGGAATCACAACGAGAAAAATTAGAGCATGTTCTAATTTTTCTCGTCGTGATTAATGCCGCTTTTCCCGTCACGAAAAATGACAAAAAGCCCACAGACAATCGTTTTTCTCGTCCAAAGGAAAAAAAATTATTTTTCCCGATGGGAAAAATGATCGTGTGTACGCGGCATGACAATTTGGGGTCAGTGTTATTCTATTACAAGTTAAAAAAATGCACTCATGACACTGGTGTTACCAATCATTATGTGGTTTCTAAAGCAAAAGAGCAAAGAAAAAGCTGTTTGCCTTTAGAATCTCTAAAACAAAACTCCAGATACCCCATATGAATATGGCAGGCAGGAATCCATATCAGTTCTTTGTGTGTAAATTGGAGCTTGAGCTATTGAGACTAAAAATGAATACAATGTATATTTTAATCATTACCATAATTAGGAATTCAGATGTACAAAACTTTTCCCTCTAGAGGTGAAATCTCTGGTACCTAAATAGTTTTTTGCAGCGTATATCATGCAATAGCTTAGGATATTTTTTGTTACAAAGCAAAGAGTACCCCCCTGGGACTAATGGGATTTTAAAGGCAAATTTTTTAAAAAAAATATATAAAAAATTATAACAAATTTTATTATTAAAATAACATTTTAAATAAATAATTTTTTTTTTATTATTATAAAAATAAAAATGGTGTAACACATCACCAATAGGAAAAAAGTACATATATAAATATGTGACTATAATCGTTTTCGTGCAGTGGTCCTAGAGGCCCAATGCGTTTCGGGACAGCCTACGTCCCTTCATCAGGGGCACTGTTACATAGGAGTCACACTATTCTAGAAGAGAACAACATATCAGTCATGGCATGTGGTAAGGAAATTGCAAAATATTACACTGTTTGTAATAGGATGAGAGCAACAGGTACCATGGGGATTACATACCGGAGAAGACAGTTGAAAAATAAATTCTGTCTTCTCCGGTATGTAACCCCATGGTACCTGTTGCTCTCATCCTATTACAAACAGTGTAATGTTTTGATATTTCCTTACCACATGAAAAACTGCAGGCTGTCCTGAAATGCGTTGGGCTTCTAGGACCACTGCACGTCAACTATTATAGTCACATCGTTCTTTTTCTCTTCAGGATATTTTTTGTGGTCTGTAAAGCAGGCTTAACTGATGTGGTTCATACTAGCCATCATTACTTAATATACGCTTTATAAAAATGTACAGCTCCCAACATTTTAAAGGGCCCTGTCACCCAAAACTGACATTTCAGACAGAGATGGATATAAGATTAGGATTTTCCTACTGAAATTTTTGACTCTGTCCTTTCATGCCATAGTTTCTCTCAACCCTGCCACACCAGGTACTGTAAAAGGACTTAAAAATGCACCAAACAACGAGTGGTTGAGTTGGAATCTTACCTGCAGAGATATCGCAGCTCCAATTCCTGACAGATATGACAAACCAATGGGAGGAAATTCAGAGCAGTTTGTGCCAGTTTCTTAAAGCAGAACTACACAGCATCTGAGCGCCACAAACCAAAAATGCTATTTAATACATTTTTAATATTCAAAGCAAACTTATCCATCCATCCATGACTCCATGTTTTCTTTTGTAGGGAAATCACATTGGAAAACACCCCCCTTAGCATTTCTGGCCGTGGCCATCCTAAGTAGGGGCACATGACTCATGTAGCATTTACTTCCTGGAATCTATCTGCCCTTACTTAATCTGCAGGTGTTCCATCAGATTAGGTGACCTGTCAGGTTTCGTAACGGAAGTGACGTTCCATCACGGCCATCTTGGTACACCCCGCACTCGCCCACACTAAGCCTACAGTCTGAAGTCGCCAAATGGACATCTTTTACACCCACAGAAATCTTGCATTTTACACTTATCGTTACAACTAAACTGAGCTTATATCTTCACATACAGTATTTAGAAGTCCGTGACACTGTTTTGATGTTGAATTTTAAAAGCAGCGGCAAGCCTGCTGATCTCACATGTTTGCTAATGTGACAGAAGACCGCTGCTTTTAAAATTCAAATCAATCAATGGGCTGTAGTGTGTTTCTGCAAAACTGAAAACGCACTAAAAAATGCATAGGTGTGAACCAGGCCTTACTGTGTATTGCTGCAAGCCAAATGTTCTATAATTGACCTGAACTACTTTGAAGTACAGTACTCAGTATAACAGTATTTATTGGAATCCATGTTCATTGCCTTTATTTTAAGGTGACCAGATTTTTTTAATGAAATCCGGGGACATATTTTTTTTTTACTAGTAATGGCGGCAATCAGCGACTCTCTACCCGTCGCCGCCCGCCTCACAGCCTGTCAAGTCTTACTCTCCGGGCTACTACTGGGTGGGGAGCGGAGGAAGATCACTCCGCCAGGGAAGGCAAGGAGATAAACAGGCAGGGTGATGGCCGGGACTTGAGCCAAGGCAGAAGAACATGCGTGCGGAGCTGAATGGGCATGCGCCCAAAACTGAAGAAATATTCCCTCCGCTCCTACCAGCACATGATCATCAGAAAGGGGCACAGATAATGGAAAAAATACACCCTCCTAAGCTAGTAGGAGCGGCGGAGCAGGGGTGTGTAATTCAGATTTTTTTTTTATTCTGCACTGACTGTCTTTAAAATTGCCCCTGCTCCTGTTCAAATCCAATCCGGGGAGAAAACCGGGGACAGACTTGGTCCGGGGACAGTGTCCTCAATCAGGGAACTGTCCCCTGAAACTGGGGATGCCTGGTCACCCTACTTTATTTTGTACAGTACTGTACTGGGTACTGTTTGTGACAAGGTTACTGAAGAGGGTTTGTCGGATTCATGTCTGAAACTAGAGTGCCAGAAGAATTGAGGTGTTTGCAAGGTCAGGGCAGTTCCAGAGGACAAGCATCAGTCATCACTCAGCAGGGGTAGCGCTACATATATAAATATAGGAGCCGATTTACCAAAGCTGATCTCCGGCCATACTACAGCATGATTAAGTCACACCGAGATGGCAACAAGACCAGTTGGCAGCAGGCCCGGACTCCAGCACTAGATTACTATTTGCTAATCCCAGAAGAGGTGCTGCCGAGGATCACATGACAGTAAATTAAAAATGGGTTAAAGGGTGTTTTGACATGAGATGGGTTTTAAATTGAACCTGTGTAAACTTTGATTTCCCAATTCCATGCAAAGGAAATAATAAAAAAAAAATTGCTAGCACATAGTACAGTAAGTTTATTAGTAGATAGTAGTAGTAGTAGAAGTAAACACAGCTTTACTTTATTCACTAAGATCATTACACATGCAGTTTCCAAAGGAAAAATCTAAATTGCACAATAACTGTATGTAGCACATGAACCTTTTTCTCGCCTGGCTCACTCGCAAGTCAAGGCACACCATGCTATATGCCCGTACCCTCCTGTTTGAAGAGGTTAAGCGGTGTTCACAGATTTTGGGTCCTGCAGCGAGTTACCTTCCTCCATTGGTTCTCTTCCCCAGAGTATGGGGTCAAGTCTCTATTTCTTCCCCCAAAGAATCAATGTACAGAAACACTTTAACTCCAACAGAGAGTTTATTTACTATTTGCTGCATAGTAGATAGAGACAGATGGATGAAGAAGGGATAAGTAAGTGTGAGGTTAGATCCAGGCACAGCCAATACCCTCGTCGCCACTCGATCCCGAGTGGGTTTAGCTCACCCGGATAGTTCTCTCTCACAGTCCTAGCAGCCGGTGTGGAGCTCGAACAGTTCTGCCACCCTATCCCCTCCAGGGACGGGTATAAGAAATCCTCTAACCTCTGTAGACTTTAGGAGCAGGACAATGCCAATGGGCACTCTACAGGTTAGCTTCCCTGAATAAAGAATCCTTCCCTCTGACAGGTCACCAGGCCTCTCCCGAGACAGCAATCTTCCATTACTCATCTCCTCAGTGGGACCAAACCTCCCCTGGCTTCCTCTTGGTCAGAGCGGGTACCCTCCCCAGGCACCCTGGGACTCCAATGGGCGAACTGTAGACCCAGTTAAAGGTACTGGGCCTACCTGGAACGTTGCAGCCTCGGGCCAAAGGTGCCCGAGACCTCTCGGCCAGTCACTGCACCCCCTGAGGGGCACACCCCTCCGGCTCCTACTTCTCCTCCTTCGAACACACCGACAAAAATCATGTCTGCCACTTATGTACCCTCTCCCTGCATGCGCAGCAGGCCGACCACGCCCGCCGTACCGCTGCTGAGAGAGGACACCCTAAGGCCAGCAATGCCACCCTTGGCTCAACCCTGACCTGATGTGGCAGCGCCACCTACAGGCCACAGGGAACCATACACCAGGCAGCATCACATAGGCAGAAGCGAATACCTAGCAATCAAAGTGGTCTGAGCCTGGCTAACAGCTCAGACCAGCCCCTAAATTTAGGCATATAACACCCCTAAAAAGTAAAAGGGCGCTACATGTACATTAGGGGTATGCAACCTTAGAGGTGGAGATCTACCTGAACAACACAGGAGAAGTCAAAGGTCACTGGGCACAGTGTCGCCTCCTCACACCTGATTTAGACCTCTAATTGCCATAGTACCGTGTAGCAATCATGTGCATTGCACGGCAATGATGGGTTTAAATCGGGTGGTGAGGAGACAACATATCGCCTTCTCACCACCTGTCAAACACACTAGGATCGATTTTCAGAGGAGCGGTATGCCTGCTGCACTTGTGAATGAGTCCTTAGTTGCATTCGACAGCAGCACCCTTAGGGCTCATTCACACATAGTTGGGGGGGTGGTAAAACCCTGCAGTTTAATTGCGGTTTTGCTGCCTCCAATCCTTACCCCCTTTAGCTGCTGAGGCTGCAGTCAAAGGTGTACACATGCCGCAGCAGGAATGAACCCCCCTGTTGCTTTTGGTGGGTGCTACCGCCTGCCAATCACAACCCATTCAAGTAAATATGGTCATTCTGCAAGCACCCCACAACTGCATGCTTTTTTGGTGTTCAAGGGGTTAAAGCAGGTGGTGAGAAAGCAACATAACGCTGCTTTAATACATTTTTTGCTGTACTACGCAAGGTTGCAGAGCAGCCTCATTCACTTAAATGGGTCATACTTGGCAGGAGCTACGCCCACCAACCATACCAGGCCGTATAATTCCTGCTGTGGCTACGACATGTGTACACCCATGGCTACTGCAGCTTACGGGGTGTGCAGTTGGGGCGGGGTTGGTAAAAACACATCTTAACTATGGGGTTTTACCACCCCCCAAACTGCAAATGTAAATCAACCCTTACTGCTCTGAGCCCCCTATTAGGCTGCTTTCACACTGATGTGCTGCTGTTTTCCTGCACTAATGGTGCAGCGCAGTGCATCTGCAACTTTCCTGGATTAGTTGCGCTTTGCCATAAACTTCTATTATATCTTGCAATTGTGGTGCACTTTCTGAAAGCGCACCAAAATTCCTGCATTCAGAAAGTGCACCAAACCCGCAGAAGTTTCAGGAAAGCTACAGGTACAATGCACTACACCCGTGGTGTGGGTAAACCGCATCACATCCATGTGAAAGCAGCCCTATACGATTAGGCCCAGTGTATTGCTTCACACTGACCTGAAGATCTCTTCTTTCCTGCTGCTGGCCCCACTCTGGAGACTGCTAGGTGGGAGAAGCGTCTCTTGCTCCCTACTACAGCTCCAGCTTTACAAGTAGTCCCTCTGCATTGCACTCTGTTTGATGCTCTGGAATGGTGGGTCAGCATGCCCAGACCATGATCTACCAGTCACCTGGCTGCGATCTACTGGTAAATCGAGATCTACTGGTTGCTGACCACTGCTGTGGATAGTTTTACCATATTTCTAATTAAAACATTTTTACAGCTGAAAAAAATATAAAAAATACTGCAATCATTTTAAGAAACACTGAAAACCTTTCATATGAAATTAACTAAACATACTGTATGTATAATTTAGGGCCCCTTTCACATGGGGCCCTAAATAATGGAGGGTCCAATCGGGTCCACCTGAAAAACTGACAGGTGGACCCGATCAGACCGATCGGGTCCACCTGTCAGTTTTTCAGGTGGACCCGATTGGACCCTCCATTATCCTCTATAGAGTGGCAGATGTACACGGACATGTGTCTGTTTACACCTGCTGACACCTGCTGACATCCAACCCGATCCACAGACAGAGGGGATCCGTTCTCCATCCATCCATCTAGCGCCGTGGTCTCCAAACTGCGGCCCTGGGGCCAAATGTGGCCCTTTGCTGGCCTCTATCCGGCCCTTGGGGCACTATTCCATTCACAACTAACACCAAGGATGGGGCACCATTCTTCCCACTGACACTAGTGGTGGGGCACTATTTCTCCTACAGACACCAATGATGGGGTGCTTTTCCTCCCACTAATATCAACAACGAGGCACTATTTTTCCCATTGACACCAACAATAGGGCACTATTACTTAAACTGATACCAACAATGAGGTGCTATTACTCCCACTAAAACCAATGATGGGGCATTGTTTACTCCCATGGATGCTGGGGCATTTTTTTACTTCAGTCCGGCCCCCCTAAAGCCTTAAGAACAGTAAACTGGCCCTTTATTTAGAAAGTTTGGAGACCCCTGATCTAGCGGATTGGATCGGATGGCAGCCATAGAGGAGAGTGGGCTGTGTCTGTGTGCGCTCTGTATAAGCGGAGCGGACACGGACCAGCCATCTGCTTGCTCAGCGGGGATCAGCGGGCAGATTTCCTGCTGAGAAGTCCGCCTCCTGGTGGAGTCTGCGCTGTGTGAAAGAGGCCTAATATAGCCTTTTTCAACCAAGCCTTGGCAAAATGCCTAAAAATTGTGCACAAGCCAGCGGATGCTGCCTTTTAGTTACACAAAGCCACAAGTTTTCATTGTACACCATTACAATATTCTAGCTGTCCTAACAACCAATGACATCATCAGTTAAAAAGGATGACGTTGGGGCACCTGCACAGCATCCTTGTGTGCTACTCCCCTGCCCCTCCGTCAGCACTGGGGTCACCTTAGCTAAATGAGGGAGAAGAGAAACATTAGACTACTGTAAGTCAGTACCAGTGTGCAAAGGCATGTTTGCTTTGGAGGAATAAATCCCCTCTAACGTTGGGTGTCCTGTATACTGTATGTACATACTGTATGTGTGTGGATGCTGCTGCATTATGTAAAAATACTTGTTTCGTTTTTTACATTTTAGAATGGGATGTCTCGAGATTGTGCAGAATTATAGGGTGACATGTCTGAAAAAGAGTTGAGAAACACTGATTTAACAAATCTGGAGCGCCCTCTACTGTTCAAAATAGGTTTTACAGCTTACAGTTTCACAAATTAAAGCTAATCTCTCAGCTATTTAAAGAGGTCAGCTCACCCCTGAAAAAATGAAAAGACAATAGCTACACATACTGCAGCTGCTGGCTTTTAATAATATGACACTTACCTGTCCTGGAGTCCAGCGATGTCGACACTGCAGCTGATGTTTCCATCGGCTGTAAGGTGCAGCGGCCACCATTGCTGGTAAGGGAACCTGGCATTGTAGCATTACAGCTTCACGCCGGGTCCCTACTGCACATACGCGAGACACCGCTGCGCTCTTCTACTGGCCCAGCGGCGGGGGAGGGAGCCAAGCTGTGATGTAATTCACCACGGCCCGGACTCCGGAAAGTGGGGACAGGTTACCTGTCAAAGAAAGGTATGCGCTCCCTCCCAAATGTGGCACCGGAGGGGGGGGGGGGAGGTGACAAATGAGCTGAAGTTCCACTTTTGGATGTTTTAAATGGCATAAGCTGGATTCACACTTTGTGATACAAGTACATTGTGAAAATGAAAGCAATTTTATGTGTTTTATATGCTTATTGTGTTTTCGGTTTTTTTTTTTTTTTGTTTACAAACGATTTTTATTATAGAAAAGGTCAAGGTATAAACACAAATCACAATGATGGTACAGGTATATATATAAACATTGTACATATTGAGCATTGTACAGAGGAAGGAGAAAAGGTTCTTCTTTTTTTTTTTTTTCTTTTCTTCTCAATTCATTTATTTTTCTTATTTCTTAAGACTGGTATAGGAATGTATATTGTTCAAATAAAGTCAATCCAGGGCATTGTATTGGAGAGAGGGCTAAATGACAATTGTATATATTTTAAGAGTGGGAGGTAAAAAAAAAAAAAAAAAAAACGGGAAGGTACTAGACCAGAGAGGTGGTATCCCAGAGAGTCCATTTTTTTTGGTAAAGGGGCATAGAATCATATAATGTGTGATGAATTCTTTCTGAAAGCTTAATGTTTGACATGCGGTTAAGAATTTGTGGCCAAGGTACCGTAGTGGAGCGCCAATTAAATGCTATGGCCCAGTGGATGGAACTAAGGAGTGTATGTATTAACCTTGTACTAGTCATTGGAATGTCCTGTATAGGGGTGAATAAAAGGCCTATTTGGGGTGTAAGAGAGATCTTTCTACAGGATATTTTATCTATTATAATATTTGCCTTATGCCAAGTGTCTTTAATGTGGGGGCAATCCCAAAATATATGTAAAAGTGATCCCTGGGTGGGGCAACCCCTAAAGCAGAGTGGGGACACTGAGGGATAAAATGAATTGAGTTTAGCGGGAGTAAGATACCATCTATAAAGTAGTTTGATGGCCGATTCTCTAATCGAGGTTGTTCTGGTACATTTGTGGAGATTTGTAAAAATTGTATCCCATTGATCAAGAGTAAATGAGGTATTTAAATCTGATTCCCATTGTAGCATGGGATGTGATTTATCAGGCATGTTGGTTTCATTTAAATTTTTATATATTCTGGAGATTAAACCCCGGTCACGAGGGGAGGAGATACAAATTTGCTCAAATTGTGTATAAGGGGGGTGGAGTGTAAGTGAGTAATATTTCTCATAGAATTTTTTTATTTTCGCATAGATCTCTAGTTCGGTAGGAGAGATATTGTATTTTGTTTGTAGTCTGGTGAAAGTAAGAAATGCATTGTCTTGGGAGAGCGATTTTAAATGTATTAGATTATGTGACTTCCAAAATGTTAGCAAATTTTCATCCTGAGCTCTGTCTGGGGGGGAAAAACGTGGGTCACCCATAAAGGAAGCTAAGGGGGGAACATCCGAGGATAACTTAAAATTAGAGATTTGTCTGTTCCATAGTTGAAGAGTGTGAGTGACGATGAGGTTTAAGGGCCTTATTTTTTGTGGTGGGATGACATTGGACCAGAGAAGTCCTTGTAAATTGTAGGGTAGGATAGATTCTTCCTCGAACAGGAGCCAAGGAATTTGGAATGAAGGGGCATACCATTGGGCTAATTGGGTGAATCTGGCCGACAGGTAATATAGCCAAAGGTTTGGAAGGCCGAGGCCTCCTTTTAAATGGGGTCTAAACATAAGGGAATAACTAAATCTGGGTTTCTTGTTTTGCCATATAAATTTATTGATTTCTCTCTGTAAAGATTCTAGTGTTTTTTTAAGTAGAATAAGTGGAAGGGTTCTGAAAAAGAATAGAAGTTTGGGTAATATCATCATTTTTGTGGCTACTATCCTGCCCGAGAAAGAAATCTGGTATGATGACCATAGTTTAAGTAGGTTTTTAATATTGTTAAATAAAGGAGGGTAGTTTGCTTGATATAGCGTTTTATATGAAGATGTAATCTGAATACCTAGGTATCTAAACGAATCTACGTGCCAATTGAATGAGAATTTGTCTTTAAGTGAGGATATTAAGGCTGGGGGAATGTTGATTGGTAAAGCCGAGCACTTAGATAGGTTTACTCCCAGACCTGTCAAATCATGAAAGACGTCCAGGGTTTTAGTTAGATTAGGTAGGGAAATAAGAGGGTCAGTTATGAATAGAAGGACGTCATCCGCATAAAGACTCAGTTTGTATTCCTTGGATCCCTTAAGATATCCTTTAATATTTGTATTGTTTCTGATTGCACAGGCGAGGGGTTCTATTGCGAGGGCAAAGAGTAGGGGGGAGAGTGGACAACCTTGTCTGGTACCTTTAGTCAGGGGAAAAAAGTCAGAATTGTTACCTGGGAGTTTAATACGTGTCTGTGGGTTGTGATAGAGAGCCTTAAAGCCATGTAGAAATTCATTGTTGATGCCATATTTTGGGAGAAGGGTGTCAAGATATGACCAGCAAACGCTGTCGAAAGCTTTGTGTATATCAAGACCAAGAAGCAGCGTGGATCTGGAATGAATGTTGGAGTCTTGAATGATATTTGTGGTAAGTCGTATGTTGTCTGTTATTTGTCTGTTGGGAATGAAGCCTGTTTGATCAGGATCAACTAATGGGGAGATAACGGCTGATAATCTGTCTGCTAATACACGGCCGAATATTTTTAGGTCGTTGTTAATAACTGATATTGGGCGGTAGTTTTGAGGGGTGGAGTGATCTTTATTTGGTTTGGGAAGTAGGGACATATTAGCCAAAATCATCTCGGGTGGGAATTGGCCACCCTGTAAGATATTATTATACAGTTTAGTAAGGTGTGGTGTAATGGTAGAGGAAATTTTTTTATAGTAAGATGTGGAATAGCCGTCAGGGCCTGGGGCTGTGGATATTTTTAGTGTTCCAATGATTTTGTTAACTTCCATCTCCGAGCAAGGGGCATTAAGAGATTCAATTTGATCTCTAGTAAGAGTGGGTAACGTAATGTTATTAAGCCAGTCTAAGGAGGACTGTTTCGGAGGTGTTTTTGGTGAGGTCAGGAGATTTTTATAGAAGTCCGAGAATAATTTCATGACATCTTTGGGATGGGATACCAAATTACCAGAAGGGTTCCTTAATTTATAGGTGTGTGGGGGTTTCATAGATTGATTTAGTTTTTTAGCAAACATGGTGGAATAAGAATTACTGTTGAGTAAGAATCTAGCTTTAGACCATCTGAGAGCTTTTTCAGTATCTGATGTTAATAATGTGTCTAAGGTGGTGCGTTTCTCTTGTATCTGTTTAAGTAGGTCACTAGATGGGTTCTGGTTGTTTCTATGATACAAGTGATCTAGATCTTTTGTTAGGGATCTAATGTCTGCAAGTTTGGATTTGTTGTTGATTGAGGCGATATTTATCAGATGACCTCTCATTACTGCTTTATGTGCCATCCATATAGTTGTAGGGGACATGTCTGGTGCTACATTATGTGCAAAATATTGTTCAAGGTAAGATAGAATTTGTTGGTTGCTTGAGGGATCTGTGAGCAAGGAATCGTTTATTCGCCATGAGTGTGCTGTGTTGGCTAGACCTATATGTGAGGTATCAAAGGAAACTATGTGGTGATCAGACCAAGGACACGGATGGATATCTGCTTTAGAGGAATTGGCAAGTAGAATTGGGGTGCAAAAGATGTAGTCAAGACGAGCGAAGCAGTTGTGCGGATGGGAGTAGAATGTGTAAGATTTGGATCCTATGTTATGGGCTCTCCAAGTGTCTATTAATTGATGGTTATATAGTGATCTATTCAAGGATTTGGGGAAAGCTTTTGAGGATGGGACAACATTGCTTCTATCTAGAGCTGAGTGAGCAGCTAAATTGAAATCCCCGCCCACTATTAAATGTGTGGAGTGATAATTGTCTAGAGTATCAAAAAATTTGGTGAAAAAGTTTGACTGGGCTTCGTTGGGAGCATAAATTGAGGCAATGGTGATAGAACGTCCTTTGATTGAACCTTTCAAGATCAAGTAACGACTGTCTGGATCTTTAAATATATTTTGCACCTCAAATAACACTGTGTTTCTAATGAATATAGCAGCACCTCTAGATTTTGTGTTATAAGTAGTGCAATAATATTGGCTGTAACTTTTGTCAAAAAATTTAGGGTGTTTATCTGTGGCAAAGTGCGTTTCCTGCATTAAGATTATATCAGCTCCTAATCTTTTATAATGGCGAAAGGCCTTCTTTCTCTTGTGAGGCGAATTAATACCCTGGGCGTTATGAGAAATCACTCTGAGACCCATTGTATTGGTATTAAGGGGCGATGGTGGTTATGAAGAAATGGCAGTGGGTCGTCAAGCCTAGGTTTGAGTATATAGCCAAATCGGAGTGGAGTTGATAATTTGATTATCGCCATTAAGATCGAAAGTGAAGCCACTTGAGATATAGGCGGAACTAGCCAACATCGTATTGCCATTTGTAACTGTGTATATATGTAATATATCAGGTTATACATTCGTATCCAGCTCAAATATTTTCTCGTTGACCTTTGTTTTTTGAATAACATTTTGTACCTATACCACAGAACCATGAAGAACAGGGCTCTTGAACAGTGGCACATTAGAGCTAGTAAACTTATAGAAAATAACGGTACTGTATTGTACAATGACATTCCATAATAATGTTTTAATTGAGGTAAAGAGAGTTTGTTTGACCTTTTCAACATTTTGTAAATATAGAGTGTTTTAGTATGACTATGAGAATTAACTTTTATGATTAGGGGGTCAGGGTGAGAAGCACTTCCTGACCGAAAAAAGTATTGATTTGGACAATACTGTCCATTACTCACAAATAGACCCTCCACCACTAGAACGGAGGATAGCAGGATCAGTAGCAGAAAAATATCCACCAGTTGGACCATGCTTTTGGAGTCTTTTGTGAGCAGGGGGACAAACTAACGCAGGCGGAGCACATCAGCCTTAGCGAGGATGCTATAAAAAGAACATTTTTTATATAAGTGCATGCTGTTACTTATAAAAAATTAGCATACGAAACAGTATAAAAAAGGAGCAAGAAGAAATGTTAGATATATAATATCATATAGAAGAAACTGTGGTAATGCCGACCCGGTACCATTTAAACGTGTGGTACAGTTGTTTACTATAATCAGAAAAAACAACCTCAAACAATTCGAACTGTAAAAGTGGTATTTTGAACCTTGCAAAAGGGAAAAAAAAAAAGAAAAGAAAGAAAAACGAAGAAAAAGAAGAGAAAAGAAAAGAAAAAGAGGAAAAAAAAGAAGAAAAGAAGAAAGAAAAAAAAAGAAAGAGAAGAAAAAAAAAAAAAGAAAAAGAAAAAAGAAGAGAAAAAAAAAAAGGTTTTTATAAAAGAAGGGGGGTAAGTTTTGGGCCACAAATGGGATCCATCTTTATCTTCAAGCGTCTAAATTTCTGAATGATGGTCGCCATCTCCTTTGATCACGGCGTGTGGCTGGGGTGGCCCAGATAGGTGAGGTGTGGGGAGTTGCTGGAGGTCCTGTATTTGTTCCCGGATCTAAAAGACCTAACTTCACAAGGAGATCCTTGCCTTCTGAGGTGTTGAATATTGTATAGGTTGTCCCGTTGTGTGGCACTGTTAACTTAAATGGAAAACCCCACCGGTATCTAATATGAGCTGATTGTAATACCGAAGTGATCTCCTTCATTTTGCGTCTTCTTTCCAGGGTAGCCTGTGAGATATCTGGAAAAATTTGGATTTTGGTGCCCTCCAATTCGATGTTATGCATATTTCTGGATGCTCTTAATATGTTTTCCTTAATGATGAAATCTTTCATGCATAGAATGATGTCACGAGGAGGTTTGTCTGGGGGAGGTTTAGGGCGCAGGGCCCTATGAATTCTATCACACGCAAATGAGGATGGGGGTGTGTCAGGGAGGAGACTGTGGAACAATTTAGACACTGCAGGCATCAGTTCAGTGACTGATTCTGGGATACCACGAATCCTTAGGTTGTTCCTTCTGTTGCGGTTGTCCAAATCTTCTACTTGCGATTGTAGGTACGTGTAGTTTTCAGCTAAAAGTTCAAAGTCCTTTCTAAGATCGTTGTGTGCAAGTGAGAGCTCGTCGTGTTTGGTGTCTAGAATATCGGTGCGACCTCCCAGGGTTGCTATTTCTTGTGTGAGTGTATTTGTTGTTTTTTGGAGTTCACACTGTATCTTGTCTACAAGTTTTTCGTAGATTTTGGTTAAGCTGAAGTCCAGATCTGATTTTGTGATCTGGGAGGAGAGATCACTATTGTTATGTGTGGAAGCAGATTTCTGCTGAGGAATATTGGAAGCTGTAGGAGACTGTACCGAAGGAGAACCAGCGCCCATATGGGCCATCTTTCTATGTTCCTTGTTGCGTAATGAGTATGTGACCAAAGAGTGCTGTTGCGCACGGCGATTGTACGCCTTCTTGCCCGACGGCATGCACTAGTATGAACTGCAAGGTGGATTTATAAAAAATATATGGTAGTTTGTGGAGGTTAAACAATGCAGTGTGGGTTAAATCCTCGCTGATCTGATGGAATGCTTAATTAAAGATGGTGATCTGCATCGCACCGCGCATGCGTCCCCTCTAAGATTCGATTGTGACTTTTAGCTCATCCTGTCCCGTATGTCCCCGGTAAATGATTCATTACATGCCTGCAATGTTGGTATGTACTTCTTGATGAGGGGGCTGCGGGGCCATCAGATTAAGGGTTAAGCAATTAGGAGCCAGGGAGAGCTGGTTAATGGGGTGTGGGTGTAGCAAGATGGCCGCTCTTTGGAGTGATAAGTACAGCAGTGTCTCTTGAGGCAGAAAATATTGGGGTCCTATGATGGGGACTATTGTTGATAGGTTGATTTGCTGGGTAGTACTAGGATTTCTGCAGAGTGTCTTATAGGAGCCTGTGGAGTCCTGGCTACACTGCTGTTGGGTGCAGCAAGATGGCCGCCACAATAGACTGTGGGGACAGGGTCCCGGCGATCCCCAGGGCAAACACTGGACCGAGGAGATCCCAAATCCCTGGCTGAGAACACCCCCTGTGTGGGCCAGATGATGCTGTAGTCCCGCAGGCTAACAAGGGGTGGGGAGGCTACTGTGGGCTCCGGGGGTGTAGCAAGATGGCCGCCTCTCACCTGTGTTTCAGCTGCGATGTGCCTCACAAGTTGTCCCCGGTGGCTCTCCAGTTATTCAGCGCCGGTCTGCGTGGGGAAGGTCCTCCTCTGGTGTGGCGGATTGCCGTCGCCGCCCGCCGGGTGGACAGCAGCACTCGAGCGCCGAGGATGCGGGGATCGTGTAGGCCGCAAGATGGCGGCGGGGCTCTTGTAGGCTGATGCGGTCGCAGGCCAACGGTGGCTCCCCGGTGACTCAGCGCCGGTCGGCACGGGGAAGGTCCTCCTCTGGTGTGGCGGAATGCCGTCGACGTCCGCCGGGTGGATCGCAGCACTCGAGCGCCGAGGATGCAGAGATCGCGCAGGCCGCAAGATGGCGGCGGGGCTCTGGCAGGCCGATGCAGTCGCGGGCCCACGGCGGCTCTCCGGCGACTCCGCGACCCCGCACCGGTCCGCGTGGGGAAGGTCCTCCACTGATGTGGAGGATTGCCGTCGCCGCCCGCCGGGCGGACCGCGAAACTCTCGCGCCGAGGGTGTGGGGATAGTGTAGGCCACAAGATGCCTGGACAGCTGTTTTGGGGGTTTGGGCCGTGGCTAAATGCCACGGATGGCATTAGATAGGGATTGCTGATGGCGGAGCTCCTCAGAACCACGTCTTTCGCCGCTCACGTCCGGACAACAATACATGGTGTTTTCGTTTTTTTTAAATAGACATGATCATGTCAGTGCTGATTTTTTTGTTTTTGTGCAAATGTTTTGCATGTTTTTGCATGTTTTTGCCTGAAACCTTTGCCTTTTTACTACTGTAGCGGGTGTTTGCTTTTAGGCCCAGAGACTACCATATCCAAGATGCATTTCCCCGCGCAAGGACTGCTGGGGCGGTGTATTTAACCAGAGGGTGGGCCTGAGAACTTTCTCTTTGGACACCGCCCGCCCAGCAAGCGGACCTCCGTGCTGAGTCTGCTGATAATACAGGGCCTGAAGCCTAGGCCTGTATTACTCCAAAGAGCCTTTCGTACCCACCGAGGAGCCTGAGGGACGTCGCATCCTTCTGTTGTTCTGTTGCTACCAGGAGGACCGAAGACCCTAGTGTCGTGGAATCTGTGTACCAAGACACAGCAACGGAAGATACGGACACGGACTGTTCCGGTTGGGTGAGAGAGCACTTGCTCGTGAGGATAATATAGGATCTCCAGACCCAGTAACTGTTGTTCGGAACTAACGTTAGTGTTTGCAGTTGCACACCGGAGGGACAGTGCATTGAATAACACTAGTAGATTTGTTCTGGGTCACCAAGTTATCACTTTCCTTTATTCTTGTGGATTACAAATTGTTCCCGAAGTGCACCACCATTTGCTAGCGAAGATCTTTCTCTGCAGAACTTTCACATAGTACAGTCAGGCCTGACTTAGTAGTAGTAGTGACATTGCTGGGCGCCATCTTGCCCACGCGGGAGAAGAGCTGCAGCGGGGTTTTTTGCTAGATTCTTGTTATAAAGTTGTATATCTGTCTGTGTGCTAAAACACTCTTTCATTGCAGGGCTCTGCACATGTATATTGTTTGCCTGCTTAACCATTATTTACAGTAAAGTACCAGAGTTAAGTATATCAGTTGTTGGTGTCATTTACTGTACAGGAGAAACAGTTAGTGATTGCTACACCATACTGTTGTGTGCCTTTATTGTGGGATTGTGCTTCCAAGAATCACAGGTTACACAATCCCATCATCCCCTACTGACTGTGCCAGGGGAGGGTAGAGCCAATTGCCGGGGGTTGACAGTGAGTGTTACAGGGCCTGAAACAAATCAAACCAGCGGCCCTTTTAGCTGGGGGTATCGCTACACTACATTAAAAATGGCTCTGCGAGACATTACTACTGTACAATTTAGTGCATCATCTTTCATTTCTGTCGAAAGGAAATTCTAGAAAACTTTTACTGATCGGCAGCTGTAGCCACTGATCATTGTATTCTGACAGCAGTGGGAACCGCTGTCAGAATATCAGTCCCAGTAGTAGGAGGGTTTAGTCCATCCATTTTGCGTGCGTGGGTGGAGGAATCTATTTGTTTTTTTGTTTTGTTTTTCGTTCAGCCCGCTGGCTGAATGAAAAAAAATCGAATCGTCTATGCCCAGTTTCAGCCTCAAAATAAAAATTCAGAACTAAAGCCACTTTAAAAGTGTCTGCCACTACAGTATTTAATTATAATTCATATGTATGAACTGTCTTTCCCATCAAAAGATTTTAATTTCTGTATAGCCAGTTTCCTATTTTAAACATTACAATAATTCCTCCTCACACTCTCCAGGTAGTCATCACAAAAATAAAATATTAATATTAAACTATTTCCAAGGTAGCAGTGGTCAGTTCTGTCAGCAAACAAAGCCTAATCTGGTAAGGGGTAAAGCCTAATCTGGTAAGGGGTAAAGCCTAATCTGGTAAAGGGTAAAGCCTAGTACACACAATGAGAAAATTGGATGAATAAAAAACGTTTTTTGAGCGATCGTTCGATAATCTGACAGTTAGTACACAGCTTTCGAGAGCCGATCATAACAGTTCATGCGAAATTACCCGAAGGACACCTTTGGGCACTCCAGAGAGAATAGTAATGTGGCGTGCATAGTGCCCCCTCACCCTCCTGTCAGGCCCTGTTCTGAGCCACATTCTTGTCTGAATAATGTGTCCGGGTTTCTGGCGGACTGAAACCCGCACACATGAACCCTCAGAACCCTGGTTAAGAAAGTATGCCATAGACTGATTTCCTAAGTTGCAACGAACAAGCACAGCGATTACTCACCAAAGAATTAAATGTACATGTGCCAGGCTAAAGCCGAGTACACACTAAAGCCTCGTACACACGATCAGATTTCAATCGGACAAATCTGTGGAATTTTGTGCGAAGGGCGTTGGCCGTGAACTTGTTCTGCATATAGACGGCAGAACTTTTTCAGCCAACATTCACGAAACAACGTGGTTTTTCAGCTCGTTAGTGCCACCCTTTGGGCAACTTCTGCTAATGTTGTCTTATGGTTAGCATTGGTTTGGAGTGTTGTGGAATTCCTAGGCTGTTTGTTTGCAGAGCACACAGCCTATAATTCCTGTGCTATCTAAGCACACATCAGATTTCATCTTTTTTGCAATAATGCTATCTTTAGCCTAAGTTTGCTAAGATCCACTCACCGTTCATTCCCATTCATTCCAAGAAGCAAGCCTCACACATAGGTCTTATCATCAGGCCATTCCAGCATAGACTGCCTAGCCGACGCCTAATCATAGGCTTTTATTAAACTCAAAAGATCTCACACAGGAGGTGATTGGCTGCAGCAACCAATCCCCTCCCCCATGGGCGGGGACCTCACAGGATGTTCCTTCCTCACAGGAAAATGACCATACAAGGAAAATGGCAATACCTGGACATTCCTTCCAACAGGAGATGTCATACATGAATACAATAACGTAGGATGGCTAAAGTTACCGTTGATAGGAATTCTTATTCTGTGCTATTCCATAGAATAACGCATATTAAGATTATACTATTATTGAATGGGGGAGGGAGGCTATCTGCAGACGCACGCTACGAATTCCAACCAATGTTGATCAGACACAGCAGAGACAAGAGCGCGCATCCGCCTATAACCAATGATGTCATTGCAGAGCGAGCATATCCCCTCCTTAACGATCGTCCATGCTAATGCACAGAGGGCCCCCGTTGGTGGACATATCCGCACCCTGCAAACATCACACTCCAACCTCAAGACGTTTTCCCCTATCAGACGGGATTCAACCAGCCTCAGACTACCCCAATCAGCTCTTTTAGAGCAGGTTGCGGAAGTACTAACACTGGGTGACACTATGACAATACATATTAAATACATCTCCATAAAAATCTCCACAACAGGAGCATGCGTGTTTGTACTTTGGATTTTATTCTGATGGACTTGTGTACACACGATCGGATAATCCGATGGCACACATTTGTTGTCGGAAAATTTGAGAGCATGCTATAAATCATTTGTTGTCGGAAATTCCGACAACAATTGTCCGATAGAGCGTACAAATGGTCTGATTTTCCGACAAAAACCTGTTATTACACATTGTAGTCGGAAAATCAGATCGTGTGTATGGACCTTAACATTTTTTTGTTTGTGTAACTCCACTTGTAGGTTCTGACAGGGGGGCGGGTGGATTTTGTTTGGGGGGGCAGCAAACAACTTAAACCCCCCCGAGGCAACTCAAACCCCCCATCACCCCCCCCCCCCCCCCCCCGCTGTCTGCCAGTCGGTCCACCGGCACTTACCCCATCTAAGCGGCTGGGATCGGGCATCTGAGGAGCGGCAGGGATCGGGCACCCAAGGAGTAGCGGGGATCGGAGCACCAAGCAGTGTCAGGGATCGTGCATCCAGGCATCGGTCAGGATTGGGCATCCAGGCATCGGCCAGCGGCTCTTCTACTCCTCGCTTCCGCTGTATGTCTCCTCCCCTCCTCTTCCAATAGGATCACCTGTCCTTTCAGCCAATCGGGTGACGGGTATCAGACTCGCTTGCCGATTGGCAGGGAGGAGGATCAGTGTTGCATTAGAGAATATTCATTCGCTGTTGCAACACAACTCTCTTTTGGAGCCTACTAGAGCCTCTGGCTTTAATCAGGTGCTTGAAAAAAAAAACGCAGCTGTAATTCATGCACACGGCGTCCTGAAGGGCCGTGCGCATGGATAAAGAGGGCGGTGGGGCATGGATAGGGCCGCCTTTGCTGAGAGTGCTGATTGAGAGTCGGTCGGCTGCTGGTATTCCAGCATGCAGGGCCAGCATCTGTCAGACAGACTGACATACACACGGGCAGAATGTCGGCCATTTTTTTTTAACCGGGAAATGTCTTCCAACATTCGGCCCATGTGTTCGGGGCTTAGAAGGCATGTCAATAAAGCCCTTACACCATTGTGTTGTAGGTAAAAAGTAAGTGCGTGTATGGGTATTATTTCCCACTGGACTCGCCATACCAAGCATCCGTATATGGAATTTCATATATGCCGACTAGTGCTAAGACATGAATATGTACAGTACAATAACCCCAGGGTACAGTTGTTCAAGGCTTCTAACTAATTAGATGCTTTTACATTCCTGTGTAATGATAGATGTGAACACTTATTGTGCTTTTATTTCTACATGGTATGTGCATTTTAAAATATAAATATGGCCACTCATCCATCCTTTATGGATGTACTGTAATTGTTCAGTTGTGTATACAGCCATGGCGTCTGTCAGCCTGTCATTGATTGGATTGGCTGTTGCCTATGGCTGTATACAAAAACCTATGACTCCTGGGCACAGAAATCAGGCTCCTTCGTACACTGTATGGCCCCCTGCTGCCATGGGAGTTCACAAAATAAATGTAATTATGTTTCAGTGAATACAGAGCTGAATTAATTCCTGTATTTTATATCTGTCTGCATTTCACCTTAAATTTGCATATTATAAGTTAATTCCAATGGCACTACAAACCAGACATATAACACACACCCTACAAAGACATTAAAGTGTTTGAAACCTCAGACATGAAATATGACAAAGCACATCCCTCTGTAGCGTGTACTTGTCTCAATCCAGAGCACTAAATGTAATTTCTATCTGCTGCTTGTTCCTCTGCTATAAGAATGAATCACTTCTGACAAGTTTTCCTGACACCAAGAGAAAAATGTTGACAGGGGAGGGACTTCCATCTGATTTACAGCCGCTGCTCTGTTCCTGTGTGCTTTGTGAAGGGAGGCCTCCAATCAACTCTCAGAGTTCTCCTCACTTATCTCTGCAGACTAACTTCAGTTGTCCACCCTCTTTTTTTCTGACAGCTCAGACAAGCTTTATAAATTCTGCACTTTGAACAGTTGTAGCGAAGAGGAGACTGCAGATAAACATGTACAACTTATGTAGGAGGATTTGTTTCATCTCTGTGTATCATCTGAGGCCAGTGACTTCACTGGGTTTATGTTAGGGTTTACAACCACTACACAGTATGCAAAGACAAGTAAATGGGCTTTAAAGTGGTTCTAAAGCGAGGGTCAGCAACCAGTAGATTGTGGCCAGGTGACTGGTAGATCGCAGTCTGGTCTTGCTGACCCGCCATTCCAGAGCATCAAACAGAGTACAATGCAGAGGGACTACAGTGGGAGCTGTAGTAGGGAGCAAGAGCCAATGCCTCCTCTATAGTGCTGGCTTCTGTCCCATGTGAAGTGTTACCAACTGCACTCCACTAGGGATGAGCTTCGTGTTCTAACCAAAATCATGTTCGACTCGGACATCGTCTGTTCAGCCGTTCGCCGAATTTCGAATAATATGGGGCGTTCGCGCCAAATTCGAGTGGCGCGTCACGGCCCATAATTCACTGCGTCAACGCAGTGCATTGCTGGCTAATGATTGGCCAAGCATGCACTATGACCCGCATGCTTGGCCAATCACAGCGCCGTCAGTACAGAGAGCCTTAAAATGCCAAAGACAGGGTGCCTTTGGCCAATCATGGCTCAGGGGATTAGGTACACGCCCCACACTATATAAGGCTGCCCGCGCGTCGGCGCGTCGGCGTTGAAAGAGAGAGATAGAGACAGAGAGAGTGTCATTTCATTTCAGTTACTTAGAGCAGGCAGGCGATTGAGTTAGCTGCAGTCAGTGTATTTAGTATATATATGCACCCCAGGCGTTTTATATATATATATATATATATATATATATATATACACATACAATGTATTCAGTTTAGCTAGATCCGTTCCTGTTCTACTGTTGCTAATTTTCTACAGGCAGGCAGTTGATTCAGTAAGCTGCAGTATATCACTCAGTATACTGTATTCAGTTTAGCTACACTGCAGACTGTTCCAATCCTGTTCTACTGTTGCTAAGATACTACAGGCAGGCAGTTGATTCAGTAACCCGAAGGACTCCAACATGGTGAGAAAAAAGATTCTCTGGTCTGATGAGACCAAGATAGAACTTTTTAGCCTTAATTCTAAGCGGTATGTGTGGAGAAATCCAGGCACTGCTCATCACCTGTCCAATACAGTCCCAACAGTGAAGCATGGTGGTGGCAGCATCATGCTGTGGGGGTGTTTTTCAGCTGCAGGGACAGGACGACTGGTTGCAATTGAGGGAAAGATGAATGCGGCCAAGTACAGGGATATCCTGGACAAAAACCTTCTCCAGAGTGCTCAGGACCTCAGACTGGGCCGAAGGTTTACCTTCTAACAAGACAATAACAATGACAGCTAAAATAACGAAGGAGTGGCTTCACAACAGCTCCGTGACTGTTCTTGAATGACCCAGCCAGAGCCCTGACTTAAACCCAATTGAGCATCTCTGGAGAGACCTAAAAATGGCTGTCCACCAACGTTTACCATCCATCTGACAGAACTGGAGAGGATCTGCAAGGAGGAATGGCAGAGGATCCCCAAATCCAGGTGTGAAAAACTTGTTGCTTCTTTCCCAAAAAGACTCATGGCTGTATTAGATCAAAAGGGTGCTTCTACTAAATAAGGGTCTGAATACTTAGGACCATGTGATATTTCAGTTTTTCTTTTTTAATAAATCTGCAAAAATATCAACAATTCTGTGTTTTTCTGTCAATATGGGGTGCTGTGTGTACAATATTGAGAAAAAAATTAACTTAAATGATTTTAGCAAATGGCTGCAATATAACAAAGAGTGAAAAATTTAAGAGGGTCTGAATACTTTACGTACCCACTGTATGTCGACCTGCCATGCAGTCCGTTGGCAAGCATATGTAGCGACACCAACCCTCTCTTTACCTGCCTTGTTCGGCTCCTTGCAGGAAGAGAGGGCACACCACACCACAAGTCCGTACCCTCCTATGTGAAGAGGTTGAGCGGTGTTGTTGGTGGGTGTCCACAGCCAGAAAGCCAGAATCCTCCAGAGAATGGTCCTCACCTCTATAGTTAATAAAGATAAGTCTCTATCTCCCCCCAATGATTTCAATGCCCACACCAGCCGTAACTCCAACGTAGAGTTTATTTCTCTTAGATAACAGTCTCTGATAGAAAAGGTTGGAGAAAGAACAGGACAGCATAAGGTGTGGGAGAGGTCCAGGCACAAACGTAAATACACTTCACTGCTTGGCTTCTCAAGCAGACTCAGCCCATTTGGATAGTCTCCCTGGATAGGGACTAGCAGCCAGAATGGTGCTTTCACTCAACCGCAGTCTCTGCCACAGACTTGGTGAACTCGGTCTCTGCCACAGACCTGGTGAACTCGGTCTCTGCCACAGACCTGGTGAACTCGGTCTCTGCCACAGACCCGGTGAACTCGGTCTCTTTTTAAAGCTTGGCCTCTTTGTAAGGAGAAAAGACATCCCTCCAGAGAGTTACCGGGCCCCTTCCTTCACTGTGACTTCTCACCAGTCCCTCGGAACGGTTCCTCCCCCGGCCTTCTCGTCTAAGATGCGGGTCCCCTCGCAAGGCGGCACCCTGGGATTCCTCAATCCTTGATGGGCCCCAGCCGAAGGTGCTGGGCCCAAGGCCTTTGCTGCAGCCCAGGGCTAAAGGTGCCTGGGACTAATTCACCGACCTCCCCCCCTGGGCCAAAGGTGCCCAGGGCGGACAGGAACACACTCCCTGGGGTAGGACCCCCGACCACGACAGAACCCCGAACAGGCAGCGTCTGCCCCTTTTATATCCTCTCCCAGCATGCACAGCAGGCCTACCACACCCACTGTATGGCTGCTGAGAGGGGACACACAAGGCACAGCACTGTATCAGCGGTTCAATCCTGGCCTACCATGGCAGCGCCACCTGCAGGCCACAGGGAATTGTACACTTATACTCTCCCTGCGGACAAAAATGGTTGATAGAATCCTGACAATTGGGGTGTTTGAGCATAACTACCACTCAAACACTTCCCCTACGTGAACGAGCCCTGCCTCTCCCCTTTTAAAGTCCACCCCAGCAGTCCTTGTGCGGGGAATGGCACCCTGGGTGCCGCAAAGCATGCTGGGAAATGTAGTCTTGCGGGTAAAACGATACCCCGCTACACACTCCCCCCACTTGAAATCTTTGGTCCCTCAAAGACAACATCAGCAGTAGGAAAACACAAACTCATTAAGGGCATCTAGAGAGGTCGGCAGAGGAAACTCCCACCAGAACGGGGAAGGGAGTTTGTCCTGTCCACTGGTTACATCAAAGGGGCTGACCTGTCTAACTGTGCCAGAGAGTGAGCTGGGGTTGCCTCCTACCAAATGCACAGCAGAAGGATCAGGCATTGGCAATGTCCTACGTGCAGTGGTTACTGTATCCTCAGAACTGTTCCCCATCTGGGTATAGGTTAACTTCCGAGGAGGACGAATGATTCTCTTGGCTCTTTGTTCTCTTGGGGTGGCCGTTTCTCCCCTCACTGTATCTTCTTCTAAAGTGGGTGTACTGGGCTCCAAAGCTTCTGGTACATCCAGATCAGACGTAGGAAGATGTAGGGAGTAATCTTGATGCTTAGCGGAAGGTGACCATGTGGCATCTTCCCATTCTTCAACCAGAGGACTAGACGGAACAAACTCAGTGGCTTCCACATTCAGTGTACTATCCACAGTACCTTCAGAGGGTGGAAGATCTATAGACGGGGGTTCTGGGGTCTGAGGAGGCACAACCATCCAAGCTCTTCTTCTTCCAAACTCTGATCCGAGACATCCATTTCTCCAGACTGAGAGACCTGAGACCGAGTGTATGGCCTAGGTGTCTCCAAGCTTGAGGACGGTCCAGGGGAATCTTCCACAGGTGGTATCCGAACTGCTTCTGAAAGTGGGAGTAAATGGTTTCTGTGCCATGTCTTCAGTGGCCCTATCTTCCCTTCTGGTTTTAGCTGATACACCGGCAGATCTGGTAACTTCTTACAGATCACATATGGTTCAGGTCTCCATCTGTCTGCTAACTTATGCTTCCCTGGAACTCCTAGGTTGCGCAGCAGCACTCGGTCTCCTGGCTGGAGGTCCTGGATTCGAACCTTGAGGTCAAAGTTCCTCTTGTTCCGGGCTCCTCTTTGTTCTGAGGCCACTTGAGCCTGTTCAAAAGCCAGCTTCAAACTCTTCCTCAGTCTGTCTACATAGCCCTTGTGTGAGGTGGCTGAAGTGCAATCCGTGGATATGCCGAATGCCAGATCCACAGGCAGTCTTGCTTCCCTGCCAAACATAAGGCGATATGGAGAGTACCCTGTGGCATCGCTAGTGGTACTGTTGTAGGCGTGCACGATGGCCGCTATATGCTTGCTCCAGTGCTGCTTCTGCTCACTACTTAGAGTCCCTAACATATTTAATAGAGTCCTGTTAAACCTCTCCGGCTGAGCGTCACCCTGAGGGTGATAAGGGGTGGTGCGGGTTTTCTTGATACCCAAAGAGTCCAACAGTTTCTTGATCAATCGACTCTCAAAGTCTCTCCCTTAGTCAGAGTGCAAGCATTGTGGCAGTCCATAGTGCACAAAGTATTTCTCTACTAAGATTTTAGCTACAGTGGAGGCCTTCTGGTCTTTGGCTGGAAAAGCTTGGGCATAACGGGTGAAATGGTCGTTTATCACCAGAACATTTCCTTGTCCACTTAAGTCAGGTTCGAGACAGAGAAAGTCAATGCACACCAATCCAAGGGTCCTTGACTCTGCAGATGGCCCATTGGGGCAGCTTGATGTGGCAATGTCTTCCTCTGGATACCGCGTGCACAGGAGTGGCAGTATTCTTCCACTTCAGCCCGCATACAAGGCCAATAGAACCTATCCCTTACAAGTTGGAATGTTCGTTCAGCCCCCAAGTGGCCATGATCATCATGTAAGGCAGTTAAGATGGTTCTTCTGTACTTTTCCGGCAGAAATAGCTGCCACTTATCTTCCAGGTCATCAGAGGGGCCCCTTCGGTAGACCACCCCTTGATGCACCTGCAACTTGTCCCATTCCTTGTGGACCAACCGGGCCACCTTTGAGGGGTCCTTCAGAAGTCTGTCTGGATCCTGGTCTTCCAATGTCTCCAGTGCTATTCTTCCCCAAGGATCTTCCAGCTGGTCTCTCCTTAAGTCCCTTTTGGACAATTTGGGTAGGTCATCCTCTCTGACTTGGGTCACATTGCAGTAACACTTAGGTACCCCCACGGCAGAAACACTGATCTCTTCAGCCCTCGACCCAACACTAGCTTGAAGTTGTACTCCTTGACACAGGGCCCGTATCCCATCTGGGGTTACCTGGGTCCAATCTTCGGGATGGTGGGTGGGTGCATGGCCTCTTCTGGACAGTGCGTCCGCATCATGGTTTCCAGCTCCGGGCCTATACTTCAGGCTGAAGTTGAACCCGGCTAGGGCGGCCAACCAACGGTGACCAGTGGCATCCAGCTTGGCCGTGGCGAAGACATAGGTGAGTGGATTATTGTCAGTTTTTACTGTGAAGTCAGCTCCGTACAGGTAATCTCTGAGTTTATCCACGACTGCCCACTTTAGGGCCAGGAACTCCAACTTGTGGGTGGGGTAGTTCTTTTCAGCGGGTGCCAAACTTCTGCTAACGTAGGCAACTGGGCGCAACTGCCCTTCATACCCTTGGTATAGCACCCCTCCTAGGCCATCATGGCTGGCATCTACATGCAGTTCATAAAGCTTCTTTGGATCAGCATAGGCCAGGACTGGTGCAGTAGTAAGACTCTTCTTTAACATCTGGAAGGCTTCCTCGCGCTCCCCTGTCCACTGGTCTTCCACAGACTCTCCAGACTTCCTGGGACCAGTATCATCCTCCTCTCCTTCCATCTTCAGTAGCTCATTTAGGGGTCTGGCAATTTTTGCAAATCCTTCCACAAATCTATGGTAGTAGGAACAGAAGCCTAAGAAGGACCTGAGCTCAGTCACTGTAGTTGGTCTGGGCCAGGAGGTGACTGCCTCCAGTTTATCAGGGTCTGTAGACACTCCTTCAGCAGATACTATGTGCCCCAGATAGTGAACCGAGGATTGATAGAACTGGCATTTTTCTCTGGAAAGTTTAAGTCCCTCCTCACTGAGTCGTTTCAGGACCTTCTCCAATCTTTCTTCATGCTCTTCCAGAGTCTTCCCAAAGACAATGATGTCGTCTAGGTACACCAGGACTTTGATCAGATTCATGTCCCCAACGGTCTTCTCCATCAACGTCTGGAAGGTAGCAGGGGCTCCTGACAGACCTTGGGGCATCCTATTAAATTCATAGAATCCCACTGGGGTGATGAAGGCTGTCTTCTCCTCATCTTCAGGGTGCATGGGGATTTGATAATACCCACTCTTCAGGTCCATGACGCTGAACCACTTGGCCCCAGACAGACACTGCAAAGCATCTTCTATCCTGGGGGTAGTATACTGGTCAGGAATGGTCCTCCGGTTAAGAGTCCTATAGTCTATGCAGAGTCTCAGCGACCCGTTTTTCTTCCTTACCACCACAATGGGGGAGGCATATGGACTTCTGGACTCTTTAATGACCCCTGTCCTCTTTAGCTCTGCCAACTGCTCCCGCAAATCTTCCAGATCAGCCAGTGGAACTCTTCGGACCCTCTCCTGAAAGGGCTTGTCTTCTTCTAGACGGATTTTATGGGTGGCACTTCTCGCACACCCCACATCAAACTCATCTTCAGAGAATATTCTCCTCCACTGAGTCAGCTAAACCTTGGCTCTCTCCTTCCATTCCTGTGGCAAGGCTGTATCTTCAAGGCAGAGCTCTTCCAAGGTGGCTGCTCCATCTTTTGACTTCAATTCAGACAGGGTCACTGGGGTAGCAGGGTTCACCTTGCCCAGTAGCACCCGGGCTGGGATCTTCACAGGAGAATTTGTGACATTTCTAACACTCACTGGAATCTGTCCCTTGGCTTTCTTCAGTGCCCTCAATGGGACCACTTCAGGGAGTACTTTCAATCCTTGGTGGGTGTTAAAGGGGTCTGGTTCTACGACCACAAAGGGACCCGGCTGCTCCCAGGAGAGAGTTTTACTGTAGCCTGAAGACAGATCAACTCACCAGGCTGTAGTATCTTCTCTCTTCTAGACAGTCTCCAGACTCTTCCGGCCCCCTCTTCCGGGGCCTTTTGCTCCAGGATCATCTTCTGGTAGACCTGTTGCAGCATGGGGTGAATCTTCTGTCTGGGAGGACTCTGTTCTTGCACCAACGGGGTCAGCAGTCTCCTGACCAGATCAGTGTTGGTCCCTATCAACATGGACATCATGTTGGCTCCTGGTGGGCGAGGGCACACCACCGCCAAATTGTCAAAAGCTTCAGCCTTCCCGGTCACCGAGGGGTCAAAGGCCAGCCTGATCGAAACATAGCCATCGTAGGGGAAACTGCGAGTGCCAATCCCCCCTATCTTCAGGCCTTCCAGCTTCTGCAAAGGTACGTGACTTAAATGCTTCTGATAAAAGTCTCTGTATAAGAGAGTCACTTGGGCTCCTGTGTCTAAGAATGCCTTTGCGTAGATTCCCTCCACTTGAACGGAGACTAGAGGGGAGGGCCCAACTAATTTATCCGGGAACTTCTTGGGAGGTATTTTCTCCCTGGGACTCCTTGATTTTTCCAATGTTTTTTTTTTCTTTTTCCATTTCTCTCTAGACCTCAACCCTTTTTGAACCTGGTATGCATTGATCTTTTTCTGGTTGTCAAATTGCAACTCCCGACAGACAGTATGGGAGTTTTTTGGAGGGGCATTATTGCCCTTCTTTTTTTCCTCTGCTTGTCTCTGGATTTTCTTGGAGCTTTCTGTAGGTAGCGGGCGCCCGGCTGACTCCTTCACCGGGGCCCTCTGAAGTTTTCCACCGGCTGATATTGAGTGCCTCGGTTCTTCCTTGGGCTGGTACACACTCTTTCAGGGTGACCAATTCCTCCACAATTGAAGCAGATGATTTCCTTCCTGATCTTTGGGGATGCTGGAATAGGAACATTCCGGTCCGGTTCCTTCCAGATCTCTTCTTTCTCCTTAACTCCAGAGCTCTTGGCCAATAAAGAGGTCAATAAGTCCAGTACTTGGGCCATTTGAGACTTCAAGGTTTCTACTTCTGGGTCACGTTCTGCGACTACTGTCGTTCTGACTCCTACCGAAACAGGTGGGGTGGTTCTCTCAAACCCCTCTTGATTATTCATCAGGGCCTCCTCGTCCCTTATGATCCGCACAAGGTCTGTGTAGTTCAGGGCCATGACTCCGTCAGAGGTCTTCAGGTGAAGCCAGCCTGGGTCCGACCGTAAAGCTCCCCTTAGGATCTGTTTCATCCTGGTAGCATCTATGACCTGTGGTTGCATCCCTTTTCTCAGTACAATCTGGCACAGCATTCTATTCAGTCTTCGGACATACTCGGACAACTTCTCCTGTGGCTGTTGGAAGGTATGTTCAAATTTATACACCAAGTCTGACACCTTCTCCAGCTGGCCAAACTCTTCCTGCAACATAGACAAATAATCCATTGCTGTACACACAGTATTGCTGCACCTAAGGTTTTTCACCGCCTCAGCAGCAGGGCCTTTCAAGCTCTCACTGATGCGCTGCTTCTTCTGCGCTTCTGGAACTTCCCAACCTTCTTCTGTCTGCATTGCCTGCTCGATCCAAGTATCAAAATCTTCCTTCCCAGGTGGCACAGGTTGCGTTCCTGAAAACACCCGAAGTTTTCGGTACCCAGCTTCCACATGCACCGTGTTATTATTTTGGCATTTAACGACAAAGTCCCCCAAAGCAGTCAACTGCTCGGGACCTGTGGCGGTCAGGGGTGACTTTGGTGCTTTTGTTTCGCTACTGCCTCCCATTTTGGAGAGAAGTGACGGAGATAACTGTGGGGAGGTCCGTGGGGACTCTTTATTCACAGCCCCAGTATGCACTAAGCGATACGTTCTGTCATCTAAGTCTTTTATACTTTGCCCTTTGAACTCCTCTGGAACTTCTTTTGTCCACTCTATTAGTGCATATGTCCCCTTGGCATTTGTCTTCACATCTACCGGCCATGCTTTCCATTTTGGGGAGATTGACATTATTAGTTGCTTTATCTCTTCTTTCTCCCGGATCTCTCCCGGTAGTTCAATAACTACAGCCCGGAGTGGATCCACGCCCTCCTCTGCGCACCATTCTATTACTGCCTGCGAGTCCATGCTGGTATTTCAGGCCGCCTTGATCGCAGCGTGCAATATACACGGGTCCCGAACCGAGCCCCCACGTGTAGCGATACCCCCAGCTTAAGAGGGCTGCTTGTTTGTTTGGGCCCTGTAATGCACTGCTACCAACCCCTGGCAATCGGCTCTGACTTCTCTCTGACACAGTTAGGAAAGGGGAGGATAGTACAATTGTATTATCTCTATACACTATTATACAGTACAACCCCCTTTGTATACCAGCACAGTAATTGACACTCACCACCAAATTACTTAACTATAACTCTTTACTGAAGGTAGAAAGATAACAGAGTAATTTGTATACAATATTCTATGCAGATCCCTGCCATATAGGTGTGCACATTAAAAAGGTATGACAGTCAATAATGCAATAACACATCAACCCCGCTGCACCAATCCTCCCTCGTGAGCATAAAAATGGCGCCCAGTTATGTCCTATACTACCCAGTCAGGCCTGACTATAACTTGGGGTATAGTTTGCTGGAGAACCTTTGCTAGCAACTGTCAGTGGTGCGCATGGAGAAACCAATTTGTAATCCAGTAAAAGGGGGTAACAGATATTCGCCAACCAGGCAAAGCTGGAGAGACTGACAAACTCAGTTCAGCACAGTCTCTCCAAAGCACAACTGTGTTCAATAATGGACCTGGGCAAAGTTAATAGGCACAAAGTTATTCTTATATGGTACTGAGCTGGCGCTCTCTCACCCAGACCGGACCGATTCCTGTCCGGTTCCTCCGCTACTGTGAGTGGCGTCACAGTGCCCACGAGTCCTCGGTCCTTCAGAAGATGATGGCACCTCAGGTGGATCGGATGTCTTACAGACTCCCCAGCAAAACAGAAGGCTCTCTGGAACAAAAGCGCAAGGCCCAGGCTTCAGGCCTAGCGCACGCAGCAGGTGAGTGCAGGGGATCCTCTTGCAAGGAGGGCGGTGTTCCGAGAGAGTGAACGAGCCCCGCCTCTCCCCTTTTAAAGTCCACCCCAGCAGTTCTTGCGCGGGGACTGGCACCCTGGGTGCCGCAAAGCATGCTGGGAAATGTAGTCTTGCGGGTAAAACGATACCCCGCTACATATATATATATAAATGCACATATGCACACACATATAAACCAGTGGCAGCTGGTGCTCCAAATTTTTGGGGGGGCGCAAGCTAACTGAAAAATTCTTTAAAAAAAAAAACAATTGCAGCCTCACTGTGCCCATCAAAAGCAGCCACTGTGCCCATCAAACGCAGCCACTGTGCCCCTCAAACGCAGCCGATGTGCCCTCAAACGCAGCCGCTGTGCCATCAAACGCAGCCACCGTGGCCCATCAAACGCAGCCACCGTGGCCCATCAAACGCAGCCACCGTGGCCCATCAAACGCAGCCACCGTGGCCCATCAAACGCAGCCACTGTGCCCAACAAACACAGCCACTGTGCCCATCAAACGCAGCCACTGTGCCCTGAAACGCAGCCACTGTGCCCATCAAACGCAGCCACTGTGACCCCGCCCTCTCGCAGTCTGCCCGGCATTTACCCTGTCTCGGTGGGGCAGCGGGTGACGGCGACGAGCGGTGACCTCCATGCGTCTCCTGCCATCCTCGCATCCAATAGCGGCACCTGTCATTTCAGCCAATCAGGTGACAGGTAACAGACCCGAGCACCTGATTGGTGGAGAGGCGGTTTAGTGTTAGGAAAGCGAATATTAATTCGCTTTCCTAACACACCTGGGTGGACTACGAGCGCCCAGCATGGCGCTCGCAGTTCACCTATTTTGAAGCCTATTAGGTCTTAAAAAACACTGCCCGCCGCTGTAATTCAGGTGCCGGCGTCCGAAAAGGGGCCGGGCGCCTGAATAGGGGGTGGCAGCGGCGGCCATGGATAGATTCATTACTATGCATGAATCTATCTATTGGTGATAGAGGGGGTGGCTGGAGAGAGGGGGCGGCACCCGTGCACCCTTATGGATGCACCGCCACTGATATAAACACATACATGCACACACATACATGCACACTTACATACATATGTAGCGGGTATTTGAATTTAGGGGAAGCATCTGGGTGGTAGTGTAACTGATTTCTAGGGTATCTGAGACTCTTTTATGGTTCTTGGAGGACTCTGGTGGTGTGAGGTTCCCTGCGGCCTACAGGTGGCGTTGTTGCTCGGGGCCGGAGGTGAACTCACACCGCAAGACTGTGCCTTTTTGTCCTCCCCTGGAGCTGGTACAGCGGGGCGGGGAACCCGCTGTGATGCAAAGGGAGAGGGCATAAAAGGGGCGGACGCCTTTACCACGGGGGTGGAGGTTCAGAGTCTGAGTTGGAGTGGGAGGATGCGGCCACACCCAGGCACCTTCAGCTTGGGTGCTGGCGTTCCGGTGTTTCGGGCCCAGGTGCCCTTGACCTGGCCGGAGCAGAGATGGAGTCCATCTCAGGCACCTTTAGCCTGGGGTGAGGTACTATGGCGGATGCCTGGGGCACAGAACCTTCGTCTGAGTTCTGCAAGGGTGGAGGAATCCGAGGGGGCCCTAACTCCTTGGGTGCCTGTGTCTGAGTTCGTGAGGTCTGGTGAGCAGAACTTCTCTGGAGAGTCCAGCACAGAGAAGTTCTCCCTTGGACGGATATCCTTCCCCTGACAGGGGCCGTGCTAGCGAAGGTATATCACGTTCTACCTCACATAGTCAGTGGCAGTGACTATTCGCCACTGGTGATACCACAGTGGTTAGCAAAAGAAGGGAAAGGATTGTGCCTCGACCTATTCCCATTAAGACTAAGTTGTTGCAAAAGAATCCAACTTAACCGTGATGTATGTTTATTCGCTGAGAAGAATAAAACTGTGTTGGACCTATTCACTGTGTGGAACTCTGGTTACTAGGAGCAAAGGAGTCAAGAACGAAGGACAGGACTTGACTCTAGGACACCTACACAAAGCCCGATCTTTCTGGCCTTCACCTCTTCACTATGGAGGACATGGGCCGTAGTGTATCTCATCCCTCCCCCCAGCACTAACACCCCTAGACGAAGAAAGACAAGCCAAGAATGAGAAGGGGAGAGAGGGGTGAGGCCGCTACACATACATGCACATATACATACATGCACATGAGCACACACACATATAAACACACATTCACTAGATAAAAAATGGCAGTCTTTTACCTTAGCGCTTCCTGCCGGGTACTGCACTGTAGGGGGAGACAAAGAGCACAGCACACACTGTGCTTTCACTTTGTAATCAATGTGACGAGCTCCCCGCACACAGTGCCGATTACAGTTCGGTTTAGGATCGGGGAGCTCGTCTTCGCTCCTCCTATCGAAGTACTGTAGCAAGGGGCCCGGTCACCATGGCGACCTCAGCGACCCCTATAATTCCGCCACTGCTCTCGCTCTAACGTTTGCGGTGATACCTTATGTGTGTGGTGAGAACACCAGTTACATATGCGTGCGCGACCTACATATGCTTTAACTTCTGCATGCGAGCATAGAGGAATGGGGGTGGTTTAATATATTTTTTTTTCTAATTTCTTCTTTTTTTTTATAACATCCCTTTAATTTTTATATTTTTTTGATCACTTTTATTCCTATGACAAGGAATGCGAACATCCCTTGTAATATAAATAAGGATGTCAGGTCCTCTTTATTGAGAGCTCGAGGGTCAAAAAAAATAAAAAATCTCTCCTTTACCTTTAAAAGCAAAAGATCAAGGAAAAAAAATTATCTTTTGCTTTAAAAAAACAAAAAATTGTTTACTTCCACCCTGGACTGGAAGTCATGACGTCGCTCTAGTTCTCCAAGGCCATAGAGGTGATCAAAGATGAGCTAGTCTTTTATTGGCTCTGTGACCAGCCGGCCGCACCTTCGGATCATTTCTGCGGTGGGAATAGTAAGCCCTAGAAACACTGGTGAGCGGCGGGCGGTGGGGGAGTCCCCTACCGCCGCTTCCAGCGGCTCATGAGAAAGTCAGAGAATTTTTTTTTTTTGCCAGAGATTTGTGAGATTTCCCTTCACTTCTTGCACATTAACCAAAACAGAAAGTGAGAGGAAATCCCTCCAAAGTCAGGGAATCTCTGGTTGTCACCAGGATCACCTGAACTAGTGTGCCCTTTGGAATATTTCTCCTCTATTCCTGTTCTGTGGACAACCGAAATTCTGAATTTTCTTTCACTTTCATTTTTGGTGATAACAGTAAACAGGATAAATAGCGAGGGTAAATCTCTCTAACTGGGGCGCAGACAGCAATTAAACCTGACAGGGGCTCTAATCCATCTTCACTTTATCCAAAACCAAAAAAACTGTTTTGCCTCTAGTTATACTTAAATTTAGGGAACTGCTACAAATTATTATTATTTTTATAATACAGGATTTATATAGCACCAACAGTTTGCGCAGCGCTTTACAACATTAGGGAACTAAAAGAGGTAACCTCTTGGAGCTACGACGGGAGACACTTCTCATTTTTAATAAAGGACTTTGTCAAAAACCTGTGTACTGGTTTTATTTATTTTTGACAGTTTTTTGGGTGAATGAGTATGGGGTACATTGTACCCCATACTCATTCACATAGGGTGAGGGGCCGGGATCTGGGGGCCCTCTTGTTAAAGGGGGCTTCCAGATTCCGATAAGCCCTCCACCCGCAGAAGAGGCCCTTGTCCCATTGAGGGCATGTGGCCTGGCATGGCTCAGGAGAGGAGGGGGGCGCTAGCCTCCCACTTTCCTGACCTGATGGGCTGCGTGCTCGAATAAGGGTCTGGTATGGTCTTGGGGGGGACCCCACGCCATTTATTTATTTTTTGACATAGGGTTCCCCCCTCAATATCCTCAGTGTACAAATCGGATCAGTTAAGACGATGATGCGACTTGGATGCGACTTCTATTCAAATCAATGGGCTGAAATCGTGCCCAAGTCGGACCAAAGTAGTGCAGGAACCTTTTTTCAAAGTCGGACCAACACAGGTCGGAACAGTTAAAGGGTAACTTCACTTTCATGGGAAAAAAAAAAGGCAAATAAAAAATAATAATATATTGAATGTGAAGCAAGTTCCCGGGCCTCCTTTGATCTAATGAGAACCTCCAGGGCCAGGGATAGCCGACACCCTTCTGTATGTAGTGGGTTGTGAGGCATGGTGGGTGTATAGTTGTTAAAGTTTCTGGGCGCCAGACACTTCTTGGCTGTTAAAAAAAGTTTAATTCTCTTAACAAACCTTTTTTTGGGGGTTAGGGCCAGCGTACATATTCGCCAGTACACCATGGATCGACAACTTCCATCCAAAAAATCTTTAATGTAAAAGATCAGATCACAAGGGATGGTGCAATGTTTCGGAGCCACGCAGGGCCCCTTCGTCAGGCATGTGATGACATGCCTGACGAAGAGGCCCCTGCGTGGCTCCAAAACGTTGCACCATCCCTTGTGATCTGATCTTTTACATTAAAGACTGACGGAAGTTGTCGATCCATGGAGTGCTGGCGAATATGTACGCTTGTTTGATGTTTCCAGAACCCAACTGGTAATCGTTGCAGCACCCACCATTTTATTAGCCATTTTTTCCAGGAACCTGTGCGATAGGAATATTGATCATAGGGTTAGGGCCAGTACACCCTTAGGTAGTTTCAAGAATAATTGCCAGACTCCGAGACTTCAATAGGACAGCCATGCAGGGAAAGGCATCCAGCAAGGCGCCACATCTGCATGTGTAGGAATGCTGTCTCCTACGGCAACAGGCTTTAACAGTTCCGAACACAAGGCTTAAAGTGGTTGTAAACCCTTTTGTGTGACTTCTACCTATAGGTAAGCCTAGAATAAGGCTTACCTATAGGTAGTGGAAATATCTCCTAAACGTGCACCGTTTAGGAGATATTTCACTTGTAATGCACCGATAATGTAAACGGCGCATGCGCTGGGAAGAAACAAACCTCTCTGCCGTTTCTTCCCTAGCGCGTGCCGTTACTGGCAGCACCCGTGCGCATGCGCAGGAGTTACCTCACGCGGCTCCGGCGAATCACAGAGCCGGAGTCCGCAGCCCGGAAGGAAGAGGGGCAAGAAGATGGATGCAGCCTGCACAGGGGACAGCGCTGGATTCTTTTGCAGGTAAGTGTCACATAATGGGCTAGTATGCGATGCATACTAGCCCATTATGCTTTTAATTTGCAGGGTTTGCAGGGAGCAAAAGAGGAAGCAAAACCCATCAGGGTTTACTTCCTCTTTAACATAAGGTGACCAGATTTTTAAAATGAAATCCAGGGACATATTTTTTTTTTTTTACTAGTAATGGCGGCAATCAGCGACTCTCTGCCCGTCACCGCCCGCCTCACAGCCTCTCAAGTCTCACTCTCCGGGCCTGGCTACTACTGGGTAAGGATCGGAGGAAGATCACTCCACCAGGGAAGGGAAGGAGATAAGCCGGCAGGCGGCTGGCCGGGACTTGAGCCAAGGCAGAAGAACATGTGAGCGGAGCTAAATGGGCATGCACCTGAAACTGAAGAAATATTCCCTCCGCTCCGACCAGCACATGACCATCAGAAAGGGGCACAGATAATGGAAAAAATACACGCCCCTAAGCTAGTAGGAGCGGAAATGTGTAATTCAGATTTTTGTTTTTTTAAATTCTGCACTGACGGTCTTTGAAATTGCCCCAGCCCCTGTTCAAATCCAATCCGGGGACAGTGTCCTCAATCTGGGGACTGTCCCCGGAAACCGGGGATGTCTGGTCACTCTACTTTAACAGTTCCTTCACTTTCACTACAATCACTCCTTGTAGTTCTTCAATACACTGAGCTCCCGGTCTCTCAGTCTCTCACAAGACCCAGTGATTCACTGCCACTAAATCCCTTGAGCTCCTCCAATCTTCACGGTGGTATCTTCCTCAAGCGTCACCCCCGCTTCTCTGATGGGTCCCTAGCTTGGCACTCTAGATACCTCTTAAGCTTCACCCCCGCTGGCCTGCTCGGTCCCTGGCCTTGACACACAAGGCTGCTCTGCAAGCGTCCCCTCCGCTGGCTGGGTCTCTGGCTTGATTCCCGATTCTTCGCCATCCCCGGTTGGTGAGAATACTGCTCCGGTACTTGCTTCAGTTACTCACTGTGGTCCCTGGTAATTAGGCAGATAGTCCCTTACTGGCGACAGCTTCCCCTCTACCTTTGACCACGACAGGTTCTCCGGCCAACAGAATCGTCACTTTTGGTTGGACTGCAAGCCGCAGTCCCAACTCTGCGCTGCTCTCCTGCTTCTGGATAGGCCCTCAGACAGCCTAGCAGCCAGATGTGCCTGGGATAGGCCCCATCTCCGGCCTAGCAACCCAGGCAATACAACACACGTCCACCAAGACAGCCATCCAGGTGGCACAAAACAGTGATCACCTGATTCCACCCAAATATATAGGCTCTCCCAGCAGGCCAAGGGATTCAAGAAAACCCCTGCCCATTGGCTGAGACAACCCATATACCCATAACCTGTCCTTGCGTTGCCCTGCTCCTATCTAGTACCTTCAAGTACCCGGCCACCTAGTGGTAGAAGAGAAAAGTGCAACAAGGCCAAACTTAGGGAGAAATCAATAGATCTCTAGCAATCAACCAGGATAACTACTCCTGGCAAGTAAATTTGTGAGGAGCAACCCTGTCTAAACTCCAGGGTGCTACAAATGTTATTAAAAATTACCTTTCCTTTTCAATCTGCAGCTCTGTAAATTTCTGTAAAGTGCCATGCAATATGGCTACCTGGAGGTGTTCTGTATACAGAACAGTGGCGGCCCGTCCATAGGGGGCGCCCGGGCGCCGACCCCCCTCCTGTGGTCACCAAAAAAATAAATAAATAAATAAATAAAATAAAAACGGGCCCTTTAAGAGTTTTTTTTTTTTTTTTTAATGTCTTTTTTTTACACATGGCGGCGCAACCATAGTGGGCGCAGAAGCGCCGCTACCGCTCGCTTCTGCGCCCGGCCGTCACTCACCACAACAATACATAGGTTCATGCATTGCATGAACCTATGTATTGCTGCCGCCCACTATTCAGATGGCCGGCCCCTTGAGCGCCGGCCATCTGAGTCACAGCCTATCAGAGCCTAGCAGCCAGCAGGCTCTGATAGGCTTCCCGACTACAGCCTGAGGGCTGTAATCGGCTTCTAAATACCTAATGAGAGGACGCACAGGGGTGCGTTCCCTGGCCAATCAGGTTCACCGGGTCTGGTTACCGGTAACCTGATTGGCTGAAGTGACATCGAGGGCGGGAGAAGACATCAAGGACGGAAGAAGACATAGCGGACGGAAGAAGGATGGCGCTGACTCGAGGAAGGTAAGTGCAGGGCTGGGGGGGGACAAGCTGCCTGTATTTGGGGGACAAACTGGCTGTATTATGGGGGACAAACTGGCTGCATTATGGGGGAGAAACTGGCTGCATTATGGGGGAGAAACTGGCTGCATTATGGGGGGAAACTGTCTGCATTATGAGGACAAACTGGCTGCATTATGGGGGAGAAACTGGCTGCATTATGGGGGAGAAACTGGCTGCATTATGGGGGAGAAACTGGCTGCATTATGGGGGGAAACTGTCTGCATTATGGGGGAGAAACTGTCTGCATTATGGGGGAGAAACTGGCTGCATTATGGGGGAGAAACTGGCTGCATTATGGGGGAGAAACTGGCTGCATTATGGGGGGAAACTGGCTGCATTATGGGGGAGAAACTGGCTGCATATAGGGGAGAAACTGGCTGCATTATGGGGGAGAAACTGGCTGCATATGGGGGAGAAACTGGCTGTATTATGGGGGAGAAACTGGCTGCATATGAGGGAGAAACTGGCTGTATTATGAGGACAAACTGGCTGCATTATGGGGGAGAAACTGGCTGCATTATGGGGGAGAAACTGGCTGCATTATGGGGGGAAACTGTCTGCATTATGGGGGAGAAACTGGCTGCATTATGGGGGAGAAACTGTCTGCATTATGGGGGAAACTGGCTGCATTATGGGGGAAACTGGCTGCATTATGGGGGAGAAACTGGCTGCATATAGGGGAGAAACTGGCTGCATATAGGGGAGAAACTGGCTGCATATGGGGGAGAAACTGGCTGCATATAGGGGAGAAACTGGCTGCATTATGGGGGAGAAACTGGCTGCAAATGGGGGAGAAACTGGCTGCATATGGGGGAGAAACTGGCTGTATTATGGGGGAGAAACTGGCTGCATATGGAGGAGAAATTGGCTGCATATGGGGGAGAAACTGGCTGCATATGGGGGATTAACTGGCTGCATTATGGGGGATTAACTGGCTGCATTATGGGGGAGAAACTGGCTGCATTATGGGGGAGAAAATGGCTGTATTATGGGGGAGAAACTGGCTGCATATGGGGGATTAACTGGCTGCATTATGGGGGATTCACTGGCTGCATTATGGGGGAGAAACTGGCTGCATTATGGGGGAGAAACTGGCTGCATTATGGGGGAGAAACTGGCTGTATTATGGGGGAGAAACTGGCTGCATTATGGGGGAGAAACTGGCTGTATATGGGGGAGAAACTGGCTGCATTATGGGGGAGAAACTGGCTGCATATGGGGGGGAAACTGGCTGCATTTGGGGACAAACTAGTGGCGTTTGGGCACAGTGGCTGCGTTTAATGGGCACAGTGGCGGCAATTGATGATTTTTTTTTTTTTCAGTTTGTTTGCGCCCCCCCAAAAAATTTGAGCACCAGCCGCCACTGATACAGAATGTGTACAGAACGTCCCCCAGAAACATAATTTCTTGCTTGTGTTATTGGCTCACTGATTCTCTCAGAAGTCTACACTCCCCTGCAACAAAAATTTCATTTTTGGTAAGATACTCCCAATAGGAAATAACATCTAAATGGGATACAGACCCTGCAGCTTTCCTCATTAGAGCCCTGATTCTGCAGCAGCTGGTTGATAATTATAAAACCACTTCCATTACTCACTGAGCACAGAGGCACAGATGAAAAAACGGACTTCTTCAGAATAATAAAAGGTAGGTATCTGCAACAAAGTTTGTAAAAATCCTTGCAATGTACATAGATCACCTAGAGGGGAATACTTTCTTCTCAACTAAAGTGGAGTTATGCTTCAAGACGGCTCTCATAGGGAACCACTGATTTATACACGTCATGCGACATTTACTCCCAAAGTTGGAGTGTATGTCGCACCAGTGTGAACCGGGCCTCAGTCTCTAACTGGAACAAGCATGTGCATGTCAGGTGTCAGGACACTTCTATGCCAATGCTTGTTCCAGGTCAGCAGGAAAAAAATGACAGCCCTGGAAAGCTCCATTTTAAAACAAGTCAGCTATGGCAGCTTCTCATTGGTGTGCACTCCAAAGCTCAAACACACATGCACGCGTGTATATATACAGTGGCATATCCAAGGTATGGCAGGCAGGGCAAGAACCATGGGCGCCGTAGGGGGGCGCCAAAAAAACGTTCCCTGCATGAAAAAAAAATCCCACCCGTTCTCCTGCGGCCGCATCCTGCACTATAGTCCCGGTGCCGGCGGCGGCACGGCAATTCACTTAAAAGTAATGTTTCCTGGCTGGCATGTAGGAGGGTGATAGGCGCGGGCCACGGGCGCCCCCATGCTTGTCTATGAGTGGGATCGCCCACTGCCCAGACAGTCATTCAGCTAACTTGCTGAGGCTCCTCCTAAAGCTCCGCCTACCCTCCAGTCCTCTGCGCATCGAAGCTTCACCTTCTCCCCGAACGGCGAGCGCGAACGGGTCGGTGACGTCGCCGTCGTCACTTGGTGAGGTCACTGAGGAGGAGAAGAACTGGCTAGTCGGAGTCTGACAGAGAGGAGACTAGTCTCTGGAACCCCCAGCCAGGCAGGCAGCACAGCACTGCAGCAGGTACTATATTCTATAGTCACACTTGTACTGTGTTATGTTATCATCATGTGTACAGTATGATGATGTGTGCCAACTGCCAAATATAGTGCTCAATATGGATTAAATAAATTGAATTATTCATAGCCATAGATATCATAAATAAAGTGATTTGTGCAAGTAGTACCTGCTGTTGCACAAATCACTTTATTTATGATATCTATGGCTATGAATAATTAAATTTATTTATTCCATATTGAGCACTATATTTGATTGGCTGCTTGCTTGCTTCTGTTTGGGTCTGTGCCTGGCACATGATGACTTAGGCTACTTTCACACTGGGGCGTTGCACCGTCGGCGGTAAAGAGCCGATATTTTAGCGGTGCTTTACTGACGTTTTTTGCGGCGCTAGCAGGGCGCCTCAAAGATGCGGCTGGCAGGACTTTTTTGAGTGTCCTGCCAGCGCACCACTAGCAGTCCAAAAAGGGTTAAAACCGCCCGCAAAGCGCCGCTGCAGCAGTGTTTTGCTGGCAGTTCGGTTGCGCTGCCCATTGATTTCAATGGGCAAGGGAACTTTAGAAGCAGTGTGTACACCGCTCCTACAGTACCTCAAAGATGCGGCTAGCAGGACTTTTTTGAGCGTCCTGCCAGCGCACCGTTCCAGTGTGAAAGCCCTCGGGCTTTCACATTGGAGTGAGAAAAGAGGCTCTTTCAGGTCGCTTTGCAGGTGCTATTTTGTAGCGCTGTAGCACCTGCAAAGCGCCTCAGTGTGAAAGTAGCCTAAGACCCCTTTCACACTGAGGCGCTTTGCAGGCGTTATAACGCTAAAAATAGCGCCTGCAAAGCGCCCTGAAAAAAAGCAGCATCTTTGAGGCGCTGTAGGAGTGGCTACTAAAGCGCCCCTGCCCATTGAAATCAAAGCGGCGCTTTGCAGGCAGTTTTTTAACCCTTTCTCAGCTGCTAGCCGGGGCTAAAAGTGCCCCGCTAGCGGCTGAATAGCGCCGCGAAAACTACGGTAAAGCCAACGCCCCCACCCCCCCAGTGTGAAAGAGGCCTTAAAGTCCTCATCAAGTGCGATTGTGCGTGTGTGCTAAGCAAACAGGGCCGCTGGTGATCCTACTCCCTCTGTACAGTGTCATAGGTGCTGGAGCAGCAGTGGCGGAGGACTGTATCCATTATAAGTAAACATCCCCTGTACCGCTGCATGTCCCTGATCATCACCGTGCCACTGCCAGTGAGTGTGACCTGTCTGTGTACCACTGCGCGCAGTCACTGTCTCTGATGTTCCATTCCACTCTGCCTTTCTGCCCAGTGCTGTGCCCGTCCACCGCATGATCTGCCCCCATGGAGGCCTCTCTCTCTCCCTCCTGCTAAGTGCCCATACACTGCACGATTCCTACGCATTTATAGGTGCTGATATTACTTCATTTATGGGTTCTCGTAAGGCTTCATTTTTATAGGTGCTGGTAAGGCCGCATTTATGGGTGCTGGTAAGGCTGCATTTATAGGTGCTGGTAAGGCCGCATTTATGGGTGCTGATATTACTGCAATTATGGGTGCTGGTAAGGCCGCTTTTATGAGTGCTGATGTTACTGCATTTATGGGTGCTGGTAAGACCGCTTTTATGGGTGCTGATATTACTGCATTTATGGGTGCTGTTACCGCATTTATGGGTGCTGTTATTACTGCAATTATGGGTGCTGGTAAGGCCGCTTTTATGAGTGCTGATGTTACTGCATTTATGGGTGCTGGTAAGACCGCTTTTATGGGTGCTGATTTTACTGCATTTATGGGTGCTGTTACCGCATTTATGGGTGCTGATATTACTGAATTTATGGGTTTTGGTAAGGCCGCATTTATGGGTGCTGATATTACTGCAATTATGAGTGCTGATGTTACTGCATTTATGGGTTCTGGTAAGGCCGTTTTATGGGTGCTGATGTTACTGCATTTATGGGTTCTGGTGCTTTTTTTTTTGTTAAGGTTATCCGAAAGACGGGTTTCAAATGTTTTGACAGGGGGGCAGTTTCAGTGCTTGCCATAGGCACCATTTTCACTAGATACGCCTCTGTATATATATATATATATATATTGTGACAGCAGGAAGGTAAAGTCACCTGGTTGCATCCAGGGGGGTAGATATATTTCTCCCAGATTCAGGCTTTATGCTGACTTATACAACTAGGGTGGAGAGTTGTATAAGCCCAGCTGAGGCTAGTAGGCTCATGGATGACTCATACCTCTAGGGAGAGTGTGGGGCGTCGTGCAGACAGAGATGAGACCAGCTGAACCTTGTCAGCTCATTTAGGCCTCTATAAGGAACTCCCAGCTTCATTAGATGTTAGCTCATGCCTGGAACCAGACCTGTGTGGACTGTCTAGGGAGAGTGAACCCCTGTGCGGTGAGGCAAAGCCTGTGTGGCTATTTGTTTGGACTTTTACTAAACCAGGGACTTAGGGACTAGGACAGCACCAGGCTGATCCCAGTTGTTAGTTTAGGAAACCTGCATGTTTAGTCAGAGGTCAAACTGACCAGGATTTATTTTGTTTGTTTCTTTTTTGGCTTTGCTGTGTTTTTGTCACTGTACATAGAGAAATAAACCGCACCTTTTGATTTTGAAAACCACAACCTCCGTCTGCTGGCCCTGTTTTTGTGTGGGGAGCCCAACCAGGGGGTCACACACACCCGCTACCGAGTTAACCCCCTCACAGTTGGTGGAGAACCAGTGGCAGTTTTTTTTAAGCCAGCATGGAGGAGATACTGAAACAGCTGGCTCTAGCAAATGCCAATCAACAGCAGACAAATGCAGGTTTGCAAAGGAGCCTTGCAGCCCAGCAGCAAGCTCATCAACAAGCCCAGCAGCAATCTGAGGCCCGCTTCATAGACCTGTTACAGAAGCAAGAGCAGAGACTACAACAAATGGAAGCAGTAATGCAGCAACGTCCGCAGACCAGTGAGGAAAGCCGTCCCACTAATACCGCGTCCTTTGGGGTGAGTCGTTTATTGACAAAAATGACTGGAGAGGATGATCCAGAGGTATTTTTGACCACATTTGAAAGGACTGCTGAAAGAGAAAAGTGGCCTGAGGAGCAGTGGGCTGGACTGGTGGCTCCTCTGTTAACTGGTGAATCGCAGAAGGCTTACTATGACCTAGAGCCTGACCAAGCAAAAGACTATGTGATGCTAAAAGCTGAAATATTGGCAAGGCTGGGTGTCACCCTGGCTGTCCGGGCTCAGCGTGTGCATAACTGGACTTTCCAGCTTGGAAAACCCCCCAGGTCTCAAATGTATGATCTCATTCACCTGAGCAGGAAGTGGCTACAGCCAGAGACTTTGTCCGCACCGGAGATTGTGGAACGTGTTGTGATGGATCGTTTCTTGAGAGCTCTTCCTACCGCCATTCAAAAGTGGGTAAGCCATGGAGACCCAGAAACGGCCGGTAAACTTGTGGATCGTGTAGAGAAATACTTGGCTACAGAGAACCTGACGGCCTCTTCCAGAGACACTCGGACTTTCCACCCTAAGACCAGACCATCCCCAGGGGCGGATAAGAGGATTCCAAGGGGTGAGGGTGGAGAGAGTGAGAGGGTGGGAGCTCTACCCCAAGTTTGGCGAGAACAGCCTGGGAAATCAGCGGCTCAAGAGGCCGCAAGAAGGATCGTTTGCTACCGCTGCCGGCAAGCGGGACATATTGCAGCCAATTGCCCGGTTGTGGAGGAACCCATGCAGTGTGACTTTCTGACGGGCAGACGTCAGTCGCTGTGTGCGACAGTCGCATGCACTGCCATTCGAGGAACTGAGAAACATTTATGCAAAATGTGTATTAATGGTAGAAATGTTGTGGTATTGCTGGATTCAGGTAGCCTTGTGACCCTGATAAAGGCTGAATTAGTTAAAACAGAGGTCTCTGGGAATAGCAAGGTAGCTGTTATTTGTGTGCATGGGGACACCCGAGAGTATCCAGTGACTACAGTGTGTTTCGAGACCCCCAAAGGTACCCTCTCTCATCCAGTGGGGTTAGTATCTCAATTACCGCATGATGCCATTGTGGGAAGGGATTTTCCGAAGTTCTGGGAACTGTGGGATGATCCTGAGCCCCCCACTGGTGCCCCTATGTACCAGGAATGTGATAGCCAGAACTCCTCTGAGAGTGGGGAGGACTCTCCAGAATTTCCCTTGTCAGTATTGGCAGGGGAGACTCAAGAAACTGGAGAGGAGCCCACCTCCTCAGACGAAAACCTACCGTCTGTGGAGTTTTCTGATCTGGAGGTTCACAGGGAAAATTTTGCCACAGAACAGTTAAAAGACCCCGCCCTAATAAAGGCACGGGAAAACGTAGTGGAAATAGATGGCGAGTTAGTGAACCCAGATAATACCTGCACTTACCCATACTTCAGCGTAGAGAAGGACCTACTGTATCGGGTGGCAAAAAGGGCAGAAGAAACCGTTGAGCAGCTGGTGGTGCCCAAACCTTACAGGAAGTTGGTGTTGGAGTTGGCCCATGGGCACATTCTTGGAGGTCATCTGGGGACAGAGAAAACCCGAGAGAGGGTATTACAGAGATTCTATTGGCCTGGGGTGATGAAGGACATAGAAAATTATTGTTCCTCCTGCCCTGTGTGTCAGAGGTCGGCCCCGATGCCACATTTCCGTAGCCCGCTGGTCCCTCTACCCATCATTGAGGTCCCGTTTGAGAGAATCGCAATGGATTTGGTAGGTCCTATAATCAAGTCCGCTAGGGGGCACCAGTACATATTGGTTATAATGGACTATGCCACCCGTTATCCAGAAGCGATCCCTCTCAGAAATACCTCGGCCAAAACCATAGCCAAAGAGCTATCTCTTGTTTTTAGCCGGGTGGGTATTTGTAAAGAACTGCTTACGGACCAAGGTACACCCTTTATGTCCCGGGTTATGAAAGAGCTGTGTAAATTGTTCAAAGTGACGCAATTGCGTACATCTGTGTATCACCCCCAAACCGATGGGCTGGTTGAAAGATTCAACAAAACCCTAAAACAAATGTTGAAGAAAGTGGTGGATAGAGATGGAAAGGATTGGGACTGTCTACTTCCTTATTTGATGTTTGCTATTAGGGAGGTGCCCCAATCCTCTACGGGATTCTCCCCCTTTGAGTTACTGTATGGGAGACACCCAAGAGGGCTGTTGGATATTGCCAAGGAAACTTGGGAAAGTGAGAGTTCTCCCCACAGGAGTGTGATTGAGCATGTCGCCCTGATGCAAGATCGAATTGCACAGGTAATGCCCATCGTGAAGGAACATTTGGCCCAAGCGCAGTTGGCACAGCAGAGAGTGTACAACCGTGGAGCAAAGACCCGTACCTTTTCCCCGGGGGATAGGATATTGGTACTTGTCCCTACGGTTGAAAGTAAATTCCTTGCCAAATGGCAAGGCCCCTACGAGATAATGGAAAAAGTGAGCGAAGTGAATTACAAGGTCAGACAACCAGGAAGGCGAAAGCCCGAACAGATATATCACGTTAATCTGTTGAAAGCCTGGAGGGATAGAGAGTCCCTAGTCGCAGAAACTTGGTCACCAGCTCAAACTGGTTGCGTGATTCCGGAGGTTGGAATAGCAGCCACCTTGTCACAACCCCAACAACAGGAGGTTAAGGAGTTTGTGCTTCGCAACAAGGAGGTGTTCTCTGAGCTGCCGGGACAAACATCTGGGGTAGAGCATGATATTATTACCCCGCCCGGTGAAAGGGTGAAGTTAAAACCCTATCGGATCCCAGAGGCCCGACGGGAGGCAATACGGGAGGAAGTACAGAAAATGCTGAACTTAGGGGTGATAGAGGAGTCCCAAAGTGATTGGTCTAGTCCCATTGTGTTGGTGCCTAAACCGGATGGGAGCTGGCGATTTTGTAACGATTTTCGTCAGTTGAACAAAGTTACAAAATTTGACACCTACCCCATGCCACGTATAGATGAGTTGATCGACCGGCTGGGAACAGCCCGATACATGACGACTCTTGACCTCACAAAAGGGTATTGGCAAATTCCCCTGGCCAAGTCGGCCAAAGAGAAAACCGCATTTGTAACCCCAGACGGGGCGTTCCAATATAAGAGAATGCCGTTCGGGTTACAGAATGCGCCGGCCACATTCCAGCGGAAAATGGACCAGATACTGAGGCCCCATCGGAAGTATGCTGCGGCTTACCTGGATGACGTAATTGTCCATAGCACAGATTGGGCCTCACATCTGCCAAAAGTGCAAGCAGTCCTAGACTCTATCCGGGAAGCGGGGTTTACGGCTAACCCCAAGAAGTGTACCATTGGGCAGGAGGAGGCCAAATATCTTGGGTACACCATTGGCAGGGGAGTGATAAAACCCCAACTCAACAAAGTCGAGGCCATCCAGAGTTGGCCACGTCCCAACAGCAAGAAGCAGGTACGGGCCTTTCTGGGAATCGCGGGTTATTATCGGCGCTTCATTCCCCACTTTGCTTCTAAGGCTGTGCCCCTAACCAACCTGACGAAAGGGAAAGGGTCGGTCATGATTAAATGGACCCCCGAGGCTGAGGCAGCATTCCAATTCTTGAAACAAGCCTTATGTAGCCAGCCAGTGTTGTACTCACCCGACTTCTCTAAAGACTTTGTCGTACAAAGTGATGCGTCAGATGTGGGGTTAGGAGCAGTATTGTCCCAGGTCTGGAACGGGGAAGAGCACCCAGTCATTTACCTCAGCAGGAAGTTGAAGTCCCATGAGGTAAATTACGCCACGGTTGAAAAGGAGTGTTTAGCGGTGAAGTGGGCTCTAGATTCCCTTCGGTACTATCTGCTAGGTAGGCACTTTGACATGGTTACGGATCACGCTCCGTTAAAGTGGATGGCTCAAAACAAGGAGACAAATAGAAGAGTGAATAGGTGGTTCCTGGCCCTACAGGAATTCAACTTCACAGTAAAGCATCGCCCTGGCGTTCAAATGGGGAATGTGGATGCTTTGTCTCGAGTACATGAATGCCTGATTGCTGGTGTTCCAACCCCAAGGTTAAAACAAGAGGGGGGGGTATGTGACAGCAGGAAGGTAAAGTCACCTGGTTGCATCCAGGGGGGTAGATATATTTCTCCCAGATTCAGGCTTTATGCTGACTTATACAACTAGGGTGGAGAGTTGTATAAGCCCAGCTGAGGCTAGTAGGCTCATGGATGACTCATACCTCTAGGGAGAGTGTGGGGCGTCGTGCAGACAGAGATGAGACCAGCTGAACCTTGTCAGCTCATTTAGGCCTCTATAAGGAACTCCCAGCTTCATTAGATGTTAGCTCATGCCTGGAACCAGACCTGTGTGGACTGTCTAGGGAGAGTGAACCCCTGTGCGGTGAGGCAAAGCCTGTGTGGCTATTTGTTTGGACTTTTACTAAACCAGGGACTTAGGGACTAGGACAGCACCAGGCTGATCCCAGTTGTTAGTTTAGGAAACCTGCATGTTTAGTCAGAGGTCAAACTGACCAGGATTTATTTTGTTTGTTTCTTTTTTGGCTTTGCTGTGTTTTTGTCACTGTACATAGAGAAATAAACCGCACCTTTTGATTTTGAAAACCACAACCTCCGTCTGCTGGCCCTGTTTTTGTGTGGGGAGCCCAACCAGGGGGTCACACACACCCGCTACCGAGTTAACCCCCTCACAATATATATATATATATATATATATATATATATATATATATAGCGCACCAACCCCAGACTTTACCTGCTTTTCCTCTGCTTGGCTCCTCCGCAGGAAAAGAATGAGGCACACCGCACCACAAGCCCGTACCCTCCTGAATAGGGAGGTTGAGCGGTGTTAGTTTCTCGGGCCTGCTTGCAGCCAGTGTCAAAAAGCCTCCAGTGCTGACCTCGTTTCTGCAGTAGTCAGAAACAAGTCTTTAATTCTCCCCAGTAAGCAACTGTCCACACCAACTGAAAGGTCCAACACTTATTTATTCCTTCTTGCACAATAAACAGTCTCTTTAAGAGCAGACGGGTTGGGACAAACACAGGTCAGATAAGGTGGGAGGAGGTCCAGGCACAAACCTTGAATTTGGGTTTCTCCTGCTCTGATTTGCACGAACAGGCTTGGCGCACGGTCTCTGCCACAGACCATGAGGTTGGTCACTGCCACTGACCGGGTGAAAAAGGTGAAAGTCACTGGCACTGACCTTGGGTGCGTAGTGTCACTGCCACTGTGACTTAAAGAACACGCACTTCCTTCCGTTAGTGAACTAGCCCTTATAGGACAAGAACATCCCTCCGGAGAGTTACCAGAGGCCCCATCTGTCACCACGACTCTGCGCTGGGTCTTCAGAAAGGGTCACCTCCCTGGCCTCCTCGTCCTGGATACGGGTCCCCTCGCAAGGCAGATCCCTGGGAGTCTCGGTCCCCGGCGGATCCCAGCCAAAGGCCGCTGGGCTCCGGGCCTTTCTCCAAAGTACCTCACCCCAGACTGAAGGTGTCTAAAATGGAACAGCAGCTCGTCTCTGGGCCTAGGGCACCCAGAGACAACCCGACAGGCCTCCGGGCCTAGGGCACCCGGAGGCGACACACACGCACCCAGGCTTAAGGTGCCTGAGCGCGGAACCGACCACCCCTCTGGAAGATGGCCGCCCCCTCTTATATCCCCTCCCGACAGGCACAGCAGGTTCCCCACCCCGCTGTACTGCTGCCGAGAGGGGACAAAAAGGACACAACCTCGTACTGCAGTTCAACCCGGGCCCAAGGCAACAGCGCCACCTATAGGCCCCAGGGAACTACACACCAGCACCATCTCCCAGGGACAGAAATGGTCCATGAGACCTAACAATTAGTGCATCTGAGCCTGGTTACCACTCAGATGCTTCCCCCTAAATGTAACCACCCGCTACACATACATACATACATACACATATATATATATATTGTGAGGGGGTTAACTCGGTAGCGGGTGTGTGTGACCCCCTGGTTGGGCTCCCCACACAAAAACAGGGCCAGCAGACGGAGGTTGTGGTTTTCAAAATCAAAAGGTGCGGTTTATTTCTCTATGTACAGTGACAAAAACACAGCAAAGCCAAAAAGAAACAAACAAAATAAATCCTGGTCAGTTTGACCTCTGACTAAACATGCAGGTTTCCTAAACTAACAACTGGGATCAGCCTGGTGCTGTCCTAGTCCCTAAGTCCCTGGTTTAGTAAAAGTCCAAACAAATAGCCACACAGGCTTTGCCTCACCGCACAGGGGTTCACTCTCCCTAGACAGTCCACACAGGTCTGGTTCCAGGCATGAGCTAACATCTAATGAAGCTGGGAGTTCTTATAGAGGCCTAAATGAGCTGACAAGCTTCAGCTGGTCTCATCAACTCCCTGTCTCACGACGCCCAGCACTCTCCCTAGAGGTATGAGTCATTCATGAGCCCACTAGCCTCAGCTGGGCTTCATCAACTCCCTAGTTGTATAAGTCGGCATAAAGCCTGAATCTGGGAGAAATATATCTACCCCCCTGGATGCAACCAGGTGACTTTACCTTCCTGCTGTCACATACCCCCCCCCTCTTGTTTTAACCTCGGGGTTGGAACACCAGCAATCAGGCATTCATGTACTCGAGACAAAGCATCCACATTCCCCATTTGAACGCCAGGGCGATGCTTTACTGTGAAGTTGAATTCCTGTAGGGCCAGGAACCACCTATTCACTCTTCTATTTGTCTCCTTGTTTTGAGCCATCCACTTTAACGGAGCGTGATCCGTAACCATGTCAAAGTGCCTACCTAGCAGATAGTACCGAAGGGAATCTAGAGCCCACTTCACCGCTAAACACTCCTTTTCAACCGTGGCGTAATTTACCTCATGGGACTTCAACTTCCTGCTGAGGTAAATGACTGGGTGCTCTTCCCCGTTCCAGACCTGGGACAATACTGCTCCTAACCCCACATCTGACGCATCACTTTGTACGACAAAGTCTTTAGAGAAGTCGGGTGAGTACAACACTGGCTGGCTACATAAGGCTTGTTTCAAGAATTGGAATGCTGCCTCAGCCTCGGGGGTCCATTTAATCATGACCGACCCTTTCCCTTTCGTCAGGTTGGTTAGGGGCACAGCCTTAGAAGCAAAGTGGGGAATGAAGCGCCGATAATAACCCGCGATTCCCAGAAAGGCTCGTACCTGCTTCTTGCTGTTGGGACGTGGCCAACTCTGGATGGCCTCGACTTTGTTGAGTTGGGGTTTTATTACTCCCCTGCCAATGGTGTACCCAAGATATTTGGCCTCCTCCTGCCCAATGGTACACTTCTTGGGGTTAGCCGTAAACCCCGCTTCCCGGATAGAGTCTAGGACTGCTTGCACTTTTGGCAGATGTGAGGCCCAATCTGTGCTATGGACAATTACGTCATCCAGGTAAGCCGCAGCATACTTCCGATGGGGCCTCAGTATCTGGTCCATTTTCCGCTGGAATGTGGCCGGCGCATTCTGTAACCCGAACGGCATTCTCTTATATTGGAACGCCCCGTCTGGGGTTACAAATGCGGTTTTCTCTTTGGCCGACTTGGCCAGGGGAATTTGCCAATACCCTTTTGTGAGGTCAAGAGTCGTCATGTATCGGGCTGTTCCCAGCCGGTCGATCAACTCATCTATACGTGGCATGGGGTAGGTGTCAAATTTTGTAACTTTGTTCAACTGACGAAAATCGTTACAAAATCGCCAGCTCCCATCCGGTTTAGGCACCAACACAATGGGACTAGACCAATCACTTTGGGACTCCTCTATCACCCCTAAGTTCAGCATTTTCTGTACTTCCTCCCGTATTGCCTCCCGTCGGGCCTCTGGGATCCGATAGGGTTTTAACTTCACCCTTTCACCGGGCGGGGTAATAATATCATGCTCTACCCCAGATGTTTGTCCCGGCAGCTCAGAGAACACCTCCTTGTTGCGAAGCACAAACTCCTTAACCTCCTGTTGTTGGGGTTGTGACAAGGTGGCTGCTATTCCAACCTCCGGAATCACGCAACCAGTTTGAGCTGGTGACCAAGTTTCTGCGACTAGGGACTCTCTATCCCTCCAGGCTTTCAACAGATTAACGTGATATATCTGTTCGGGCTTTCGCCTTCCTGGTTGTCTGACCTTGTAATTCACTTCGCTCACTTTTTCCATTATCTCGTAGGGGCCTTGCCATTTGGCAAGGAATTTACTTTCAACCGTAGGGACAAGTACCAATATCCTATCCCCCGGGGAAAAGGTACGGGTCTTTGCTCCACGGTTGTACACTCTCTGCTGTGCCAACTGCGCTTGGGCCAAATGTTACCTGTGCAATTCGATCTTGCATCAGGGCGACATGCTCAATCACACTCCTGTGGGGAGAACTCTCACTTTCCCAAGTTTCCTTGGCAATATCCAACAGCCCTCTTGGGTGTCTCCCATACAGTAACTCAAAGGGGGAGAATCCCGTAGAGGATTGGGGCACCTCCCTAATAGCAAACATCAAATAAGGAAGTAGACAGTCCCAATCCTTTCCATCTCTATCCACCACTTTCTTCAACATTTGTTTTAGGGTTTTGTTGAATCTTTCAACCAGCCCATCGGTTGGGGGGTGATACACAGATGTACGCAATTGCGTCACTTTGAGCAATTTACACAGCTCTTTCATAACCCGGGACATAAAGGGTGTACCTTGGTCCGTAAGCAGTTCTTTACAAATACCCACCCGGCTAAAAACAAGAGATAGCTCTTTGGCTATGGTTTTGGCCGAGGTATTTCTGAGAGGGATCGCTTCTGGATAACGGGTGGCATAGTCCATTATAACCAATATGTACTGGTGCCCCCTAGCGGACTTGATTATAGGACCTACCAAATCCATTGCGATTCTCTCAAACGGGACCTCAATGATGGGTAGAGGGACCAGCGGGCTACGGAAATGTGGCATCGGGGCCGACCTCTGACACACAGGGCAGGAGGAACAATAATTTTCTATGTCCTTCATCACCCCAGGCCAATAGAATCTCTGTAATACCCTCTCTCGGGTTTTCTCTGTCCCCAGATGACCTCCAAGAATGTGCCCATGGGCCAACTCCAACACCAACTTCCTGTAAGGTTTGGGCACCACCAGCTGCTCAACGGTTTCTTCTGCCCTTTTTGCCACCCGATACAGTAGGTCCTTCTCTACGCTGAAGTATGGGTAAGTGCAGGTATTATCTGGGTTCACTAACTCGCCATCTATTTCCACTACGTTTTCCCGTGCCTTTATTAGGGCGGGGTCTTTTAACTGTTCTGTGGCAAAATTTTCCCTGTGAACCTCCATGCTGGCTTAAAAAAAACTGCCACTGGTTCTCCACCAACTGTGAGGGGGTTAACTCGGTAGCGGGTGTGTGTGACCCCCTGGTTGGGCTCCCCACACAAAAACAGGGCCAGCAGACGGAGGTTGTGGTTTTCAAAATCAAAAGGTGCGGTTTATTTCTCTATGTACAGTGACAAAAACACAGCAAAGCCAAAAAGAAACAAACAAAATAAATCCTGGTCAGTTTGACCTCTGACTAAACATGCAGGTTTCCTAAACTAACAACTGGGATCAGCCTGGTGCTGTCCTAGTCCCTAAGTCCCTGGTTTAGTAAAAGTCCAAACAAATAGCCACACAGGCTTTGCCTCACCGCACAGGGGTTCACTCTCCCTAGACAGTCCACACAGGTCTGGTTCCAGGCATGAGCTAACATCTAATGAAGCTGGGAGTTCTTATAGAGGCCTAAATGAGCTGACAAGCTTCAGCTGGTCTCATCAACTCCCTGTCTCACGACGCCCAGCACTCTCCCTAGAGGTATGAGTCATTCATGAGCCCACTAGCCTCAGCTGGGCTTCATCAACTCCCTAGTTGTATAAGTCGGCATAAAGCCTGAATCTGGGAGAAATATATCTACCCCCCTGGATGCAACCAGGTGACTTTACCTTCCTGCTGTCACAATATATATATATATATATATATATATATAAATAATGGCAGTAGGGCAATGGATAGTGTCAGTAGAGCAGTGAAAGGGGTCAGTAGGGCAGAGATTGGATTTAGTCGTTTAGTCGTTTATTTTTTATTATTACTTTTTTTTTATTTTTTATCTTTACATTTTTTTTTACAATGCTTTTTTATTATTTTTTTTACAATTTTTTTTTTTTTTAGGCACCTTGTTGGGGGGTTTTGGTGAAATATCAGACCCCTGATGTCTCACTTTTGAGACAGAGAAAGGGACCGGGGGCAGAGATTACCAAGTCCCTTTCTCAACAGCCAAGCAGCAGGAGAATTCTGTGCAGCACAGGGTGATTAGGGTGTGCCCAGGCACACCCTGTGTGCACGCCTATGAAGCTTCTGTATTTCTATCTTAGTGCTAGTTCACACCAGACGCAGTTCCGTATGCTTTTTTTCTGCACTAAAAATGCATGCACAGTTTTTTCCATGTATTCCAATGGCTTTAGTTCACACCATGCAGTTTCCGGTCAGTTTCTACATCGGAAACTGACTATGGTGTGAACGAGAGCCATTGGAATACATGTAAAACACTGTGCATGCATTTTTTGTGCAGAAAAAAAGTGCACGGAACTGCGTCTGGTGTGAACTGGCCCTTAATGTTTTCCTTCGGAGCAGTCTCTATATTTTATTTGAGGATGGAGCTTTCAGGAGCAGTATTTTCTCATACATTACTACATCTGTAAATATAAAAGCCATCACCAGTACTACTTGTAAAAAAGCTGTTCAGTTCAAATGTCAGGCATACTTTTTATGTCCGATGGCGTCCATAGTGCTTTTATAACAGAAAATAAGGAGGGCAATTGCAGGGATGCAGAACAAGACCTTGGAATGCAATATTATTCAAACAAATTAGATCTTATTTGTAACCCACTCTGGTTAACCTTGTGCTCCCCTCTTCCCTACATGGTATTATGACTGCTGGAGGTCCATATCCAGGAAGGAAATGAATGTTATTCTGAGACAGCTGCAGGGATTCTCTGACAGGAAAGGGAAAAGCTCAGCTTGGAGAATAGTGGGTGCTTATCAGAGACACAAAGAAGAGGACTGCATTGTCACCTAAATTTATTCTGTTTGTACAGTGAAATCACAAACATTTGGTATCTCTGTAATCTGTGAAGGAACAACACGTTTCTATACACTTTCCTTTCACCTATAGCAAACTCTGGCATATACTACAAACCCTATGCCTGCCTTTATACATTGAACTTTGAAAAGCTATGTCATACTCTACTAAGCAGATAACTGGGTACATTATGCTAAATCCAAATAGCAGTCTAGCCGCAGATAAACACCGCCTCTGGATGTGGTAACACCTTGTGCTATGGCCACATACTAACTGGCCAACTAGCTGCGGCCACTTTGTGTGTACCAAAACTCCACAGAACCCAGTCAATATTCCTGTGGCAACATGTTCCTGGAAAGAGCAAGTAGTGGGTGCTGAAGCAACATTCAGCTGGGGACTGGAAACATGGCAGATCAGTGTATGTTCTGTCTCAACTACAAAGCGATAAAGTTAATCTCCAGGTTTAAGTAGGCCTTACTCAAGCTGGTTTGATATTCATCCCTTGCATCGATACAGGCAGTTTAACTCAATGAATAAACTCACAGTTAGGATGACAGACGATGAATCCTTTTGAATGTTCCGTTTAATGATGGATATTCATAGGTAGAAAAATGTTGCAGTTGTAAGCCACATGTAAGATGTTTAACATGGAAGATATACAGGAGTAATGACCAGAATCAGGAAGTGGAGGAGATATATAAAGAACTACGGTGAGAGAGAGAGTTCAGCTAGAAAGAAGGGGACAGATCTTAAAGACACAGAGCAAGAATAATCACATAGTGTAACACAACACTCCCCGTCTGAAATCTTTAGATTTCATAACCTTAAACTAATATATATATTTTCAATAAGTCCAATACTGACGAATGTCCTGGAACCTGTAATGAAAAACATGCAACAAGCAAATAATAAACGTAAGTTCAACAGAATGAAGAACATAAAGTCACAGTATGATGTCTTCAAATAATTCCAAAGTTCTGAGTAGAACCTGTAGATGGCAGCAATGTACTCCCCGCCGTGCCAACAGCATGGCTAGTCCTTGCACAAGTCACTCACCTGGCAAAAGGAGTACTAACTCTGTAATTGGTCGACTAAAGGTTCATGTCGATCCTCCCTTGGTTACCTTGACTTCTACCTTCCGGACTTTGTTATCGTCGCTGGGCATAACTTTAGTAATAAGACCCATAGGCCACTCATTCCGACAAACTTCCATGTCTTTTAGAAGGATGAGGTCTCCAACCTTAAGATTCGGCTTAGATGCTTGCCATTTGTTACGACCTTGAAGGTGGTGAAAATACTTTTTCTTCCAGCGATGCCAGAACACATTGGCTAGATACTGCACCTGCTTCCATCGATGCCTGTAATGGTGTGACCGCAGCTTCTGTTTTGTACTTACAGAAGTGTGGAGTGAGGTGTTCACAGTTCTTATTTTCTTATCATCTTCAGGGTTTATTAGCCCATAGGTGGTGTCAATAGGGAGTAAGTAAGAGTCCTCACGCAGAAACCTTGGAGGTGACAGCCATAAGCTGTCCTGAAGAGCGGCAGGTGACACGGCTCTAGTCCCACAGTCAGCTGGGTTGAGTTCAGTGGGAACGTGATGCCATTGACTTGGTAGAGAGAATCTCTTGATACGTTCAACCCTGTTGCTGACGTACACATAAAATTGTTTTGTTTGGTTGTTTATGTAACCAAGTACTACCTTACTGTCTGTATAGAAGGTGAAAGAATCAATTCTAGTGTCCATTTCACTTCGTATGACCTCAGCAATTTCTACTGCTAGCACGGCTGCACAAAGTTCAAGTCTTGGTATGGTATGTGCAGGCTTGGGAGTGAGTTTTGCCTTGCCTAGGACAAAACTACAGTGTGATTCTCCATTCAGTTCAGAGGTCTTCAAATAGGCTACGGCAGCAATAGCTTCAACTGATGCATCAGAGAAAATATGAATCTCTCTCCGGTTAGCAGTTGAAGTGGATCCTGGAACATAGCAACGGGGAATCTGAAGTTTTTCTAGTGACTTCAAAGTAGGGTTGTCCCGATACCACTTTTTTAAGACTGAGTACAAGTACCGATACTTTTTTTCAAGTACTCGCCGATACCGAATACCGATACTTTTTTTTTATGTGTCAGTATTTTTTTTTTTTTTTTACAATTTTTTTTTTTTTTTCAATTTTTTTTTTTTACAATTTTTTGTCATGTTTTTTTACAATGCTTTGTTGGAGTGGGTGGGGGGGGGATGATCTCAGTGTATTTATTTTTTAAAATGTATTTTTTTATTATTTATTGCAATTAATTTTTTTATTTCTAGCCCTGTTGGGGGGCTTTGGTGAGATATCAGGGGTCTTAACAGACCTCTGACATCTCCCCTTTGAGACAGAGAAAGGGACTAGGGAAACAGATTCCCCAGTCCCTTTCTCAGCTGCACTGAAAATGAATGGAGAGGAGACAACGGCTCCTCTCCATTCATAAACTGAAGCATCGTAAACACAGGTTACGATGTTTCAGTTATATGAATGGACAGAGTCAGTCACTGACTCTGTACATTCGGAAAAGGTAGGAGCCGGGTTTAGCGGCTCCTACCTCCGCTCTCCATCCTGACAGAGGGAAGCGGAGGAGGATATGGAGGGTGGCACAGAGCTGAGGACAGCAGCAGCGCGGAGGGGGAGAGCAAAATAACAGAGGACAGCAGCAGCATGGAGGGGGGACACGGAGCGCGGGGGGGGAAGAGCAGAAAGACGAAGGACATCAGCAGCATGGAGGGAGGGGACACGGAGCGCATGGGGGAGAGCAGCACGGATGGGGGAACTGGAGGAGGATACAGGGACAGTCAGCGGTGATCGGTGCGGCTTTGGGGGGAGATACAAGCACCGATCACCGCTGTATAGATTTCACTAAAACAGCTGAAAAGAAGGGGGGGGGTCGGGAGAAGCTGTCGGGCTGTATTGAAATCTATACAGCGGTGATCAGTGCTTGTAACTCCCCCCGCCGCACCGATCATCACTGACTGCCCAAGTATCGGCTGAAGCATCGGAGCATTTTCCCCGAGTACAAGTACTCGGGGAAATGCCTGGTATCGGTACCGATACCGATACTAGTATCGGTATCGGGACATCCCTACTTCAAAGAATATCTCCACCTTTCCCACTTGTGTTGATTCTCACTAGGCAAGGGAGTATCCCAGTCTACGTTCTCAGTAGACAACTGTCTTAGTAAAATCTTACCTTGAATGGTAACTGGAGCGAGGAAACCCAGTGGGTCGTAAATGCTATTCACCACGGACAGGACTCCTCTCTTAGTGAAGGGTTTGTCACAAGTTGACACTTGGAAGGTGAATTTGTCTTGCTTGATGATCCACAACAAACCCAGGCTTCGCTGTACAGGAGGCACATCTGTACCTAAGTCAAGGTTTTTTAGACTAGTGGCATAGTCCTCAGAGTGAAAGGCATTCATAAGTTCCTGGCTGTTGGATATAATCTTGTGCAGTCTAAGGTTTGCTACAGACAGCATCTCCTTTGTTCTGGTGAGAAGATCAATTGCTTCTTTAGCAGTTGGAAAGGACTTAAGTGTGTCGTCAACGTAGAAGTTTCTTTCAACAAATTGACGGGCATCAGATCCATATTCAACTTCTCCAGTCTGAGCTGTTTTCCTTAGCCCATAAGTTGCCACTGCTGGGGTAGGACTGTTACCGAAGACATGTATCTTCATGCGATAATCTATAACTTCCTTGTTGAGGTCATTGTCCTTGTGCCATAGAAACCTGAGGTAGTTTCTGTTGTCTTCTCTGACGATGAAGCAGTGAAACATCTGTTGAATGTCGGCCATTACTGCTACAGGCTCTTGTCTGAAACGAATCAAGACTCCTGTTAGACTGTTGTTCAAGTTGGGTCCCGTAAGGAGCATGTTGTTAAGAGAAACACCTTCGTGCTGAGCACTGGAATCAAAGACAACTCTGATTTGGTCTGGTTTGCGTGGGTGATACACGCCAAAGGATGGAAGGTACCAGCATTCTTCTCCCTCCTTTAGTGGGGGAGCAGGCTCTGCATGATCTCTGTCAAATACATTTTGCATAAAGTCCACAAAGTGCTTTTGCATCTCTGGTTTCCTGCTTAAGTTTCGCTTTAAGGAGGAGAATCTACTGATGGCCTGCTGTAAGTTGTTGGGCAATCTCTCTCTTGGGAGACGAAAGGGTAGGGGTGCTACCCAGTTATTGGAGTCATCTTGAAAGAACTCATTGTCCATTACCTTGATGAATTCTTTGTCTTCCATTGAAGGAGCCAGTATGTCATCTTCACTGGTTGCATTAAACACTGTAGAGCCGAAGTCGCCATCATGGCAGGAGAAAGGGCTTGTGTCACCTGAGATACCATGTTGCCATTCGTGGCTGGCTCTCTTCTCTTTCACCCAGTAGTGATGTGGGCATGGCTCAAAGTAAGTGTTTCGGCCATTTGGCAGAACATTTGTCTTGAATGACGAAATGTTGGTAGGTCTTTTCATTTTGCCTATGCAGACATTGCCTATGATGACCCACCCTAGATCTGTGCGCTGGGCAAATGGGGCATCTGGGGGTCCACTGACTTGTCTGTGTACCTTGTGAACTCTTAGAATGTCTCTTCCTAACAGAAGAAGGATCTGAGCATCTTTGTCAAGCGGCGGTATCTCATTTGCTATTACCTTGAGGTGAGGGTGATGGAAAGCAGCAGCTGGAGTAGGGATTTCTTCCCTGTTAGCAGGTATCTGATTGCACTCAACAAGTGTAGGTAAGGGTAATTGCAAGTTACCTTTGAGAGAAGATACCATGAGTCCATGAGTCCTTCTTCCAGAAACCTCTATAGTTCCACTACAGGTACCCAAGGTGTAAGGATGAGCTTCGCCTTTTATTTCAAATAGATTGAACAATTCCGATTTTGCAAGTGATCGATTGCTCTGATCGTCTAAGATAGCATATGCCTTTAGAGACTTTTCTGGTTGATCCTTGTGGTATATGTTCACCAAGCATATCTTAGCACAGGACTTACCACAGCGGTCTTCTCCACAAACTTCAGTGCAGGATGAAGAAATGATGGTAGAATTAGGCACTTGGTCTGTATTCTCCCCGCCATGCGTTAACCTGGGAGGAGTGTTGGCAGGTTGTGCAGAGCTGGGCTCAAGAGGATGGAGGGCTTGCACATGTTCTTCAGAGCCACACTCTATGCACTTGATGGACACATTACAGTCCCTTGCAAAATGTTCTGTAGAAGCACAGCACCTGAAACATACCCTAAATGTCTTTAAAAGCTCCTTGCGCTCTTCCAGAGGCTTTTTCCTAAAGCCGATACATTTATTGAGGGGGTGTGGCTTCTTGTGTATGGGACACTCTCTGTTAGGGTTTTCAATCTTCCTACTCTGTTTGTTCGTGGCTAGAACTGTGGTAGGAGTGGGAAGGATGTCAGTCTTTTTCACGGACACTGGGCCGCTATGGTTTCTATAGTTGCCCTGAAGACTGGTACTCTTAGGAAAGGGTGAGAAGAGGCTGTACTCACCGTAGGAAAAACTTGGATCGTTCTTGGTCTCTGCAATTTTCCTGATGAATTCACAGAAGAAAGAGAATGGAGGGAAGGAAACCTTGTTCTCTCTTTTGTATGATGACCCTAGTGCAGTCCATTTCTCTTGCAAACCATATGGGAGCTTGGAGACAATTGGGTTTACCCCTCTTGGAGTGTCAAGGTAACTGAGTCCAGGTAGTTTTGGGTCTGTCTTGGCTAGCTGAAGCTCAAGGAGAAGGTCACTCAGTCTCTGGAACTCCTTGTTGTCCTTACCGGATATCTTTGGGAAAGTTTTCAGACGCATGAACAAAGCATTTTCTATAGCTTCTGGACTGCCATAACTTTGCTCTAGTCGCTCCCATGCAGCTGTGAGGCCTGCAGTAGGATTGTCCATGAAAACCGATCTTAATGGCTTAACACGTGCAGCAGATAGAGGACCAAGCCATTTGATCAGCAGATTCAATTCTTGATCAGCTGTAATGCCAATATTGCTGATTGTAGTTCTGAAGGCACATTTCCAACTTCTGTAGTTCTCAGGTTGGTCATCAAAACTTGTAAGACCAGTCTTTGTGAGCTCCCTGCGAAGCATGTACCTCACAAACTCTTCTGTTTCAGTTGTCTCCGCCTTTATGTGAGATGCTGTTGGCTGCATGGTGCTGATTGTGTTATCTTTGACATTGTTGTTAAAGGACACAGGGAAATATGGTGCAGCAGATGCATCCAGGTGAGTTGCTTGCTTGAAGTCAGTTGTTCCAATGGTACGTTGATTCAAGGCTGTACCGATGACTGGAGATTGATGACTTGCTTGAAGCTTGCGCTGATGCTCTGTGACGTATGAAGGCAGGCAAGGTAGGCAGGTAGGAAATGCAGTGGAGTGATTTTGAGTGCAGGAAGTTGCTGGAACCTCTTTAACTTGAAGCTGTGAAGGAGTCTCTATGTAGCCGGGAGCATTGGAGACAATGGAGTGTGCACTGCAATGGCTTAGGACATAGTCTTTAGTGCGTTTGAGAGGGTCTTCCATATCTGCTATGTTTAGGTTAATGCTGTCTTTCTCACTTGCACCTTCGTCTGCACTGATAGCTTGCTGTAGGACCCTTAGCTTTGCCATAGCTGCGTCATGTTTACACTGTTCATTTAAGGTTTCCATTGTTGCTCTTTGTCGTGCTGACTGCGCTTCCAACTCTGCTCTTTGAAGTGCTGACTGCACTTCCAACTCTGCCCTTTGAGCTTCCAACTCTGCTCTTTTTCTGCATATGCCACCTGCACTTTGCTGGCTTCCACTTCAGCGCGGGCATTAATAAGTCGCTCACTGAGTGTTGAGTATCTTGAACTATGGGATCTTGACGAGTTTTTAGAACGTCTGGTGGAAACAGATCTGTGAGATGCAGTGTCCTGTAACAGCTTTATTTTTGCTTCTGCCTTTAATCTGGTTTGCTGGATAAAACTGTCTCTTTCAATATTGAGAGCATTGACGTGCTTTAATTGTGTCATCGCACTTTCTGTATTCATGTTTTGCAAGACATTAGTGAATTTGCTGCTGGTAAGCTGATAAAGCTCATATGAGGCAGAAAGTTGTTTAATGGCACCCTCTAGTGTCAGTGGTTCACGTTCAACAGACACTGTATTGGCTTCAGCAAGGATTTTCTCCCAGACTAATTCCAAGCTATTTGACAATTCAGTCCTTGAAGCTTCATAATTCTCCATTACTTTCCAAGTGGGTTTAACTGAGCGTTTGGGTAACTCAGTTTCTTCAGGAACTTGTGAGGAAGGAGATGTGAGTTCACATGCAGAAGCTTGATCACTCATGATAGGCAGACTGACTGTGTAAGCAGGCAGGATCTGTGTGCTGAAATATGACACTGTGCAGATTGTCTCAGGCTATAAGGCTGCCATGTGCTGCTCTGTCCCTTCTGTCTTGCTATGAGGGCAGTAAATCTTGTCTGTTTCAGTACTGACATGCAGAAATCTTGTAATTAGGCTGTGAAACTCCGTTTTTCTACTGTTCTGTCTCAACTACAAAGCGATAAAGTTCATCTCCAGGTTTAAGTAGGCCTTACTCAAGCTGGTTTGATATTCATCCCTTGCATCGATACAGGCAGTTTAACTCAATGAATAAACTCACAGTTAGGACGACAGACGATGAATCCTTTCGAATGTTCCGTTTAATGATGGATATTCATAGGTAGAAAAACGTTGCAGTTGTAAGCCACATGTAAGATGTTTAGCATGGAAGATATACAGGAGTAATGACCAGAATCAGGAAGTGGAGGAGATATATAAAGAACTACAGTGAGAGAGAGAGTTCAGCTAGAAAGAAGGGGACAGATCTTAAAGACACAGAGCAAGAATAATCACATAGTGTAACACAACAGTGTACGTATTTGCCAGTACACCATAGTGTACACCATAGTGTCCAAAGGTTTTTATTGAAGAAAGATCACATCACAGTGTAGGAGTGCAACATTTTGGGGCCACACAGGTCCCCTTTTTCAGGCATGTGCATCACATAGAAACGTTGCACTCTTATGCCACGTACAGACGATCCGATATTCTGACAACAAAACAGTGAATTTTTTTCCGACAGATGTTGGCTCAAACTTGTCTTGCATACACACGGTCGCACAAATGTTGTTGGAAATTCCGATCGCCAAGAACGCGGTGACGTACAAGACGTAAGACGGCACTATTAAAAGGGAAGTTCAATACCAGTCGTGTTAGTAGAAGTTTGGTGAGAGACGATTCGCGCTTTTCAGCCTCGTGCTTTTCAGTCCGTTACAGCGTGACGAATGTGCTTTCTCAATTACGAACACTAGTTTTACCAGACCGAACGCTTCCGTCTCGTACTTGATTCAGAGCATGCGTGTAATTTTGTGCGTCAGAATTGTCCACACACGATCGGAATTTATGAGAACGGATTTTGTTGTTGGAAAATTTGAGAACCAGCTCTCAACATTTTGTTGTCGGAAATTCCGACAGCAAATGTCCGATGGAGCCTACTCACGGTCGGAATTTCCGACAAAAATCTCCCATCGAACATTTGTTGTCGGAAATTCCGACCGTGTGTACGTGGCACAACACTGTGGTGTGATCTTTCTCAATAAAAAACCTTTGGATGCTATTTGAAGATCCATGGTGTGCTGGCAAATATGTACACAATACTCCAGAGAAACACTGACCCTGGATTCACACCGTCTGCGCCCTGGGTCTGTATTCGCATGTAAATGCCTTAAGGGCCAGATGCCACATATAAGGAACCCTGAGTTGTCCTGGGGCTCACTCACTATTGGCACCCCCAGAACCATGACCAAGTCAACTACCAATGATCAGGAGCCAGTAGAAAGGGCTCCCAATGACATCATCACTGTGCAGCCATTCACAGTGCTGCATGCCCCTTTTACCAGCCTTGGGCATCACAGGCCACCTAAAGGAGAAGCATAGCCAAAGCTCTTTTGGCCATACTTCTGTGGGTCACAGGAGAGCAATTAGTTCTGCACACCTGGGACCCAGTTTCAGCCGACAGTAGGCTAAAGCGTGCTGTCGGCTGGTGTCATAGAGCTGCTCCAGGTTCTGTAAGGATCCCAACAATAATGTTAGGATATGCCCAGATGCCTTAACCAGCAGCTGGCTCAGCCTCTCAGCACACCACTGAGAGCCTGAGCCAGCCCCTCCACAGCCAGACATTCCAGTGAGTGCTGGAGGGGCAGAGCAAAGAGCCAGAGACTGACAGTCACTGCTCTCTGCTCAGTGAAGACCCAGAACTGTGCGATCAGTAGGCATGTGATTGCTCAGTTCTCGGGTTAAGAGCTGGGGGGGGGGGGAAGCTGGCAAACTGAATCCATGCTGCAGCCATCTAGGTGAGTATACACGTTTGTTTTTTTTCCCAATTCTTCACTTCTCTTTTAAGCTGGGTTTACATATATGCCAATTCGGTGTGGGGTTCCTCCGCATCCAATTCGCATGACAGGGGAGTGTGACTGGCTCTCAATGGAGCCGGTTTACACAGGTCCGGGACGGCCGCAGAGCGCATTGAAAAAGGGTTCTGTATGTGTTTCAGGCACTTTGGGAACTTTGGGTAATCGGGGTACTTTGTTGCAGTAAGTGGGCTTAGCACTATATGACCATATAGTGTGACCACACCCTCGTATTTTTTGGAATATGTTTAGGTGTTTTTAACTGGCCTTGCAGGATAATTGTCATTCTTGAATGTGTGCGCTGCAATCTGTTTTGTACTGTATGTGTTTGGGTCTGGTTCAGGTGCGAATTCAGGCAAAATTTTAGACATGAATCATACCTGAACCGGTGTACAGACACGCACCGGACCCCATGCTGGGAACCCGCAGCTGCATATATGTGAACCCAGCCTTAAAGAGTTGACACCAGGAAAGGGTTTCATAATTAGAATAAATAAATAACAAGAATGTAAAAAATTTGAATTGTTCACGACTGCTTACAGATGTCATCTAACATGTCTATTAGCTGAATAATTCATATTTTGCAGCAGTATTTGTAAACCTTGGTCATGGAAAGGGATGCTTAACCACTTGCCGACCGGGCCATAGCAGAATGATGGGAACAGAATCCCGCTTCCCGCCCGCCCCCAGAAATGTCCGCGACCATCTGGTCCTCCAGACCCGGCACGTCATGGATCGGGATAAAGGGCCAATGACAGCGGCCCTTTACCACATGATTGCTCCGCCCCCCCATCTCCCCCTAATTGGCTAACTGCCTTTGATTAACAGCAGCGGGAGCCAATGGCACCACTGCTGTGTCTCAGCTAATCAGGAGAGAGAGTCCTGGAAAGCCGAGGCACTCGTGGATGGAGGTGGGGCTCAAGTATTAGGGGGGGGGCTGCTACACACTGACGGTTTTTGTATCTTAACCACTTAAGCCCCGGACCAATATGCAGGTTAAGGACCAGAGGTGTTTTCAGAATTTGGCACTGCGCTGCTTTAACTGGAAATTGTGCGGACATGCAATGTTGTACCCAAACGAAATTTGCGTCCTTTTCTTCCCACAAATAGAGCTTTCTTTTAATGGTATTTGATTGCCTCTGCGATTTTATTTTTTTTGCGATATAAACGAAAAAAGATTATATTTTCTACTTTTTGTTATAGGAAAAATCGAATAAACTCAATTTTAGTCATACATTTAGGCCAAAATGTATTCAGCCACATGTCTTTAGTAAAAAAAATGTCAATAAGCTTATATTTATTGGTTTGCGCAAGTTACAGCGTCTACAAACTAGGGTACATTTTCTGAAATTTACACAGCTTTTAATTTATGACTGCCTATCTCATTTCTTGAGGTGCTAAAATGGCAGGGCAGTACAACCCCCCCCCCCCAAATGGCCCAATTTTTGAAAGAAGACACCCCAAGGAAATTGCTGAGAGGCATGTTGAGCCCATTGAATTTTTTTTTTTGTCTCAAGTGGTTGAATAATGACTAAAAAAAAAAAAATTACAAAAAGTCGTCACTAAATGATATATTGCTCACACATGCCATGGTTATATGTGGAATTGCACCCCAAAATACATTTTGCTGCTTCTCCTGAGTACGGGGATACCACATGTGTGGGACTTTTTAGGAGCCTAGCCGCGTACCGGACCCCGGAAACCAAGCACCGCCTTCAGGATTTCTAAGGGCGCAAATTTTTGATTTCACTCCTCACTACCTATCACAGTTTCGAAGGCCATAAAATGGCAAAATAGCACAAAACCCCCCCAAATGACCCAATTTTAGAAAGTAGACACCCCAAGGAAATTGCTGAGAGGCATGTTGAGCCCATTGAATATTTTATTTTATTTTTGTCCCAAGTTATTGAATAATGACAAAAAAAAAAAAAGAATTACAAAAAATTGTCACTAAATGATATATTGCTCACACATGCCATGGTTATATGTGGAATTGCACCCCAAAATACATTTTGCTGCTTCTCCTGAGTACGGGGATACCACATGTGTGGGACTTTTTAGGAGCCTAGCCGCCTACGGGACCCCGAAAACCAAGTACCGCCTTAAGGATTTCTAAGGGCACAAATTTTTGATTTCACTCCTCACTACCTATCACAGTTTCGAAGGCCATAAAATGCCAAAATAGCCCAAAACCCCCCCAAATTACCCCATTTTGGAAAGTAGACACCCCAAGCTATTTGCTGAGAGGCATGGTGAGTATGTTACAGCTCTCATTTGTTTTTGAAAATGAAGAAAGGAAATATATTTTTTTTTTTTTTCAATTTTCAAAACTTTGTGACAAAAAGCGAGATCTGCAAAATAGTCACCATACCTCTCAGCAAATAGCTTGGGGTGTCTACTTTCCAAAATTGGGTCATTTGGGGGGATTTTGTGCCATCTGGGCATTCCATGGCCTCCGAAACTGTGATAGGCAGTGAGGAGTGAAATCAAAAATTTATACCCTTAGAAAGCCTAAAGGCGGTGTTTGGTTTTTGGGGTCCCGTATGCGGCTAGGCTCCCAAAAAGTCTCACACATATGGTATCCCCGTACTCAGGAGAAGCAACAGAATGTATTTTGGGGTGTAATTCCACATATGCCCATGGCATGTTTGAGCAATATATAATTTAGTGACAACTTTGTGCAAAAAAAAAAAAAAAAAAAATTTTTTCCGCAACTTGTGTCAACATATAAAATATTCCATGGACTCGACATGCCTCTCAGTATATAGCTTGGGGTGTCTACTTTCCAAAATGGGGTCATTTGGGGGGGTTTTGAACTGTCCTGGCATTTTATACACAACCACTTGAAGACAAAGCCCTTTCTGACACTTTTTGTTTACATGAAAACATATTTATTTTTTTGCAAGAAAATTATGTTGAACCCCCAAACATTATATATTTTTTCAAAGCAAATGCCCTACAGATTAAAATGGTGGGTGTTGCATTTTTTTTTCCACACAGTATTTGCGCAGCGATTTTTCAAACGCATTTTTTGGGGAAAAAATACACTTTTTTTAATTTGAATGCACTAAAACACACTATATTGCCCAAATGTTTGATGACATAAAAAAGATGATCTTAGGCCGAGTACATAGATATCAAACACGACATGCTTTAAAATTTCGCACAAACGCGCAGTGGCGACAAACTACATACATTTTTAAAAGCCTTTAAAAGCCTTTACAGGTTACCACGTTAGATTTACAGAGGAGGTCTACTGCTAAAATGACTGCCCTCGATCTGACCTTCGCGGTGATACCTCACATGCATGATGCAATTGCTGTTTACATATGACGCCAGACCGACGCTTGCGTTCGCCATTGCGCAAGAGCAGGGCGAATTTTTTTTATTAATTTTGCTTTTTTATTTTATTTTTAAACTGTTCCTTCCATATTTATTTATTTTTATCATTTTTATTGTTATCTCAGGGAATGTAAATATCCCCTATGATAGCAATAGGTAGTGACAGGTACTCTTTTTTTGAAAAAACTGGGGTCTATTGGACCCTAGATCTTTCCTCTGCCCTCAAAGCATCTGACCACACCAAGATCGCTGTAATAAAATGCTTTCCCAATTTCCCAATGGCGCTTTTTATATCCGGGGGGGGGGCATTCCCTCCCACTGCTTGTAAAAGCAGTCCAGAGGCTAATTAGCTGCTAGGATTGCTTTTACATGAAAGTCAGCCGCTGGCTGAAAAGAATGATACCAAGATCATACTTAAACCCGCAGGCATCATTCTGGTATAACCATTCAAAGTCCAGCGACATACCAGTACGTTGCTGGTCCTTGATGGACATGTATTGTAATCTTTTTTTTCATGCAGCCTGTTGGCTGAACGAAAAAAAGAGATTGATCGGTGGGTATGCCCACCATTAGAATACCTCCCTTCATCCACCCACTTCTAATGATGGGCATACATGCACCATTTATATATTCCGAAGCATGGGGGCATCCTCCCGCAAAAGTTATGCCGCACACACATGGTCGGATTTTTCCACGGGCATGCCTCCGTCGGAATTTTGACCGTATGTATGCGGCATTAGGAGCAAAATCGCTCCTCCACCCCTGCTGCCCCCATGTTTTGGCATATATGCTCTTTTTTTTAACTGTGGTGGTGAAATCACCTCCTACAGCACTGGAGTCGCAGGGATCAGGCCTGTCTCTGCGAACGCTGCAGTTATGTGTGTTGCGTTTTGTAAGTGACAGTGATCGATCGATACTGCACTTGGGTGGCCTGGGCTGGACGGAGGGGCAAAACGCAGGTACTAGCAGGTATCTGGGCTGATCCCGCTAACACTGCGTTTTTGGGAACCCTAAACTGCTGGGGACGCTAGTATAGATCTGATCAGATCAGATATTGATCTGTTCAGATACTATACCACTAAGGGAGGTGTATGCTTCACGCGTGGGTGTTAGCGTTACTGGCACTAACCTGATGCTGCCTGGGGCGACGCAGACCCTCTCTGACGCTAAAACCTAATTGATATCACCCGCTGGGCGATCAGGGGGTTAAACCTTTATTGGGTTATATACGGCGGGTGCCCTGACACTATAAAAAGCAAACTAACTAACCAGCGTCACCCGTAACACTTATATGGTGATCACTGGTGAAAGGGTTAACTAGGGTCAATCAGGGGGTTAAACCTTTATTAGGTAATATATGGGGGTACCTGACGCTATATAAAAACCTGACGGGGAACCTATATAACAAATTAACTAACTGGCTAACCAGTGTCACCAGTAACACTTATACGGTGATCACTGGTGAAAGGGTTAACTAGGGGCAATTAGGGGGTTAAAACCTTTATTAGATAATATATGGGGGTACCTGACGCTATAAAAACCTGCGGCGAACCTAAAAAAAATAACTGGCTACCTATCGGCACCAGCATAACTAAGACAGCGATCAGAAAAACGATCGCTTAGTGACACTGGTAAAAGGGGGTGAAAGGGTTACCTGGGGGGTGATCAAGGGGTTAAACCTTTATTAGGTAATATATGGGGGTACCTGACGCTATAAAAACCTGCGGCGAACCTAAAAAAAATAACTGGCTACCTATCGGCATCACCGACACTAATACAGCGATCAGAAAAACGATCGCTTAGTGACAGCGGTGCTAGGGGGTGAAAGGGTTACCTGGGGGGCGATCAAGGGGTTAAACCTTTATTAGGGGGGGTTAGGGGGCTACACGGGACCTAAAACACTCTGCCCTGACACTTTTACAGTCACAAATGTCACTGATTGCAGTGATCAGTAAATAAATGGTCACTGCAATCAGTGACACTGTGACTAGGGGCTGGGGGGGCGATCGTGTGCTTATGTGTGTGGTGTCAGTGTGCTGTTTAGTGCACTGACCTTTGTGACTTCTCTCATGCAGCGCTCGGTATATGTGAGCGCCGCAGGAGAGATGACATCACTTCCTCCTGCCTGTGTAAACATTACACAGGCAGAGGAAGCTTTTCATTCGCCGGGAGCGATCGCGAGGGGGTGGCTGGAAACGAATGGCCGTCCCCTCATCACGGATCGCTCCCGGAACCATGCCGACCGCTCGCTGTATAGAAGGGGGGTCCGATGGGACCCCCAACTATACGAAGGCAGGCACGTACAGGTACGTGATTGTGCCTGTCCGTGCCATTCTGCCGACGTATATATACAGTGAGCGGTCGTTAAGTGGTTAATGCACAATTGGAACAGAGAGTAAAAAAACATGCGATTATAAGTACCAGGGTTTTGAAGCGGTATAGCATGCGGTATTTGACAGGAACAGTGTGGGCCCCCCCAATAGCTGATTGCTAAGGAGCGGGCTGGGAAGCTGGCTGCCGCATCCTTACCAACGGATGACTCATCAGCTGTCAGCAGGTTCTCTGCTGACAGCTGAATGCAAAGAAAACATGTCCCCCAGAGTAGATCCAACGTCAATTACAACGCCCACCGGACCCGAAAAAGAAGAGAAACTCCCCCCCCCACAAGCCCAGACGAAGGGCGAAGTTCTTAAATAGCTAAGGGGGGTTGGTGATGGTGGGTGATGTCACAGGGTGGCCCCACCCATGTGTGATGTCACTGCCCCAGCATGCTCCTGGGGATATAAAGAAAAGATGCTTTGGGGGTCCTCCCCTTTCCCAAACCCCATGTTAACAGCATGGGGCCTCGCTCTTCCCCCCTTTTCCTGGCCTGCCAGGCTACATGCTCAGGTAAGGGTCTGGTATGGATTTTAGGGGGGACCTAGCAGCAGACGAGTCATGGATGTTAAGGACAAGACGGCTGCCGTGAATTGAAATTTTTTGCATTGCATGCGGTATTTGGGAAAAATATGTCAGATCACCTAAATACTGCATACGATTTGCTTTAGGCTGAGTTCGGGGGCAGCCGTGGAGTACACTGGAAAAGGGTCCTCTGCGTCTTTGGCTCTATTTCAGGTCCGAATTCAGGCAAAAATTCAGACCGGATTCGCCCCTGAAACTGTGAACAGGGACGCACTGGACCCCCTGCGGCAAGCCGCACATGTGAACCGAGCCTTAGTGAAACAAGCCCACAGACAGCAATAAAAGACTGACAGGTGCTCTAATTCCTCTCTACTCTATACAAAAACTAAAAAAGTTTTGCTTTTAGTTCCACTTTAAGTTTTAATGTGGTAGTAGACACTTACACGCCATTTTTACCTACAGGTAAGCCTATAATAAGGCTTACCTGTAGGTACTGGAAATATCTCCTAAAAATAGGATTTTTTGTACTCACCGTAAAATCCTTTTCTCGTTCGTCCATGGACGGACACAGCTCCTTAAATCTTGACAAAGTGGGTTATGTTCCTGTTCATAGGAGAGGACTAGGCAGAACATGTTAGTTATCTTAAAACATGTAACTTTAACAGAGTTGAACAGCCCCGCCCAGGGTGCGGTCCCTCCGTACATAACCCTCCTACCTGCAGCCAGCAGCCTCAGTTTGTAGTAAAGCAGTAGGGGTGGGTGCTGTGTCCGTCCATGGACGAATGAGAAAAGGATTTTACGGTGAATACAAAAAATCCTATTTTCTCTTATCGTCCATGGATGGACACAGCTCCTTATATCTTGACAAAGTGGGATGTCCCCAAGCAGTGTCAGAAAAAACCAGGGGTGGGAACAGCAATCAAAAGAAGACTTAACTTCACCCCAAACAAACAGAGCTCCTCACGGAGGAGTTGCAACCTCAAACAGCCGCCTGCAAAAACTTGCGGCCAAGGAAGCATCCGAAGATGCGCACACACACACACACACACACACACACACACACATCAACCTCGTAAAACACAGGGAAAGTGTGAACAGACGACCAGGTCGCCGTCTCACACACCTTGAAGACAGATGCTAGATGTCGGAAAACCCAGGAGCACCAATTGCCCTGGTTGAATGCGCCGTGACAGGAAAGGGAGGCGCCCACCCCTAAAGGGCATAGACCTGGATGACGATCAGCCTGATCCACCTAGAAAGGTGGCCGATGAGACCGTCAGGCCCTTCTGTGGACCAGATACTGGCACGAACAGTGATTCAGAACTCCGAAACGGAGCAGTAGCAGACAGGTACACCCATAGGGCACGAACCACGTCCAAGGTATGTAGCGCAGCCTCCTGGGATGCGACGGCCGAGGACACAAGGATGGAAGCACAATGTCCTTGTTTAGGTGAAAAACCAAAACCACCTTAGGAAGGAATTAAGGTTGCGGGCGAAGCATCGCTTATCCATATGGAGGACCAAGTAAAGCGACTTGCAAGACAAGGCCGCCAATTCAGAAACCCTTCAGACCAAGGTAGTGACAACTAGAAAGGCAACTTTCGTGAGAAAGAGTGGAATCTCCCTGATGTTCCCAAAGGGAGGTTCCTGAAGTACCGATAGCACTAGAGTCAAGTCCACGGAGGAAGCTGTGGTCCATCGGGGGAACCACGTGTCGGATCCCCTGCACACACGTACTTACCAGTGAGTGAACCACCCAAGGCCGTTGGAAGAAGACAGCCAAGGCTGAAATCTTCCCCCTTAACAGTGCTCAAGGCAAGGTTCAAACCCACTCCGCACTGTAAGAACAGCAGGATCCGAGAGACCGGCTATGTCCGTGGGCGCCCGGCCATCTCATCACACGTAGAGATGTAGGCCTACCAAGTGCAATGGTAGATCATCCAAGAAGAAGGTTCCTGGGCCCTCAACATGAAGGGGATCATTAAATCTGCCAGACCACGGACCCTTTCAGTCTCCCGAGGTCGGCGCAACAGGGGCGCCGGGACCAAACTGGGGCAATTAGAATCACCAGAATCCCCACGGCCTCCACTCTGCGGAGCAGTCAAGAAAGCAATTCCAGTAGGGGAAAGGCATAAATACCCCATGGAGCCATGAACGCATCCGACGCGTCTGCCCAGGGAGCCCTGGACCTGGCCACAAACCTCGACACCTGCGATTGAGTCGAAAAAACCAGGAGAACCACAACCAGTGTGCCCCAATTCCGACAAAGTAATTGAAAACACCTCCGGGTGAAAAGACCATACCCCTTGGTTCAGCATCTGGCGACTCAGATAGTTTGCCTGCCAGGTCTCTATGCCCCGATGTAAGCAGCCGATAGAGCCGGCACGCTCCTTTCGGCCCAACTTAGGATGTGAGCGAATACCGACGGTGCGGCCGTCCAACTGAAAACCTGATCAGACGCCCCTGAAGTCTCTGCGACCACATGGAGAGGCACAGTCTGATCGCTCGAATTTTGAGGACATCGATCGGCGGGCGAGATTCTTCCAGACCGTAAGGCTGGCGTCCGACATGATCACAGTCCTATGGAAAGAAAGGGACGACCTCCCGGACTGAAGAGCCGGGAAATGCAGACGCCCGCTCATGGAAGCCTTGACCAGGTGACTTACCTGAATCTAGAGACAATGGAGATCTGTTCCAAGTGGACAGGATCTCTTCCTGCAATACTCGAGTGTGGAATAGGGCAGACGGAACTGCCTCGAAGGAGGCCACCATGAAGCCCAGAACTCGTGCAGAAAAAGGGGAGAGACGACCATATGCGGTATGCCAACAATTTCACCGCCGACTGGAGCATCTGCAACTGCTCCAAAGGAAGGAACACCTTCGCCTCCAAAGAATTCAGGATCAAGTCTAGGGACTCCAGACACTGAGTCAGTACCAACACCGACTTCTGTATGTTCAGTACCCAACCAAAGACCCGGAGGGTCGGACTGGCTATAGACATGTCCTCCTCTAATTCTGAGCCAGAAGCAGCTCTCAGAAGAAGAACGTCCAAGTAGCCCAAGAATGGACGGACACCGTCCTTCTGTGGGACTTCCAACAGATTCTAATAGAATCCCTGAAATCCTTCCACCAGGGGCACAAGTAAAATTATTCTGCACCAGAGCAAGTCTTGTACTGCTCTCATCAAGGCAGACCGACGAGCGGGAAGGAGAGGAAAAACTTGAGGGAAAGATCTGTTTGGTGGACACAAAGAAACTCTATCTTCTACCACTAAATGACCAACTCGCAGACCCACTGGTCAGAAAGCGGAGAGGTCCACCGAACTGCAAACTCGCAAAATCATCCCCCCCACCCTTGAGTTGGGCGGGGACAAAAAAACATGCGTATGGGTATGTTAGCCGGCACATTCGTGCATGCACCCAGGGACGCTTCTGTCCCCCAGCTAGAGCCTTGTCAGCCCGGGAGGATCTACTGACGAAAATACCGCTACTGTGCGGAACCGGAGGGCCCCGGCCAAGGGCGTGGTTTTACTGTGGCGCCAAAGGTGCGCGTGTCTTTGGAGTGTGGGAGGAAACCGGATCACCCAGGGGAAACCCACGCAGACACAGGGAAAACATGCAAACCCCAAGCAAACTGCGATGGGGCCATTGTAAATACACACACTGTGTATGTATAAGTGCATATGTTTTTACTGTGGCGCCAAAAGCGTGCATGTCCTTGGGGTGTGGGAGTAAACCGGAGTACCCGGAGGAAACCCACGCAATCACAGGGAGTACATGCAAACTTCAGGCAGATTGTGTCGGGGTCCCGGTTCGAACCAGCAAAATGGAGGATAGGTGCTGAGGACGGTCTATAGAGTAAAGGTTCCGCATCCCATTGACTAAATGTACGGGAAAAGGGGGGTTCCTCTTAGGGGACTTTAAAAGGAAGCTTTACTCTTGTAGTAAATATGTAGAACACAGGTAGAAAATAGAGGGTTATTTATTTTAAACAGGGTAATGGTGGTGGGTAAGGATGATCTTACAGGGATAATTGGTATAAACATAAGAAGGATTCTAACACAAAGACATACAATACATGAAATAATACAATCAGGGACACCATATAGTCACAGAAACAACATATAATGGTGAAAACCGACGCGTTTCGAAAAATACAATTTTTTTTTCTTCAGGGAGATGATTGTGTCAACAAGGATATTTAGTATGTCTAGAAAATGAGAAAAGACATTAATGAACAAAAAATATACATAAAGGAGTAGGTGTATAGTAACATTGTTCATGTTTATAAAGCTGCTGACCATATGTATAGACTTGGGGATCATAAGGTTGCATCCATGGGGAGGGGGATTGAACATAAAATCAAAAGGCACCAGAAAACACCTCTTATTCCAAACGGGCCATGTCCCACCGGCGTCCGGTGCCCAGGGTTCACCCGGGAGGCGCAGACACAATCCCCCGGCGGAGAAAGGGCTCCCCAGCAAGGGGCACGTTGCGCTAAAGAAAAGGTCGGAAACCAGTATGTAGGGTATAACTGCAGAACAGAAAACAAAAATTGGTAAAAGCACATTATGCGTCTGCTGTATTAAAAGGGGAATACAATGTGATGTAAGACCCTGTGTGTCCACAGAGAGTCCACACCTGGGTCCACAGAATGGTGATTGCTGTACCTGTGGGCTGGTCCAAAATAGAAAAGGCTTGCTGGCGTGCGCTTAAATCCTGGTGCTGTGAGGGTTGAGGAGGGCTAGGTTGGTTGGTCCCCTCCGTTTCAGTAGTAATAGATGAACCGTTGGGGTGGGGGGAGTTTTTTTTTTAAAAGGTATGTAGAAGCCCCCTGCCGACGGTAGTCATCAGAGATGTTGGAGGAGACGGGAACAAAAAGTGGGGGGGGGGGGGGTGTGTTCCCTAGTTGATCACCCTCTGGTTCTTGGCCTGTATGCAAAATGATGGCAAAAGGATAGGGTTAAATAGGACTGTCCAGACTATGTGGTGGACTAGTACTGTTGTTGTGGGTGATGGGAGTGTATAAATATGTGTGGGTATAAGTATCCCTACCCCTCATAAAAAAGGAAAAAAAAAGGGGGGGTAAAAACATAAGCTTAAAAATGGTCACTTATTAAATAGTATTAATAATCAGCGAGGATGTACTGGTGGTGGGTTGGAGTTAGGAGTGTGCCATCATAGATGCCAAGACATAACTGGGGTGTATAAAGAAAAACAAGTGGAGCTTAAAACAGACACTAGCAGAGGGAAAAGCGATTGTAGTCAGAGGAATACCTTTGAGCAGGATCAGGGAGGCAGCATGGAGCACAGCAGCGTGTGTTGTAGTGGATGCAGCTGGTGGTAGAGGACAGGCTGGTGGACGTACCCATTTGAGGATTTAAGTGAGAAGGGTGGGGGGTCGCGCTGACCAATCAGGCACAGCCATCAGAGATAGGCTGCAGCCATGCCTGATGAGCACGCCCCTCGGGCCTTCGGCGCATGCACCCGCCCCCCTGCGTCGGGCTGGTCACCATGGAGATGGAGGAAACCTAATGCCAGTGCCGACATGCATGCGCCCGACGCCGTGCTGACGTCAGACGCATAGAGGATGGGGGCGTGGACCCGCGCCGGTGACCCGCGGCGCAGAGGGCGGTGAGACACAGCCGGGAAAAACCCAGGCCAGTCCCTCCCACCTTTGGAAGAGGCGCCGCCCATGCAACAAGGAGACGCATGTGACGGCCCCCCTGCGCCGAGTGGGGAGAAGCCGGAGGGGGAGGAGACAGCGCCTGGAGGGGAAGTACCCATACACTAGGGCACAGGTGGGAGGCCGCTCAGGATGGAAATGGGAACAGAGGCAGGACAATGTAAGGCAGGTGCCGGTGGAATAAAAAGCAAAACAAAAAACTTTTCACTTGAAGCAACAAAAAAACATTAAACCAGTGACCCTCTTGCTGCCAGGTGAGGGAGTTAACCACTACACCACTATGCTGCCCTACATGGAAAGTCGCAGCCATATATAGGTTGCAACACTGACCCCAGCATTCAGAAGGGTCCCGTATGATAACGGACCGCCATGCGCTGGGGGACCACAAGGACCTCTGCGGCCATTCCCATTCCTTATGTATGTACTATCAAAGAAAGTAACATAAGGAAAAAACGTCAAAAAGTGGGCAGATGTGTGACCTAAGGGAGACAGACTCCTCTGCGGAAGTCCCAGCTGCATTCCCAGCTGGAGAGTGTCCCTTACAGCATCAGAAGTGCACTCAGAAGTGCCCTGACAAACATTTCCCAGAAGATGACGGGGGGAGGGGGTGCTTTCTTACCCCCCTTACGCCTGCAATCTGTTTTTACCTTGGCAACAAAAGGTTCCAGGACTATCTATAACATATCCATGGAAACCGCAAGTGCAGGGGCACCATTTGCTGCCTCTGGCAATGTATGGGGAAGAAAGGTCACATACTGGCTCCATAAACACCCACTGACAGCCCTCAGGGACCAAGTAAAACACACATAAGAGTCCACCCTCCATGCTGCACTGACCAGGGGGGTAACCCAGGGGACTCACCACCCAGAAGGAAACCGCTCAGCACCGCTGCCCGCCTTGTATACACAGCGCACGTGTGATGAAAAAGCTGTGAGGAGAAGAAACTATGCTGTTCAGAAGCCAGTGCTTGAGGCCAAACCCACCCCAAAATGGCCGCCAGACGCCTCAGATATAAAAGGGCGCAGACCACAAGAAAATGGCCGACCGCATTACCGACCTGCACCACAGCGCGGCTACAAGAAAATGGCCGCCAATGGAAGTTTAAATACAGAAAAAAAACACACTAAAAATGGCATCAGCGCCGCAAAAAATGGCGCCCGAGGCAAGGGATGTGGACGAGAAGGCCTACGGAGACTTTCCAGGAGACAGACTCCCCCTCACAGAAAGCGGACCCTGGTGCCCCACAGGTACACCCCGGATGCAGCGGGCCCTAGGGCAGGAGGGGAAAGGGAGGACAGGAGAACCCCTAAATCCTGGGAATGCCCAGCTGTTCCATCCTGCCGAGACAGGAGGAACCGTACTTGCCCGTCCTTGCGAGGACAAGCTGGCGCGTCCCTGACAGACCCACAACCGATGGAACGGAGTAGCTGTCGGCCCGGTCCACTGCGAGTGAGGCAACAAGCAGCCCAGTCATATGTGGACCCTGAAGCATGTGCTCACCGGCCACCCCTGGAGCCATGGGGTATGTCGTGGTCAGAACCAAGCATGAAGCAAGGGACTGGCACGCTCGATGGCCGGAACAGGGAAGACTACAAGGATCTATATATCCAGCCTGTCGCCCAGCCGGCAGTTGATAGAAGATATCCAAAAATTCTTCAGGACTCTGTACGTCGTGACAGAAACCAGCGCGAAGCAAGGGACTGGCACGCTCGATGGCCGGAACTGGGAAGACTACAAGGATCTATATATCCAGCCTGTCGCCCAGCCGGCAGTTGATAGAAGATATCAAAAAATTCTTCAGGACTCTGTACGTCGTGACAGAAACCAGCGTGAAGCAAGGGACTGGCACGCTCGATGGCCGGAACTGGGAAGACTACAAGGATCTATATATCCAGCCTGTCGCCCAGCCGGCAGTTGATAGAAGATATCACAAAAAAATAAAAATAAAATAAAAAATGTCTTCAGGACTCTGGACCCAAATGGAGCCACGTCCTTCTCCTCTGCTAGGCAGAAAAAAACTGAGGCTGCTGACTGCAGGGTTATGTACGGAGGGACCGCCCCCTGGGCGGGGCTGTTCAACTCTGTTAAAGTTACATGTTTTAAGATAAAAACATGTTCTGCCTAGTCCTCTCCTATGAACAGGAACATAACCCACATGTCAAGATTTATGGAGCTGTGTCTGTCCATGGACGATAAGAGAAATTTACCACATATGCTTATGTAGCAGGTATATACTTTTAAAACTGGCGAAGACACCAGTGATGCATAGTTCCCTGCGGCCCAGCAGGTGGCGCTGTCACTTTGGGCCTGGGGTTGAACCATCGCTGCAGTGCCGTACCCTTTGTGACCTCTCGTAGCGGTTGTACGGCGGGGCGGGGAACCCGCCGTGCTTGCTGGGAGAGGGTATAAAGAGGGCGGACATCTTTGCCACGAGGGTCGAGTCCCAGGCACCTTCAGCCTGAGGGCTGCTGTTCGCGGTCGGTGTCCTGGCGGCCTAGGCCTGGACACCGGGAGTTCGTGTTCCATCCCAGACACCTTCAGTCTGGGGTGAGGTGCTCAGCCGGAGGCCTGGGGCCCAGTACCTTCCGCTGGGTCCCGCAAGGGAGGGATTGTTCTAGGGGGCCCCGGGAGTGGGGCACCCGAATCCAGAGGCATAAGGGACCGGAGGAGGGACTCATCCGAAGACCTGGTGCAGCAGATTGCCAGTGCCGGGTGAACCTCTGGAGACCGCCCGGAGGGATATCTTTCCCGAACAGGGGCCAATTCAGAGAGGAAGGTGGTTCATGTTCAATGACCGGTGGCAGCGGTCCAACTATTCAACTCAGGTCAGTGGCAGAGACCTGCTATTAGGCCTGTGGCAGGGGCCTCAACGGTTCATCCGGTCGGTGGCAGCGACCAATCTCACGGTCGGTGGCAGAGACCGTGCGCCAGGCCTATTCGCTAGCAAAGGAATAGGAGAGTTCAGTTGTGCCTGGGCCTACTCGTACCCACACCCCTGTCTGTCTGTTATTAAAAGTTCAACTGATTGTGTTCACCCTGAAAGTAGAGAAATAAAGGAGTGTTGGACTTTCGATTGGTGTGGGGCTCTATGTTATTGGCAGACACATCTCCATGGAACAGCTGGAGGCTTCGTATGCAGTGAACAGACCCGGAGGTAATTCAAGTAACTCTGCTCAACCCTCATACACATACGAGGGGAGAGCTTGGCGTAGTGTTCCTGCACTCTCCTCTCCCAGGTACCCCTAGACACAAGCCAAACGAGAAAACCTGAGAGGAGGAGTGAGGCTCCGCTACACTTACGTCATTCGGCGCATGCACTCTGAAGAAAGGGCACGATCGTGATGTTTCTAAAGTGCCCGTGTCGTGACCGTCGGCTCCCGTGCGGGATAGAAGTCACGCGACTCCGGCCAGTCACATAGCCGGAGTCCACGCCCCCGGAAGGAAGAGGGGTGAAGATGGATGCGGCCACCAGCGGGGACATTGCGGGCTTCATTTGCAGGTAAGTGTCACATATTGGGCACTTATCTGCCCATTATGCGAGCAGGTTCCCTGCAAAGGGATTGCATTATGCTTTTACTTTGCAGGGAACAAAAGAGGAAGTAAAACCATCTTTAATAATTACATTGTAACTGAAAGTAAGTATGAGACTGAAAAGTCCATGTAGCAGTTGTGGGACTTTGCATAAATCAGTCCCTCTCACAGCTGTGCTGTGTTGTCTGGTTGGGGAAGTGTATGAAATAAGAAGAAATCAGTTGATGGTGCCGTGCTTCTTATCGCTCCTGGTAGCCGTAGCTAATCTCCAGGCAGACGGCTCCTGCCTACACACCTAGAACAGCTGCTACCAGCAGCCCTGCCCAGCGCACACACAGAGGACAGGAGGAGGTAGCAGCACACATCTCGCTTCCGGCGCCTCTTCAACCTCTGCACTTCTATCTTCCGGTCCTGGGAGGATCGGCGGCGATCAGCTGATAGGGGGGCACGTGATTGGACGGTGACAGTCTTCCGGGGTGAGTATGTGGGGTCGGGCGGGGTGCTGATGAATGACTACATAAGAGCTCCAGGTGTTCCCAGCACTTCTGTCAGGACATGGCTAGACGTTGCTAATGATTGCATAGTTCATTAGTCTAGTTCTATAGATAGTCTGATGTGTAGATATTTACAAAGCACTGGCTGCCCCCTAACGTTCCCTGCTGGTCAGCCAATCATTGTCACTGAAACCATATAAACCTTGAAGGTGTCACCTGCAGTGAGTGTCACATCCATTGCACATGACAGTTCGGGGTTTTGGTTCTCTGCAGTGATTGTCACATCCATTGCACATGACAGTTCTGGGTTTTGGTTCTCTGCAGTGAGTGTCACATCCATTGTAGGTGACAGTTCTGGGTTTTGGTTCTCTGCAGTGAATGTCACATCCATTGCACATGACAGTTCTGGGTTTTGGTTCTCTGCAGTGAGTGTCACATCCATTGTAGGTGACAGTTCTGGGTTTTGGTTCTCTGCAGTGAATGTCTCATCCATTGTAGGTGACAGTTCTGGGTTTTGGTTCTCTGCAGTGAATGTCTCATCCATTGTAGGTGACAGTTCTGGGTTTTGGTTCTCTGCAGTGATTGTCACATCTATTGTAGGTGACAGTTCTGGGTTTTGGTTCTCTGCAGTGAATGTCACATCCATTGTAGGTGACAGTTCTGGGTTTTGGTTCTCTGCAGTGATTGTCACATCTATTGTAGGTGACAGTTCTGGGTTTTGGTTCTCTGCAGTGAGTGTCACATCCATTGTAGGTGACAGTTCTGGGTTTTGGTTCTCTGCAGTGATTGTCACATCTATTGTAGGTGACAGTTCTGGGTTTTGGTTCTCTGCAGTGAATGTCACATCCATTGTAGGTGACAGTTCTGGGTTTTGGTTCTCTGCAGTGATTGTCACATCTATTTTAGGTGACAGTTCTGGGTTTTGGTTCTCTGCAGTGATTGTCACATCTATTGTAGGTGACAGTTCTGGGTTTTGGTTCTCTGCAGTGAGTGTTACATCCATTGTAGGTGACAGTTCTGGGTTTTGGTTCTCTGCAGTGATTGTCACATCTATTGTAGGTGACAGTTCTGGGTTTTGGTTCTCTGCAGTGAGTGTTACATCCATTGTAGGTGACAGTTCTGGGTTTTGGTTCTCTGCAGTGATTGTCACATCCATTGTAGGTGACAGTTCTGGGTTTTGGTTCTCTGCAGTGAGTGTTACATCCATTGTAGGTGACAGTTCGGGGTTTTGGTTCTCTGCAGTGAGTGTCACATCCATTGTAGGTGACAGTTCTGGGTTTTGGTTCTCTGCAGTGAATGTCTCATCCATTGTAGGTGACAGTTCTGGGTTTTGGTTCTCTGCAGTGAATGTCTCATCCATTGTAGGTGACAGTTCTGGGTTTTGGTTCTCTGCAGTGATTGTCACATCCATTGTAGGTGACAGTTCTGGGTTTTGGTTCTCTGCAGTGAGTGTTACATCCATTGTAGGTGACAGTTCGGGGTTTTGGTTCTCTGCAGTGAGTGTCACATCCATTGTAGGTGACAGTTCTGGGTTTTGGTTCTCTGCAGTGAATGTCTCATCCATTGTAGGTGACAGTTCTGGGTTTTGGTTCTCTGCAGTGAATGTCTCATCCATTGTAGGTGACAGTTCTGGGTTTTGGTTCTCTGCAGTGATTGTCACATCTATTGTAGGTGACAGTTCTGGGTTTTGGTTCTCTGCAGTGAATGTCACATCCATTGTAGGTGACAGTTCTGGGTTTTGGTTCTCTGCAGTGATTGTCACATCTATTGTAGGTGACAGTTCTGGGTTTTGGTTCTCTGCAGTGAATGTCTCATCCATTGTAGGTGACAGTTCTGGGTTTTGGTTCTCTGCAGTGATTGTCACATCTATTGTAGGTGACAGTTCTGGGTTTTGGTTCTCTGCAGTGAATGTCACATCCATTGTAGGTGACAGTTCTGGGTTTTGGTTCTCTGCAGTGATTGTCACATCTATTGTAGGTGACAGTTCTGGGTTTTGGTTCTCTGCAGTGATTGTCACATCTATTGTAGGTGACAGTTCTGGGTTTTGGTTCTCTGCAGTGAGTGTTACATCCATTGTAGGTGACAGTTCTGGGTTTTGGTTCTCTGCAGTGATTGTCACATCCATTGTAGGTGACAGTTCTGGGTTTTGGTTCTCTGCAGTGAGTGTTACATCCATTGTAGGTGACAGTTCGGGGTTTTGGTTCTCTGCAGTGAGTGTCACATCCATTGTAGGTGACAGTTCAGGGTTTTGGTTCTCTGCAGTGAGTGTCACATCCATTGTAGGTGACAGTTCTGGGTTTTGGTTCTCTGCAGTGAATGTCACATCCATTGCACATGACAGTTCTGGGTTTTGGTTCTCTGCAGTGAATGTCTCATCCATTGTAGGTGACAGTTATGGGTTTTGGTTCTCTGCAGTGAATGTCTCATCCATTGTAGATGACATTTCTGGGTTTTGGTTCTCTGCAGTGATTGTCACATCTATTGTAGGTGACAGTTCTGGGTTTTGGTTCTCTGCAGTGAATGTCACATCCATTGCACATGACAGTTCTGGGTTTTGGTTCTCTGCAGTGAGTGTCACATCCATTGTAGGTGACAGTTCTGGGTTTTGGTTCTCTGCAGTGATTGTCACATCTATTGTAGGTGACAGTTCTGGGTTTTGGTTCTCTGCAGTGATTGTCACATCTATTGTAGGTGACCGTTCTGGGTTTTGGTTCTCTGCAGTGATTGTCACATCTATTGTAGGTGACAGTTCTGGGTTTTGGTTCTCTGCAGTGATTGTCACATCCATTGTAGGTGACAGTTCTGGGTTTTGGTTCTCTGCAGTGAATGTCACATCCATTGTAGGTGACAGTTCTGGGTTTTGGTTCTCTGCAGTGATTGTCACATCTATTGTAGGTGACCGTTCTGGGTTTTGGTTCTCTGCAGTGAGTGTTACATCCATTGTAGGTGACAGTTCTGGGTTTTGGTTCTCTGCAGTGAGTGTCACATCCATTGTAGGTGACAGTTCTGGGTTTTGGTTCTCTGCAGTGAGTGTCACATCCATTGTAGGTGACAGTTCTGGGTTTTGGTTCTCTGCAGTGAATGTCGCATCCATTGTAGGTGACAGTTCTGGGTTTTGGTTCTCTGCAGTGAATGTCACATCCATTGTAGGTGACAGTTCTGGGTTTTGGTTCTCTGCAGTGATTGTCACATCTATTGTAGGTGACAGTTCTGGGTTTTGGTTCTCTGCAGTGAATGTTACATCCATTGTAGGTGACAGTTCTGGGTTTGGTTCTCTGCAGTGAGTGTCGCATCCATTGTAGGTGACAGTTCTGGGTTTTGGTTCTCTGCAGTGAATGTCACATCCATTGTAGGTGACAGTTCTGGGTTTTGGTTCTCTGCAGTGATTGTCACATCTATTGTAGGTGACAGTTCGGGGTTTTGGTTTCTCTGCAGTGATTGTAAACAAATTATTCCATGTCAGGGTGGGAGGGTTGCTCAATAGGCTGCGTTCACACCTGCTTGTTTCCTAAGCGGGCGACATAACCGTGAAAAATGTGCATTTTGCCACAATGCTGCAATTGTGGGTTTCATTTGCGTTGTCATTAACTGTTAATGTCCCCCCAAGCGCAGGTAGCAGACTCCCCCCCCCCCACCACATGCAGAAACGCGCTACAAACGTGCTAAAACACGAACTAAAAAAAAACGCCCTGTGCTCCACAAAAAAAAAAACAGGTTCTGGAGCTACATTGGGGTGTTTGTCTTGCATAGCGCAGCCCTAGGTTAGGCTCCACATGCGTTTAATGTATGAAAACTTATTGGCTTAGCCTCCTCTCCTCTAATCATGTTACATCACATGCCGATTATGGACATTGGTCACATGTCCCAGAAGATTGCGTTTTTTTCGTCCTCTTAGGGCGACAGGGAAAAGACCCCAGGCCGACAAGGCGCCTGCCCAAGGACAAAAGCGTCCTTGGTCCCGCAGACCCAACAAGCCTGCGGACAAATCTGCATCCGCATGAAGGTCCGCCCCCACCCAGCTCTCGGGTGGGGGGACGTCTTCGCAATTTCGCGACTCAGTGGACAGCTCTAGTCCCTGACAGGTGGGTTTGCAAAGTAATCTCCTCAGGCTACAAGATAGAATTTCTATCTTGTCCACCGGACAGATTCGTCACCTCCAAGCTCCAGCTACTACCGACCCATCGGGAGGCCCTGTATGGGGCGGTCCAGGGTCTACTGGAACGCGGGGTAGTTATTCCAGTTCCAGAACAGGAACGGGGTCAGGGTTTTTACTCAAATCTGTTCATTGTGCCGAAAGAGGGGGTTCGTCCAATCTTGGATCTCAGAGCCCTCAATTGCTTTGTGAAGGTACAAAGATTTTGGATGGAGTCGGTTCGATCTGTAGTCACGGCTCTCCATCCGGGGGACTTTCTGGCCTCCTTGGACATCAAGGACGCATACCTGCATGTCCCCATATACTCCAGACACCAGTAGTTTCTGCGATTTGCTATCGGGAAGAACCACTACCAGTTTGTGGCCCTCCCGTTTGGCATTGCCCCATCACCCAGGACATTCACCAAGGTGCTCGATCCGATTCTGGCACTTTTAAGACAGCGGGGTATCGCTATCATGGGCTACTTGGACGACCTTCTGCTGAAGGCCCCTTCAAGCTCAGAATTAGAGGTAAGCGTGTCCATTACCTGTCAGACTCTCCGAGACTGTGGTTGGATACTAAACGCGCAAAGGTCAGTATTGTTGCCCACTCAACGCCTAGTGTACCTGGGGTTGATTCTGGATTCCTCAGAGGCAAAGGTATTCCTCCATGTGGAGAAGTTGCAGACCCTCCGGGCTGCAGTATGGCAGCTGACTTCCAGGAATTGGTCGTCACACCATTTTTGCATGCGAGTGTTAGGCCTCATGGTAGCCTCCTTCAAGGCGGTGCCATATGCTCAATAACACACTCGAGTGTTGCAGAAGGAAGTTCTGTCAAGATGGAACAGATGTCCTTCATCTCTGGATTATCAAATCCGAGTGAGCCACCTAGTCAGGAGAACCCTGGTATGGTGGCTGACAGCACCGGCTCTAATGGCCGGGAAGTAATTTCTTCCGGTTTACTGGATAGTGATCACGACGGACGCCAGCCTTACAGGTTGGGGGGGAGTCTAGGGTGTTCAGTCGGCGCAAGGTCGCTGGACCCCAGAGGAAGCCCTCCTGCTGATCAATGTCCTGGAAATCCGGGCGATCAGGCTGTGCCTCTTCAAATGGTCTCAGAGGCTGCAAGGGCGTCCTGTCAGGATCCAGTCAGACAACGCCACAGCAGTGGCATATGTCAATCAGCAAGGAGGAACAAGAAGCTCAGCTGCAGCATCGGAGGTCGCTTGCATCCTGAAGTGGGCAGAGAGGAGCGTACCGGTACTGTCGGCCGTGTACATTCCGGGTGTGGAAAACTGGCGGGCGGACTACCTGAGCTGCCAGATGCTGGACCAGGGAGAATGGTCCTTACACCCAGAGGTGTTCCAACTCCTCTGCCAAAAATGGGGCACACCAGACGTAAATCTTCTGGCTTCCCGACTCAATCGGAAGGTATTGAGGTTTGTGGCCCGGTCAAGAGACCCATTGGCAGACGCAACGGACGCGTTGGTGGCATCGTGGGGTCAGTATCGGCTAATCTATGCCTTCCCTCCCTTGAGGCTTCTTCCTCTTCTGCTCCGCAGAGTGGAGGCAGAGGGAATTCCAATGATCCTAATCGCTCCAGATTGGCCTCAGCGTCCTTGGTACGCCGATCTAGTACGTCTGGTAGCAGACGTCCCCTGGCGACTACCACTACGGAAGGACCTGCTATCGCAAGGTCCCATACTCCATCCTGCTTTACAGTCACTGGCTTTAACGGCATGGCTGTTGAGAACCAGGTACTGAGAGACCGGGGCCTATCAGATTCAGTAATCTTCTTCCTTTTTTTTTTTTTTTACCAACAAAAATGTGTTTATTGATTCAAAGGTGGTACACAGCCATATACATCAAAAACAATAATCAGCACTTCCATGCACATGACCAATTGATACAAAACAGGGTTAAAGCAGCAACCTCATAATACTTCTCGTCCTACAATATAGCATTCACAAGCAGAGTGTTTTTCCCATACCTAGCCCAATAATCTGTCCGCGACCAGGTCCACCAGAGCAAGCCCCGGTGTATCCAGCCACGGCGCCCAGAGATTTTCATATTTCTGCATGCTCCCCCTGTGCTGGTAGATGAGCTTTTTCCATACGTAACATATCCCCTATCTTACATATCCATTCCCTGGAAGTTGGGGGCGCCTCAGATTTCCAATACAACATAATCAGCCTCCTGGCTTGGAACATCACCCTCCGAACTGCTTCCCTGGGGTGCACTTCTATCACATGCTCTTCCACCACCCCCAAGAGGCATACCTTGGGATCTACTGGTAAAGATATCTTAAACACAGAGTTGACCACAGTCACCACCTCATTCCAATATAAATGCAGTATGGGGCAATGCTACAGGAGGTGAATAAGATCCCCATGGTCCCTCCTACATCTGGTACAGGTACCATCTGTCTGCAACCCCATCAGCTGTAGTCTATGCGGCGTGTAGTACACCCTCAGAATAATATACAGTTGCGTGAGCCGCTGGGCCACATTTAGAGAGCATACACTTACCCCCTGAAATATCTCCTCCCACTCCTCCCCGTCCATTTGACCCACATCTCTCTCCCACGCTCCCTCACCTTCAGGGGATGCTGCCCCAGGAAGTATTGTAAAAGGATATTGTAGCTTTGGGAAATAAATCCCTTCGAGGTCACAGCATCTCTGATGAGGCCGAATACAGGAGTTGGAGACAAGTGCCACTCTGAAGATCTACTCTGTGCTCTAACCGCATGCTTAAGTTGCAGATATTGGAAGAACATTGAGGACGGCAGGCCAAACTCCGCCTGCAGATCCGCAAATGTCCTAAGAATACCGTTCTTAAAGACGTGCCCAACATGGGTAATCCCGTGTGCTATCCATCTAGCCCCTCCCTGCAACTTAGCCAGTTCCGTATAAGTCTCGTTATGCCAAAGATTCAGTATACCCCTCGGCCTGTTGTATATACTTGCACTTATTCCACACTTTTTGTATAAGGTTGTATGTAGGATACTTCTTATTCGGCCTGGCAAATGCCAGGGCCTCCAGTGCCAGAGGAATGGGACCTGCATCTATTGTGCGGAGCATGAGTGCCCGGGAAGAGCCAGCCAGCTCGGTCCCAAAGCACCCCACCAGGTGCTGTAACTGGGCTGCCAGGTAGTACAACCTCGGGTTGGGCAATGCCAGCCTGCCATCGTCCTTTAGGCCTTTTGAAGATGTTCCAATTTTATCCTCGGGGGTTTATTCTTCCATATTAAAGTACGAAAGATGGAATTAACCATTCTAAAAAATTTTAAAGGGACCACTACCGGGGCATTGTGAAGACAGTAGAGTAGTTGAGGCATAAGGATCATCTTCACCAAATTTACTTTGCCCGCCACCGACATGTGAAGGCCGTTCCACGTCCTAACTCTCTCCCTAAACCTCTGAAGCAGGGGCGAAATATTCAGTCGGCCAAAATCCCTCGGGTTAGAAGTGATCTGAATCCCCAAGTATTAAAAAGAAGTAGTGACTGGGATAGGGCACAATGGGGCTACCGTCTGTGTGGCATCCCCGTCTAACAGCAACAAGGCAGATTCAGTAATCTCTACTATGAGAAATGCTTGGAAACCGTCCTCTAGGAAGGTTTATCACCGCACTGGGAAGGCCTACATCTCCATGTGTGAGGAAATGAAATGGCATCCGCGTACTTATTTGGTTTCCAGAATCCTGCTGTTTTTACAGCATGGGGTGGACCAAAGGCTTGCCTTAAGTATGATTAAGGGACAGATATCTGCCCTGGCTGTCTTTTTTTCAGCGACCCCTGGCAGCTCACTCTCTCGTGAGTACATTTTGCAGGGGGTTCGACATGTGGCCCCTCCGGTCCGTCCCCCGCTACCTCCGCGGGACTTGAATCTGGTCCTCTCGGTGCTTCAGAAGGCACCGTTTGAGAATATTAGAGATATTCCCCTGTTGACACTTTCTCAGAAAGTGGTCTTTTTGGTGGCTGTTACATCAGTTAGACGAGTTTCTGAGCTGGCAGCCTTGTCCTGCAAGGCTCCCTATTTGATTTTCCACAAGGATAAGGTGGTGCTGCGGCCGCAGCCTTCCTTTCTTCTGAAAGTCGTTTCGGCTTTTCATCTCAATGAAGACATTGTACTTCCATCCTTGTGTCCTCATCCGTCGAATCCTAAGGAGTCGGCGTTGCATTCCTTGGACGTTGTCTGAGCTTTGAGAGTATACCTATCTGCTACTTCCCTGTTCCGGAAGTCAGACTCACTGTTTCGGTGGCTGGTCCCAAGAAGGGCCAAGCAGTCTCGTCGGCCACCATCTCTAGGTGGATCCGACAGATAGTAATCCAGGCTTACGCCTTAAAGGGTCAAGCACCCCCCTTTCCGGTCACGGCGCATTCGACCAGGGCAATAGGTGCCTCTTGGGCTTTCCGACATTAAGCGTCTGTTTCCCAATTATGTAAAGCGGCAACTTGGTCGTCCGCTCACACTTTCACAAAATTCTAAGAAGTTGATGTAGGTGCATCTTCGAATGCCTCTTTCGGCAGCAAGGTTTTGGAAACGGCTGTTTAGAGTTGCAACTCCTCCGTTGGAGGAGTGCTGTTTTGTGTTTGGGGTAAAGTTTATTTTTATGCTGTTACCACCCCTCGTTTTTTCTCTGACACTGCTTTGGGACGTCCCACTTTGTCAATAGAGAAGCTGTGTCAGTCCATGGACGAAAGACTAAATAGGATTTTTGTACTCACCGTAAAATCCTTTTCTCTAAGTCCATGGACCGACACAGCACACACCCCTCCTTTTAAGTTTGTACTGCTTTTTGACGAACTGATCTGCGAGATGCAGACTGAGGTGATATACCCGGAGGGTCCGCCCCCTGGGCGGTACTGTAGAAGGTGTGATGCAACACTTTTTACAAGTTTTCTGCCTAGTCACTCCTAATTAACGGATAATACCCACTTTGTCAATAGAGAGGCTGTGTCGGTCCATGGACTCAGAGAAAAGGATTTTACGGTGAGTACAAAAATCCTATTTTTTGGACCTGCATGAAAATTAAAACCTTTTGGTCTGAGGTTGCTGAATTTATCACACATTCCTGTGTCAATGTGTGTTTGCTTGGACTGGTGGGCACATTGGCCGTCCATCGGGCACTAAGGACTCTCATTGGACTACTGCTTTTTTATGAACGCAGGCTATTACCTTTGAATGGAGGTCCAGGAAGGCTCCCATTTTGCACTCCTGCACTTCTGGTTAATAAGGTGGTACTCCTTTACAAAGCACCGTATGTTTCTTGTTGGTGTCCTCAGAAGTTTAAAAAGGTGTGGGACTTAATGGCTTGATTCTCCCTCTGCAGCCACATAATAACATTTTGGTTGTCCTACAACCCATTGGGCAATTTGTCCTTCCCAAGGATCTGGAGTGATGGTGGACTGGGAGACTCTAGTCATCACCTGGGGGTGGAAACGGTATATCCCTTACATTTCAACTGTATTGAACCATGGGTATTGGGGACAGTGCAAAAGTTTCTCCAGTTTTCTTTGCTGCTTACTTGGTGCTGAGTGGAGTTTAGTTCGAGATGTTTAAAGCGGAGCTCCGCCGGAAAAAATAAATATTAAAAGCCAGCAGCTACAGCTACAGCAGCTGCTGGCTTTTAAGATTTGGACACTTACCTGTCCTGGAGTCCAGCGACGTCCGCAGCAGAGGACGAGCGACCGCTCGTCGCTCTGCTGCTCCCTCCGCCATCCTCGCTGAGGGAACCAGGAAGTGAAGCCCTGCGGCTTCATGCCCGGTTCCCTACGGCGCATGCGCGAGTCGCGCTGCGCCGTTCTGATTGGTGCTCCTGTGTTCTGGGGGTCGAGTGTCTCCCAGAACACCAAGGGAAGTCTGCGGGAAGTGACGTCACTCCCGCAGATTCCCGGAGAGAGGACTCCCGGATGTGGGTGAAAATACCTGTCTTAGACAGGTATCTTCACCCCCCTCCCCCCTGAAAGGTGTCAATTGTGACACCGGAGGGGGGGAGGGTTCCAAATAGCAAAAGTTGCTATTTAGGGTGGAGCTCCACTTTAATATTGTTTGTTTACCTTGAGCCGGGGAATGCCCAGAGGCTCTGTTTTATACTATTTACCTTTTTTCAAAACCAATAAAAATTTTATTTTAACTGCTTACCTACTGGGCACTTAAACCTCCTTCCTGCCCAGGCCAATTTTCAGCTTTTAACATTGTCGCACTTTGAATGACAATTACGCAACCATGCTACACTGTACCCATATGAAATATTTATCATTTTTTTTCACACAAATAGAGCTTTCTGGTGGTATTTACTATTTAATCACTACTGAGGTTTTTAAAAAACAAACAGTTTTAATGGTCTGTTATAAAATTTAGCAAACAGGTAATTTTTCTCCTTCTTTAAAGTGTGCTGATGAGGTGGCACTGATAGGTGGCACTGATGGGTGACACCGATAGGCAGCACTGATAGGTGGCACTGGTGGGTATTGATTGGTGGGACTTGTATGTGGCACTGATGGTCACTGATGGGCAGCACTGTTTTGCACTGGTAGGTGGCACTGGTGGGCACAGATGAGGCAGTGGTGGTTTTCTGTTCGGGACCGATGTCCCTCTGACAGATGTCAGTGATCGGGATTTTTTTTTTCTTCTCGCGCTGTCAAAAAAAAGCAGACTACCGGCTCTGTGTACATCACGTGATCAGCTGTCATTGGCTGACAGCTGATCACATGGTAAGGGGTCGGGATCAGCCCCTTACTCCGATCTATGATCAGCCGAGTCTCAATTATCACAGAGCGCGCCCTGCAGGGGCTCATGCAAGGGAGGACGTACATGGACCCCCCCCCCGGCAATTAAGGCCCGCGCTGTAGCCATCTTTTGGCTATAGCGTGAGCGTGATGGTGTTAGAGCCAGTTCACACCATAGGAACTTAGTCTGGGGACGCTCCGGATACTCTTCTGCATGCACTTTTTTTTACGTGTTTCCGGTGCGTTTTTGATGCTTTTCTAGTACATTTTACCTTTCTTTTTTCTTCACCTTAAATTGGGATGTGACGTGTGCATTTTTGGTTCATTCCAGTGCGTTTTTGATGCGTTTTACCACGTTCCAGTGTTCAGTGCAGAAAAAACACAGCAGGTTTTTTTTCTGGAACTAGAACGCACCAAAACTGACCTCACAGGTGTGAACTATGCCATTGGTAACCATATAACCTACTATCCATGCGTTTCTGATGCTTAAAAAAACGCACTGGACTGCATGTGGTGTGAACCGGCCCTTAAAAAAAATAAATGCATTTGTTATTTCTTTTTGTTAGGAACCTGTAAAGCATTGCACCCACGATCAACAGATTGTGGGTGTAATGCCACGGTTCTGCAGACTGTCAGTGTAGCTGTTTGGCCGTACCTCAGATACGAGCAGGCAGTTACACTCACAGGAAGCTCAGTAAACTATCTAGAGCGCTCAACAGTGCCCTGGTAGTTCATTGAGAACTACAAACTGACGGCCACAAAGGATGTTGGTACTTATAGTTTTCACATTCACAGAACTCTGTAAATGACGTGGCCAGGCGGGCGAGAAGATCCCCCCCGCTCGCTGTCAAAATGGGGGATGCGGGGGCCGGTGCATCTGTAACGTGTTACAGAAGATGAACTTGTCCTTTTGAGATTTATCTGTAAGTAAATGTGCAGCGAGTCCAGGCTGCCAGATGTACCTAGATTCGGGGGCCTATGTGAATTGGTTCCAAAACATAAACATTCCTTGTTATGATTGTATGTGGGAAAATACACACACACACCACACCACACCACACCACACACACATATATATATATATATATATATATATATATATATATATAATGGCACTCCTGTGAGATTTGGAAAGGTCCATTCATTTAGAATAGGTTGGTTCTCTATTATGTTCATAGATGACTTTTTCCTTCCTGGTTTCAAAGTGTGGCTCTCCTGCTGTGTCTTACAAGTTCTACCATAAAAGACTATTATTAGGCCTTGTGGGAGGCTGTAGTATGTTCTATGACGTCAAGGAACCCACCAATTGAACCGTCGGCTTGGGAAAATGTGTACGAATTTCTGTTAATGTATCTTAAGCTCACGTATCTGTACTAGCTCTGGAAATCTGATGTAGGCTTATTCTTTTGTTGTACATTTTTTGTTCAAGCTTGTTATACAGCTTTTGTTTTGTTTTGTAAACACTTCAGTCCCCGTTTAATAAAACAGTACAAATATAGCATCCAGTCAGAGGTTTGTGTACAGATTTGTGGAGAAAAATGACGACTGGCTTTATATTGGTTGATATCATCATTAATATGAATCCCAAGTGTCCCTTTTTTTTTTTTTTTTTTTTTGCATAGTTACAGTATATCGATCCATCTTGTATGTATTGTATATGCCATATCTGTGGGATCCCTGTCGCAGGAGACAATCACTGTAGTAGTCACTGCTACTACATTCATCATTACTATTTCTCAGGTCCCATGCCAAGCGAACCCCCTGCTGCATAGTAAACGCAAGGGTTCGTTTGTTCAGCACGGGTACCTTTCACAGAACACCTTGCATTTTTCTGAATTTATACAAGCCATTCTCTGTTTGGACAAAAAGGAGAGGTACAGAATTTACTAAGAAAAATGTAAGGTGTTCTGTAAATGGCACCAGTGCCAAGCGAGCGCCCATGTGTTCCCTATGCAACAGGGCAGTCGTTTGGCATGACACCCGAAAGATGGCAGCAATCACTGTAGTAGCGGTGACTGTTACAGCAATTGTCACCTGCCACAGATGTGGTCTATAAATACTTACATTGGCCCAAGCTGGACCAATGTAACTATACAAAAAAAAGTCAAGCACCCATGTTGGGAGGTGCCTGGAGGGGCTACTATTAGCTAGATCATCACTAGCCGCATCGCATCAATGGTGTATTGTTAGCATTATGGATCTTAGTCCATCCTGCTATAGAGCTGTGCGATTAATCGTTAACAAATTGCAACCTCGATTCAATGGGTCGTGGATGGGTTTTCTAGCATGACAATGACCCAAAACACATGGCCAAGGCAACAAAGGAGTGGCTCAAGAAGAAGCACATTAAGGTCCTGGAGTGGCCTAGCCAGATCTTAATCCCATAGAAAATATGTGGAGGGAGCTGTGGGTTCGAGTTACCAAATGTCAGCCTCGCAAAACCTTAATGATCTGGAGAGGATCTGCAAAGAGGAGTGGGACAAAATCCCTCCTGAGATGTGTGCAAACCTGGTGGCCAACTACAAGATACGTCTGGCCTCTGTGATTGCCAACAAGGGTTTTTCCACCAAGTACTAAGTCATGTTTGCGAAGAGGTCAAATACTTATTTCACTCATTAAAATGCAAATCAATGCATATCTTTTTTATAAATGGGTTTTTCTGGAATTTGTTGTTGTTATTCTGTCTCTCATTGTTAAAATAAACCTACCATTAAAATTTTAGACTGATCACTTCTTTGTCAGTGGGCAAACGTACAAAATAAGCAGGGGGTCAAATACTTTTTTACCCCTCATTGTATCTTAGGCTTTTAAAGCGGAGTTCCACCCAAAAGTGGCATCTTTCGGGGGGGGGGACGGGACAGGTACCTTGTCCCCACTTCCGGGGAGACGGCACCACAGGTCCGTCCCTTCAACGTTCAGCCCCCCCCCCCTTCTCCTTCCTTCCGCCACCGGACCAATTAGAAACTGCAGCGTGCTTCACATATGCGCAGTAGGGAACCCTTACTATGAATGACGGCGGCAGCACCCGAGAGCCGATCTGAAAATCGGCTGGGGTGCCGACATCGTGGGAACCTTGGACAGGTAAGTGTCCTACTATTAAAGTCAGCTGCTGCAGTATTCGTAGCGGCTGATCTTTTACTTTTTTTTTTTTTTTTTTTCATGGGGACCTGGAACTCCACTTAAAAGCGGAGTTCCACCCAAAAGTGGAACTTCCGCTCATTTGTTTCCTCCCCCCTCCGGTGCCACAATTGGCACCTTTCGCGGGGAGGGGGGACAGCATACCTGTCTGACAGATATCCTGTTCCCAATTCCGGGAGCCACAGCCGTGGATATTGACGTCACAGCTCGGCTGACCACTCGGCTCCCTCCTCCTCCCCCTGTTGCCGGGCCAGTAGGAGAGAGGAGCAGAGCCTCGCGCATTTGCAGTAGGGTTCCCGACGTGAAGCCATAAGGCTACACTGCCTGGTTCCCTTACACGCAATGGCGGCAGCATGCACTCGACAGCTGATGGTAACATCAGCTGCGGTGCCGACATCACTGGACTCCAGGACAGGTAAGTGTCCTATTATTAAAAGACAGAAGCTGCAGTATGTGTAGCTACTGGCTTGTAATTTTTGCAGCGGTGGGCGGACCTCTGCTTCAAGTAATCTCAGTTGATGTGTTTTGGCATGCTCCCTTTTTTTTTTTTGTGTGGCATGGTATTGATATGCACTTTTTCTCACAGCAGAACCTAAAATACTTTGATTTCCCTAATGCTTTCTGTGACATGTAGTTCGCTGCACTGTGTTTATTTGCAGCATGTTATGTTTTCACCCAGCGCACATCAACTCGTCATGTTGGTGTGAGCAGGGCCTTTAGGAAACAATGGATTTCAGCTAATTGCATTGGGCCTACGTTGAGCAACACCGCCCCATTGGTCATGGTATGAATGGCACCTAAGGCTGGGTTCACATATGTGTGAATTGGATGCGTTTTTTCACTGCATCCAATTCACATGACAGGCGAGTGATTGGCTTTCAATGGAGTTAGTTTACACGTGTCCGGGGCGGCCGTAGTGCAGTTTCCAAAAGGGTCCTGTGCATTTTTGGGTCTGGTTCAGGTGCGTATTCTGGCAAAGATTTGGACTTGAATCGCACCTGGAACCAGTGAACAGAAATGGCTGGAAACCGTGGCGGCATATATGTGAACCCGGCCTTAGTCTTCTCACCCAGGTGTTTTCATGAAGGTCTCCTGTAAATAAAATGCATTCAGATAGAAATATAGGGGCAGCCATTGCTGAAAACCTTCTTTGTTTTCTAGTTGTCTGGCCACATTGCTGATCCAGAGGGTTCAGTGCTTTTTGAATTGGCAGCCTGAAACGAGCATGCAGTAAGTTGGTTAAGAATTAAATCAGAACTCCTGATGTGGAGACTTATTCCAGGTCAGTGACTACCATACCACAGCATTAGAAAGATACAGTATATTTGACTTGCTGAACTAGATTAAGCATGCAGCAAGTGAAGAAGTCAGTACTCAAAGATCAATCAAGCATTTTCAGGAGGTTAGCAATATGGCTGCCATATTTCTGTCATCGGTGATTTCCTTGAATTGCAAAGTGTATTCTAAACTTTGTTTGTCATAACAGCACCTTGTATACTATAACTAATATCTCCATGACTTATTTTTTTCATTTGGACAATGTGACATTTTTCTGTCTGTTTGCTGTCTAGGGATAATGATCATAATCTGTTGATTATATTGAGCTTTTTTTTTTTTTTTATCATTCTTACAGATCATGAGTTCTGTTTCGCCAGGGCAGGAACATTTTCCACTTCACCATGGACAAAATCTCACCCTTCCACACAATGACTATGTGCCTTTCCAATTTCAAGGGCTTGTCTACAAACCAGAGATGTGCAGAAAGAATTGTGGCTTCTATGGTAACCCAGCATGGCATGGCTATTGTTCCAGATGCTGGATCCAGAAGCGACAGCAGACTCAGCCACTCACAAATGGGTAATTACTATTCCCATATTCAACCAGTTAGGGTGCATTTAAAAGTATTGTGATGTGCACATACAGGCTTGTGATAAAAAAAAGTGTATTAACCAGACATCAATCCCCAGCAACAAAGTACAGTTACAATAGAGAGGGACACAACCAAAAAAAATCCTTTATGGGTAATTAGCATACTACTGCATGTTCAGATTATTCCATATTCCTGATATTCAAAATTGATTCTTTTGTTTTGAGCGAGTAGTATGTGTAGAGGAGACGTATGAAGGGTACGACAGTGGGCAATATGAGCAGAGGAGGAGTGCAGAGGGTGTGACAGTGGACACTATATGTACAGGAGAGGAGTGTGGAGGGTATGACAGCAGGCAGTTTGTGCAGCAGCAGAGGGTATGGCAGCAGAGAGTATCTAAAGGAGAGGAGTATGGCGGGTATGACAAAAAACAGTATGTGCAGGAGGAGAGTGCGGAGGGTATGATGGCAGGCAGTTTGTGCAGGGGAATAGAGAAAAGGGCATTGTGGCAGAATCTGCCTGTTGGCAGTATGTGAGGCTGAATAGTGCTAAGGGGATGATGGTGGCCAGTATGTGCAGGGTAGGAGTGGGGGGGGGGGGTATGACAGTGGGCCTTGTGCATAGTGAGGAGTGCAGATTGGTATGATGGTAGACATTATGTGCATAAGAGCAGATGATATGACGTGGGCAGTATGTGCAGCAGAGGAATGCAGAGGGTATGACTGTGGAGAGGATATAATTGCAAACAGTATGTGCAATACAGGGGTGTGGAGGATTTGATGGTGGACAGTATGTGCAGTGGAGGAGTGCAAAAGGAATAGGGTGGGGTTATGTCAGTGTGCAAAGGGTATGATGGTGCATCCCATGTTCAGGGGGGGGAAGGGTATGGCAGCGCATACAATGGTCATGGTGTGTAACACATGGGTAGGAGTGGGAAGTGTGGGGGGATCTTTTTTTTTTTTTTTTTTTTCTTTTCTGTAGACCCTTAGGCTCGATTCACACCTATGCATTTTTAGTAGAGGTCGACCGATATGGGTTTTTCGCTGGCCGATGCCGATGCCGATATTTAGAAATTTGGGCGGCCGATGGCCGATTTTTGTGGCCGATTTTTGTGGCCGATTTTTGTGTGGCCGATTAAAAAAAAAAAAAAAAAAAAACCCTCACCCACTCCACTCCTTCCTGCTTACTCCCGTCACTCTAGCACACACTTGATGTCCTCAGTACAGATGGCACTGGCAGGTGGCACTGGTTTGGAACTGGCAGGTGGCACTGGTGTGGAACTGGCAGGTGGCACTGATTGGCACTAGCAGATGGCGCTGGTTTGGAACTGACAGTTGGCACTGGCAGGTGGCACTGGTTTGGAACTGGCAGGTGGCACTGGTGTAGAACTGGCAGGAGGCACTGATTAGCACTGGCAGGTGGCACTGATTGGCACTAGCAGATGGCGTTGGTTTGGAACTGGCAGGTGGCACTGGTGTGGAACTGGCAGGTGGCACTGATTGGCACTAGCAGATGGCGCTGGTTTGGAACTGACAGTTGGCACTGGCAGGTGGCACTGGTTTGGAACTGGCAGGTGGCACTGGCAGGTGGCACTGGTGTGGAACTGGCAGGAGGCACTGATTAGCACTGGCAGGTGGCACTGATTGGCACTAGCAGATGGCGCTGGTTTGGAACTGACAGATGGCACTATTGGCACTGGCAGGTGGCACTGATTGGCACTAGCAGGTGGCACTGGTTTGGAACTGACAGATGGCACTGGCAGGTGGCACTGGTTTGGAACTGACAGATGGCACTATTGGCACTGACTGGCACTGATTGGCACTAGCAGGTGGCACTTGTTTGGAACTGACAGATGGCACTAGTTTGGGACAGATGGCACTGATTGGCAGTGGCGCTGGCTGGCGGTGGCGGGTGGCGCTGGCTGGCGGTGGCAGGTGGCGCTGGCTGGCGGTGGCGGGCGGCGCTGGCTGGCGGTGGGTGGTGCTGGCTGGCGGTGGCGGCGGGTGGTGCTGGCTGGCGGTGGCGGGTGGCGGTGGCGTTGACTGGCGCTGGCTGGAGGTGGCGGGTGGCGGTGGCACTGGCTGGCGGTGGCGGGTGGTGCTGACGGTGGCTGGCGGTGGCGGGTGGCACTGGCTGGCGGTGGCACTGGCTGGCGGCACTGACAGATTGCACTGATTTTGCAGACCCAGCAGCTAAATTACATCAGCCAATGATTGGGCTGCTTTAGAAAGGGGGCGGGGCCACATACACATAGCGACCCGCCCAGATACCATCCCATTAGCTGGTGTAATATAGCTGCTGGGTCCCGCCCACCCCGGCCGGGTCCCGCCCACCCCGACATCGAGCTGACAGCTCCTCTCTCTCTCTCCTTTCTGCTCACACACTCAGCGGCTCTGGCTGCATCAAGCGCCGCGCTGAGTGTGTGAGAGGAGAGAGAGACAGAGAGGAGCTGTCAGCTCGATGTCGGGGTGGGCGGGACCCGGGCCGGGGTGGGCGGGACCCAGCAGCTATATTACACCAGCTAATGGGATGGTATCTGGGCGGGTCGCTACGTGTATGTGGCCCCGCCCCCTTTCTAAAGCAGCCCAATCATTGGCTGGTGTAATTTAGCTGCCGGGTCCCGCCCACCCCGGCCGGGTCCCGCCCACCTCCGACATCAAGCTGACAGCTCCTCTCTGTCTCTCTCTCCTCTCTGCTCACACACTCAGCGCGGCGCTTGATGCAGCCAGAGCCGCTGAGTGTGGAGAAGGAAGAATGAGCGGAGGTCAGTCTGAAATATCGGCCTAATCTTGATAATAAATCGGCCGATGCCGATTTATCAAAAATGGCCAAATATCGGCCGATATATCGGCCAGCCGATATATCGGTCGACCTCTAATTTTTAGTGCATTTTGCAGATTTGCACTACAGTCCATTTAACATGGTTTCCTATGGAACACGTTCTGTAGTGCAAATCTGCAAAATGCAAAAAGCACTAAAACTGCATAGGTGTGAATCCAGCCTTAAAGTGTTTAACTCTAAAAAGATCCTGTTCCCTTATAGCATATTAAACAGCACAGTGCTTGTGCTGTCTAACCTGCCCCTCTATAAACTAAAAAAAAACCTGGCTGATCCTGCCACTTCCTGTGTCCCCCTCTGTGAGCTGACCACGATAATCATGGCTGCTGAGCCCTGACTACAGTGGTCAGCTTACGTGCCTTTGTCATCCACAGCTCTCCTCTGTCCTCACCCCCTCCCTCCCTGCCTGTCAGCTCTGTGTCTCTGTCTCCACCCCCCCTCCCCCCCACCTGCTGCTATTATAAAAGATTATCAATTGTCACTGCCAGCCCCTCTATTATAACGAGGCATAACACACAGGGTAAATGGTTCTTCTAAGGAGAAGCTTGTAAATACCTTTTTGTACAGCTATCTTCAGGCTGGTCACGTGACTCATGGCTGGTCTCCTACTTCGATCCAGGGCTACTGCGGGAGGGGCTGAGCGCCCACGAGAACTCCCTGGCTGACGTCAATGGGAGATCTCAGTCTCTCCCCCAGTAGCCCTGGATCAGAGAAGAAGACTGGCCAGGAGTCACGTGAACGGCCTGAAGATAGCTGTAAAACCTGTATTTACAAGCTTTGTTTTAGAAAAACATTTACTATGTGTGTCCTGCCTCGTTTATAATAAAGGGGCTGACAGTGACATACATTTCTGTGGTAACAACCACTTTAATGCCCCCTCCGTGTCCCCTAAGTGTGTGATCTGGTTGTGTTCTGTTACTATGTTGTCTGTCTGCTATGAATGATCAGTGGGTATGCCGCAACTGCAAGAGCATGGTCTAACTAAATTCAAGAAGAGACAGAGCCCCCCTCAGTGACTAACTGGAAGTAGAACCTTTGTGTTTTGTTACAGCTGTAGGATTGGATAGAGCTGACATTCTGCAGCACTTTACAGACTATATTAGAACTAGAGCTGCCACAACGCGTCTACGTAATTGATTACGAAAATACGTCGACGTGCGTGAAAGGCGTTGATGCGTCACACGTTGAGAGTTGCAGGTCAATACACCCCCACCGCGGCTTTCAGCGCGGTGCTTCTCTCCCACACACAATCACCACTGACTGTTCCCTATCCTCCTCCAGTCCTCATCCGCCTTCTCCATGCTGCTGTCCCCCACCATGCTGCTCCGTGTCTCCCGCTCTCCTCCATGCATCTGTCCCCCTCTCTTCTCCGTGTCCCCCTCCATGCTGCTGTCCCCCTCCTTGCTGCTCCGTGTCTCCCTCTCTCCTCCATTCATCTGTCCCCCTCTCTTCTCCGTGTCCCCCTCCATGCTGCTGCCCCCCTCCATGCTGCTGTCTCCCTCTCTCTTCTCCGTGCATCTGTCCCCCTCTCTCTTCTCCATGTCTCCCTCCGTGCTGCCGTCCCCCTCTCTCTTCTCCATGTCCCCCTCTCTTCTCCCCCTCCGTGCTGCCGTCCCCCTCGGTATCTCAGGATGGAAAGCGGAGGTAGGAGCCGGTAAACCCGGCTCCTTCGTTTTCTGAATGGACAGAGTCAGTGATCACTGACTCTGTCCATTCACATAACTGAAACATTGTAACCTCCTGTGATTACGATGTCTCAGTTAATGAATGAAGAGAAGCCGTTGTCTTCTCTCCATTCATTATCAGTGAAACTGAGGCTGCTGAGAAAGGGACTGGGGAATCTGTGTCCCTAGTCCCTTTCCCTGTCTCAAATGGGAGATGTCAGAGGTCTGTTAAGACCCCTGATATCTCACCATAGCCCCCCAACAGGGCTGATAAAAAAAAATAAAAAAAATTGCAATACATAATAAAAAAAAAAAAATGTAAAAAAAAAAACACACTCACACTGTCCCCACATCCCCCCCCCTTAAAAAAAGAAAGCATTGTAAAAAATAAGAATAAAATTATAAACATTCATGAACTTCTGAACAGAAAAGAAAAACAGAACATAAAGGTAAGATAAAAAAATATATCTATATCTATATATATCTATATATATGCATGTATGTAGTTATATTCTTTTATCTTACCTTTTTTTTTTTTTATGTACTTATCATTTTTTGTAAAGTTATCAGAAGGATTAATTAGCTAATCAAAAAAAAGAACACTAGATTAAGTAAAAGAATAAAATAAAATAAAAATAATCGTTATAGTCGATGACTAATCGAAAAAATAATCGTTAGTTGCAGCTCTAATTAGAACCATTCTCATAAGGTCTTTACAGTGAAGAACCTTACAATATAACATCCCTAGCATGCTAATGGTTTCCCATACACACCGTAGGACAAGCTCGGTTGGACATCTTCTAACCTACCGGTATGCTTTTGAATTGTGGGAGTACACTGAATCAATCAGAGGAAACACTGCTGAGATTTGAGTGCAAAACTCTGACCTGCAGAGCTGGGGTACTTGCCAGTTACAGCCAGTAAAAGTGAGACAGCGGGTGATCAGCCATTAGTTCAGACAGTTGACAGGGCAGCAACTATTGGTGCTGCTTCGCTTTGACTTTTAGCTAGGGTCATCCTTTGGCAAATGTGTAAAGCTAAATTAGGGAGTAAATATACAGTACAACTTTATTAAGTCAGCACAGTTAAAATAATGAAATATTGTGATTATCCAAATATCACTGGTTTACCAAATCTTATATTTGAATGGTAGATATTTAAAGTATTGACTACCCCTAGATCTTTGTCCATTGATGAAGTCTCACTCCTCTGCTAGAGTTAAAAATTTTGTCTCAAGTCTCCAAGAGATCTAAAAGCCAAACACATTTCTTTAGGGCTGCTATGCCTTGAGCTGAGTTATGACTACATCTTCCTTTGCACCCAGTAATGTAAGGCATTTTTCAGATTAGTTATTTGCATGTCTTATCAGTTCTGTCCATGTGAGTTTTCCTTTGTTTTGGAGGTCACCTTTCTTATATATATATTACCCTGATATCTATTTAGTTATATAAACCGTTTTAGCTCTGAGAAAAAGTACACTGCTCAAAAAAATTAAAGGAACACTTTTGAATCAGAACTGGGATATTGATCTGGTCAGTTAAGTAGCAGAGGGGGAGGGGTGTATACAGAGGGGGTTGTTAATCAGTTTCAGCTGCTTTGCTGTTAATTGAAATTAACAACAGGTGCACTAGATGGGCAACAATGAGACGACCTCCAAAACAGGAATGGTTTTGCAGGTGGAGGTGTCTGACATTTTTTTTTTCCCTACTCATCTTTTCTGACTGGTTTTCACTAGTTTTGCATTTGGCTAGGGCCAGTGTCACTACTGGTAGCACAAGGCGATACTTGGACCCTATAAAGGTTGCACAGGCAGTCCAACTCCTCCAGGATGGCACATCGATCCGTGTCATTGCCAGAAGGTTTGCCGTGTCTCCCAGCACAGTCTCAAGAGCATGGAGGAGATTCCAGGAGACAGGCAGTTACTCTAGGAGAGCTGGACAGAGCCGTAGAAGGTCCTTAACCCATAAGCAGAACTGGTATCTGCTCCTTTGTGCAAGGAGGAACAGGATGAGCACTGCCAGAGCCCTACAAAATGACCTCCAGCAGGCCACTGGTGTGAATGTCTCTGACCAAACAATCAGAAACCGACTTGATGGGGGTGGCCTGAGGGCCCGACGTCCTCTAGTGTGCTCTGTGCTCACTGCCGGACACTGTGGAGCTCGATTGGCATTTTCCATTGAACACCAGAATTGGCAGGTCCGCCACTGGTGACCCATGCTTTTTACAGATGAGAGCAGGTTCACCCTGAGCATATGTGACAGACGTGAAAGGGTCTGGAGAAGCCGTGGAGAACATTATGCTGCCTGTAACATCTTTCAGCATGACCGGTTTTGGTGGTGGGTCAGTGATGGTCTGGGGAGGCATATTCATGGAGGGACGCACATACCTCTACAGGCTACACAATGGCACCCTGACTGCCATTAGGTATCGGGATGAAATCCTTGGACCCATTGTCAGACCCTACGCTGGTGCAGTGGGTCCTGGGTTCCTCCTGGTGCACGACAATGCCCGGCCTCATGTGGCGAGAGCATGCAGACAGTTCCATTGAATGGCCCCCACGCTCACCTGACCTAAATCCAAAAGAACCCCTCTGGGACATTATGTTTCGGTCTATCCGGTGCCGCCAGGTTGCACTTCAGTCTGTTCAGGAGCTCAGTGATGCTCTGGTCCAGATCTAGGAGAAAATACCCCAGGACACCATCCGTCGTCTCATTAGGAGCATGCCCTGATGTTGTCAGGCATGCATACAAACACTTGGGGGGCCATACAAACTACCGAGGACCATTTTGAGTTGTTGCAATGACATTTCAGCAAAATGGACTAGCTTACTGCATAATTTTTTCACTTTGATTTTCGGGTGTCTTTGAATTCAGCACTCTGTAGGTGGATAATTTTCACTTCCATCAAATGATGTGCCATCCTTTCATTCCTAACACATTACCCAGTCCATATCAGTATAGATATCCAGCATGAGATTTTTGCCCGTTGAGATCTGATGTGTTTTCAAAGTGTTCCTTTCATTTTTTTGAGCAGTGTATTTACTTGCATAGCACGACCAGTTGTCAAATCAAGGCTGGGGGAAAAATACTTCTTACCACAGGAAGTCTTTAGGCAGTTGTGGAAGCTGATCAGTCATAAATTTTGTGTTGGTTAGAAGGCAATATCATGTTTTTGTGCACCATCAAAGCTTGCTGGTCTACGGTTCTTGATAGAGAAGGTTGACTGATCAGGTTAGAAAAATAGTTGACCAATAGTTTTTTATTCCCCTGCGAAAAAAGTGCTCCAGATGTGTTTTGCTTCACTTCCTTGCTCGTGCTCCAAAAGCAACCCAAACAAAGAGGTCTGTTGCCACCCTTGACTGATGAGACTAAGCATCCTTTCACTAATGATTTCTACCATGAGACTAACAAGAAAGAGCCAGACATATGTTTTGCTCCACTCCTCTGTCCATGAGCGACCTGAACATGCATGTTTGTGTGTGAAGCATCTGAAAAGACCTCCGAATAGTCCGATTGTACCTTTTATGCCCAGCCATTCTCTGAGGTCTTTTGTGACACCCTTGATATGAGACTAAGCTCTATACCATGGATATGCAATTAGCGGACCTCCAGCTGTTGCAAAACTACAAGTCCCATCATGCCTCTGCCTCTGGGTGTCATGCTTCCTGCTGTCAGAGTCTCGCTATGCCTCATGGGACTTGTAGTTTAGCAACAGCTGGAGGTCCGCTAATTGCATATCCCTGCTCTATACTATTATCCTGAACATGTTTATGGAAGATGTATAGCCCTAATAATTTCTGCCATGAGACTAAATTGCAGGATTGTGTGACACTTGATTGCTCACATGTGTTGGACAATTTTTCTTGTATACAAATTACATAGATAGCAGTATGATGCAAAAGGGATGGAAGTAACGAGATTTAGAGGTTTTTGCTACTAAAAATTACATGTATTGCTGCGCCCGAATTCCTAATCGTCAGGGACCTCTGTTATGAGTCTCACCAATAGACCTTCTGCAGATTGCACCACTTGTAAAATTGGACAGCAATGAGGTGCTTCTAAAATCAATGTTTTTATGATGGGCAACCTTTTTACCTTTCTCTGTTTCTACTCACATGTGATGTCCATTAAGTTAAAAAATTAAGACTGAATGTTTAAACAGTAGTATCACATAGCAAATGATTACAATTGCATTTTTATTGATTTGACTTCAGTATGATACCTGATTGGTCGTCCAATGAATGTTGTAGCTTACACGTGATTGCTTTTTGCAGTGCTTGGTCCCATAAGCACATTTTTTAAAGGAATAATTACTGATTCAGTTTTCACTTTAGTTTTAGGCATCAGAATGCACATCTACTATGTAAACCAGATATGGGTGCAGGTTATGAACAAGACACATATCGCAACATTAATGTCAACAGAAAGCAAAATGCCTTTCCGGAAAATGAAGAACATACTGCAAAAGGTAGGTGTCCTGTTTTCACATGTCTACGTATGACTGTGCTGAAATCAACCTTTCTGATATTATGAAACTCCTAAATATTACATCATAGTTTTATTATTCGCAGCCTTGTTATGGTGGAATGACGGAGCTGCAGACGTCCTCCAAATTAAAGGTTATTGGCTGGATAGGAATTTCTTCTTTGATAACCAGTTGTACCCTCGGCATTAGAGTAGTGGTTTGAGTCTTTGCATTTTACATGAAGATATGCAGTTTTTCTAGGTTGCAAGTGTGGTGCTGCATTTTTATGAGAGAGTCATGAAGGCAGTTCTGACCACTTGCTAACATCTAGACCACTTTCCAACATCTAAGGCAACACTAGGATTCTGTTCTTTATTTTTATTTTTTTACTTTTTCACCAAATTCAAACTGTAGCTGTAGTTGCTGAAGCTGTTGTCTTTTTGAAGGTTTGTTTAACCTGTGGCAATCTTCCTTTTTTCTTATTTTCTTTACTTCAAATCACTGCCCAGAATTCTGCAAAACTGACTGCTGGTACCTGTCACTTTCCATCCAGACATCCAGGTATTTGTGTTCTTACAGAGAACATGAGCTGCATCAAGTGGCACCTTAAAACAGGAAATGTACATATACTTTTCCGGTGTTAATTAACTTTTCATAGTCTACCCAAAATGTGTTGAGATGGGGAAAAAAACATTTTAAAAGAGAAATGCGGGATTAAAAAAATAAGCATTCATAATAGCCTATCTAGATGCAACATCAATCCCCGCCGCCTCTACACCTGAGAACTGAGCAATCAAAGACCACTGATCGCTCAGTTCTCAAGTCTGCAGTGAGCACAGAGCAGTGACTGTCAGTCACTACTCTGTCCTTCCAGTGCTCACTGGAGTGCTGGGCTGTGAAGGGGGCGGGAGCAGCTGGGTCATGCTCTCAGCAGTGCGCAGGGAGGCTGAGCCAGCTGCCAGTTGGGCATCTAGGTGGATTCCAACATTATTTTCAGGATCCCTACAGAGTCTGGACCGGCTAAATGACGTTAGCCAATAGTGGGCTTTAATCCCGCTGTAGGCTGAATCTGGGTCACAGGAGTGCAGAACAAAGTGAACTTATGTGACCTATAGGAGAGGTATGGCCAAAGAGCTTTGGCCATACTTCTGCTTTAATTTGTTTTGCCAAGTTCCTGAAATAATCTTAGTTTCACTTCCAGAATCCTTTTTGTGTGGGGGATAAAAAAAATCTTTATTTTATCTTGTCACAAGAATTGTACAATGAAAATCATTTATACATAGCCATTCTGAAAAAAGTGACAGTAAGCAGACCTTCGAACTTAAAAATCTTTGAGGTTAAAGGCTCCCCCACAAACCTACATCTTGTTGTGCATTATCTCCAATACTGAAACTTTGTACTTTGGATTAAAAGTATGCTCCTATATAAGCTTACAAGAAGGTTAGAAAGTCCTTTAAGGGGAAAACCATAAAGCACATTCACAAATGTGCTGTAACTTCAACAAATATTTTCATCAGTTTCCAACACAACAGATTAATTATGATTTCCTAAAGGTTATGCCATACCTAGGTGTTGTAAATATAATGCTGGCACATTGTTTTTGTGCTTTAGCCTGGACGTGTTTACTGCCTTTTATGTACCAGATACTGTATATTGCATTCTAGTGAAATGCAGACAAAGATATTAACTCGGAATGAACAGGCTACATGTAATTTAATTCTTGAGGAGCTTATTGGCTCAGTACATTTACTTGCTGCTTTTCAGCATTAGCATATGTACTGTAATGCTGTTACATTTAAAAATACAGTAATACCTTGGATTGTGAGTAACGCGGTTAACAAGCGTTTCGCAATACGCGCTATTCTTTTTTAAATATCCTGGCTCGGTTTGCGAGTGTTGTCCTGCAAAATGAGCAGGATTTAAGCCTCTGTGGTGTGCAGTACCGCATTTGGCCAGAGGTGCGGGGGCGCTGGTGACACTCGGAGCCGCCCGGATGCACTTGGAAATACTCCGTTCACGAGTGTTTCTGAGCCACTCCGAGGTTTTCCGAACGGTCCCTGAGTATTTCGGAGTCTCTCCGGTGCCCCCCACCTCTGGCCACATGCGGTACTGCATACAATAGAAGTTAATGTGGAATGAATTATCTTTGTTTCCGTTGACTTCTATGGGCAAACTCGCTTTGATATGCAAGTGCTTTGGATTACAAGCATTCTCATGGAACAGATTATGCTCGTAATCCAAGGTTCCACTGTAGATACTAGACTGCTGGGTTCAATTATTTGCAGATCTATTACACTTAGTCATTACTGTTGGTAATGCTAACTGGATTTGAGTCCAGAGATTGATGCGAAGAGTTGTGCAAACTTAGAATATAGCCAGCAATGCATGAAACCCACCTTTTTGGCCAAAGTACCGTATATACTCGAGTATAAGCCGACCCAAATATAAGCCGAGGCACCTTATTTTACCACAAAAAAAATGGGAAAACGTATTGACTCGAGTATAAGCCTAGGGTGCCCATGTGCGTGCCTCACTGTGCCCATGTGCGTGCCTCACTGTGCCCATGTGCGTGCCTCACTGTGCCCATGTGCATGCCTCACTGTGCCCATGCCTAGACTTGCGTTTAACATGGGAGTATATGGAAGGGGTGCCCAGCTTTGAAAAATCGGTGCTCACCGGCCGTAGGTCCTCCAGACAGCAAGCTTTGCATACTTGTAGAGGAGAACTGGGGCCGGCTGGTACCGGGTCCCCAAAGTTACCAGAGAAATTACAGTTTAACATGGAAGTCTATAGAAGGAGTGCCCGGGTTTGAAAAATCGGTGCTCCCCGGCCGTAGGTCCCCCGGACAACAAACTTTGCTTACTTATAGAGGAAGAGTGGGGCTACATGTGTGCCAAGTTTGGGGTCCAGGGGACCTACGGCCAGCCAGTACCGGGTCCCCAAAGTCCGGGAGATCAAGCGCAAAATGGTGACTCGAGTATAAGCCGAGGGGGACATTTTCAGCACAAAAAAAGTGCTGAAAAACTCGGCTTATACTCGAGTATATACGGTAGTAGCTCTTAAAGTGATTGTAAATGCACTTTAAAAAAAATAACAAACAGGTTTATGTTTACCTGCTTTGTACAATGGTATTGCACAGAGTGGCCCCGAACCTCCTCTTCTCTGGTACCCATCCAGCGCTCCTGGCTCAACCTCCCTGGTGAGGGCCCCCGTAGAAAGCCGCTGTATATGTGGGCACTTTTTTTCAAATGGAGCAGGGCCACCCATTGAGTGAATTTAGTTTGGTTCCGGAAAAATTTGCACAGTGTATGGTCAGTTTTATCAGTCAGGTAAAATCACTTTTGCGCAAACCAATCAATATACGCTTATTGCGATTTTTATTACCAAAAATATGTAGTAGACCTGCACGATTAATCGTTTGATGATCTCGAATTACCCAACCCGCGATCTCCAGGCTGGATATGCGGCGATTTTCTGATCTCCCCGCCGGATCCACGGAACCAGAATGGAACGCAAATGGCGGATATAGGAACTAATGTCAGTCATCGGAGAGCGTGATGCGGCGCAGCGCCGCTGCTGGATGTCTGATGCCTGGGCGGTACCACCACGCTTCTCGGGTGGGTAACGAAACACACAGCACAGCGGTGACTGCACCCTGTGTGAGTGTTTACCAGCAGGCAGCATGATGACTCCAAAACAGTGAGTGAACTTCCTTTCTTGTGCCGCAGCCTTACTACTACAGTACATACATATATTATGAACACCAGTGACCACAGTGAGTCAGCTACCCCAGCCAGGCCCAAACCTTGCAGTGACAGTCAGGCTATTAAAGGGGGGCATGTGAGCCTGTGAGCCGAGGAGTGGACTTAAAATACCGGCAATCACTGTCCCTTATTATGAATATTACCACAGTCTGAGTCAGGTACCCATATATTCTGAATATTACCACAGTCAGCTACCCAGAGTCTGGGGTAGCTGACTGTGTTAATATTCATAATATGGGTAGCTGACTCAGACTGTGGTAATATTCATAATATATTATAAGGGACAGTGGTTGCCGGTATTTTAAGTCCACTCCTCACATGCCCCCCTTTAATAGCCTTTTGAGAATCGTGATCTTCATTCTAAGCAAAAGAACCGTGATTCTCATTTTTCCCAGAATCGTGCAGCTCTAATATGTAGAAGAATAAATATCGGCCTAAAGTGAGAAAAAATTAGCTTTTTTTTTTAAAAAATGGGGATATTTATTATAGCAAAAAGTACAAAATATTGTGTGTTGTGTTTTTTTTTTTTTTTTTTTATTATTGCTCTTTTTTTTTTGTTTATAGCGCAAAATATAAAAATCGCAGAGATGATCAAATGCCACCAAAAGAAAGCTCTATTTGTGGGAAAAAAGGACGTCAATTTTGTTTGGGTACAGCGTCGCACGACCGTGCAATTCTTGGTTAAAGCGACGCAGTGCAGAATCGCAAAAAATGGCCCGGTCATTGGGCAGCCAATTCTTCCGGGGCTGAGGTGGTTAAAGTACAGCTCCACTTTAATTCTTTCCATCCTACAACTGACTTCCACAAATTAGAAGAGGGAAGGTCTGGACAGCCGCACTCCAATAAAAACGCCTTTTATTGTGCAAAATAACAAAAGTACACACCACAGCAGGGTACAGGATAAAAAGGCTGACGCGTTTCACACTCAACAGTGCTTAGTCATAGCTATACAACCACAAGACTTTGCTACAAATATATACTAGTGCATATTGAACATGTGATCAATTGTGTAATTAATTGAAACTAATCAATAATTTAAATGAAATTTGGTTAATAACAAACATGTGTGGTTGAGTTTTTAGGGGCACCTATGTGTATCCAGGTGAATTAATTTAAAGTGAACCTGAAAAATATATTTGTGGAAGTCATATAGGGATCCCTTCCCTAATATGACTTCCACAAATGACTTCATATCAGCTGGCAACCCTGGCTACGCAAGCTTGGGTGGCTCCAGTTCACTTCACTGAGCTCTGTGACTGCAGTGTACTGCACATTCATGGCCTTCTCTCCATAAGCCCTAATAGAAAAGTCTTCTCTCTGCAAGCTTACAAGTAGGCAAAACTTTAAAGTGGTGTCCAGGTTTACTTTAAGAAGAAATTCAGCACATGGGTTGATGTTAAATGACTGTTTGAGGTACTTTTGCATTTAGTGTTGTATTGTGAGAAATGCCATGATGCATTTCTTGAGAGATTGTATAGTAAAAATTTGTACAATGATTAATATGTAGTATTGTATTACTCCACAGGTTCTGTACGCCCTCTCTTCCTCTCCTACCTTCTTTCGCTGGGTCAAGGAAATTTTTCAGACTTTCTGAAAGCCCTTCATAGACCTGATGCACAAGAGTTACTGACACATTGCACTAATTTCATTCAAAGGATACAAAATGAAAATGTAAGTCTTTTTTAAATCTAAAAATAAATAAAAACTTGAATTTAATCACTTTGTTTTGCATAATATTGCTGTGTTGTTCGATTTATGTGAAGTAGTTAAGGCCCCTTTCACACATACAGATCGTTTGTCCGATTTTTCATCCATCCGTTGACGGATGAAAACCAGACATCAATGCATTCCTATGGAAAAGCGGATGGAAGAGGATGATCATCTACTTTCATCCACTTCCGTCAACATCCATTTTTTTCTTTTTTTTTTTGAACGGATGAAAGCCCTATTTTTCATCCGTCAAAAAAACCTGAATCGGACGAAAAACAGATGTAAACTGACAAATGGTCAGTTTTTCATCCATTTTTACAATGGTTGTTAGGAGCAACCAGTCACGTTGGGGGGGGGGGGGGTTGTGGCAGAGAGAGGCAGTATACACAGTGAGGGAGCAGTCTGCACAGACAGGCTCCCTCACTTGCCGATGCTGACGGTCACTGTCAGATTTTAAATGTAATTGCTAGAGCTGCCTAATTAATTGTTAAAAAAAAAAAAAAAGATCTCGATTGGATTCCCCTCTTGTTCTTAACTGGCATTGCCCATATTCTATGTAAACAGTGCAGAGCCAGAGCTGTGGAGAAAAAAGACCTTCCTCAGTGCAGAGAGATGGAGAAGAGATGCCGTGTATCTCTCCATTCTTTTAGATCAAAGGAATGAACTTCAATCTGTAGATGAGGGTAGTTTAACCACTTAAAGACTAAACCTTTTTCTGACACTTGTTACTTACAAGTTAAAATCAGTATATTTTTTTGCTAGAAAATTACTTGGAACCCCCAAACATTATACTCTATTTTTTTAGCAGAGACCCTAGAGAATAAAATGGCGATCGGTGCAATATTTTATGTCACACGGTATTTCCGCAGTGGTCTTTCAAACACAATTTTTTGGGAAAAAATACACTTCCATTAATTAAAAAAAACTTGTATAATGTGAAAGATGATGTTACGCCATGAGAATCGTGATCTTTTTTCTGAGCAAAAAAATTGCGATTCTCATTTTATCCAGAATCGTACAGCTCAAATGTAAACCAAAAATTTGACTTAAGTGGATGGAAAAACTGATGTAAACTGATAATTTTTTTCTTTGAAAAAATGTGACTGAACTGATGAAACAAACTGAAGGCATGTGTGAAAGGCCCTTTTCACACATGCGGACCGTTTTAGGTCCGCCTGTCAATTTTTTAGGCGGACCTGAACGCACGCTCCATGCAGGTCTATGGAGCGACGGATGTCAGCAGTGACATGTCTGCTGACATCTCATCCCCCTCCTCTCTGCTGAATCCAGACGGATGGAAACCCTATTTTCCATCCGTCTGGCGGATCGGATCGCATGAAAACGGACAGGTGGTCCGTTTTTCATCTGATCCCCTATAGTGGAGAGCGGAGCTCTGACAGGTCTATCCCTGCACAGTGAACAGAGACAGACCTGTCATCGGCCGGCTCGGCGGGGATCAACGGAACGATCCCTGTTGAGCAAGTGGAGTCAGTCAAAACGGCTGTGTGTGTGAAAGGGGCCTAAGGCAAAACCTTTTTTTAAGTTTTGGAAAAAGTGGAGGAGGGTAAAGTTATATTTCCGTCTTGTCGTTTTTGTTATTTTTAAACCAAAACATTTTTTTTTATACTTCCCTCCTCTGTGTAATGGTTTTGCACAGAGCAGCCCAGATCCTCCTCTTCTTGGGTCCCTCGCCAGCGCTCCTGGCCCCTCCCTCCTGCCGAGTGCCCCCACAGTAAGCAGCCTGCTGTAGGGGCACCCGAGCCAAGCCGCTGCTCTGTGAGCCCTTTCAGACACGTCGCCATGGCTCGGCCCTGCCCCCCCCCTCTCTCCCCATTTGCCCACTGACTTTAACAGCAGCGGGAGTCAGTGGCGAGTCCTGGACAGCCGAGGCTCTCGTGCAACATTGCTGGATGGAGATGCAGTTTAGGTAGGTATTAGGGGGGTTGAGGGGGCTGCTGCACACAGAAGGTTTTTTTTTTATCTTAAAGTGTTTGTTAACCTAAAAAAAAATAAAAAAAAGATCCTGCTCCTTTTAAAGCATGTTATACAGCACTGTGCCTGTGCTGTGTCATTTTGGCCCCTTCTATCACCTCAAATACCTGGCTGATCCTGCCTGATTCTGCCCTCCCCCCTGTAAATTGACCATGGTGTATCATGGCTGCTGAGCCCTGACACCGTGGTCGGTTTACGTGTCTCCGTCATCCGCTGCTATCTGCAGCTCTGCTGTGTCTCCCTCTGTCCTCCTCCCCCCCCCCTTCTCCCTGCCTGTCAGCTGGGTGTCTCCCCCCCTACGCTGCTGTAATAACTTTTAAAATCTCAGATAATCCTGCTCGTTTCTTAATGACAGGTGCTCCTGTCTCTGTGTTTGATTAAAAAAATGCTGTTTATACCTTATTTGCTAGCGCTGCTTGGCGCTCAGGTGACCAGCCGGCTGTGTGTGTGTGTCTCTCGCTCTCCTCTCCTCCTCCTGGCTGACATCAGTGGGGTATCTGGGCCCTACCCACTGCAGCTGTCAGCCGGGCAGAGAAGAGAGCCGGTGGGTCACGTGAGTGCCGATTTGGTGCTAGCAAGTAAGGTATAAACTGCATTTTTTTTTTTTTCTAAAACACAGACAGGAGCACCTGTCATTAAGAAACAAGCAGGATTATATTAAGTTATATGAGTGGGTTAATAACCACTTTATTGCATAGAATGCACTAAGATAAAAAATCTTTTGCCTTTAGAACCACTTTAAGATGGCCATATACGTTTTTTTGTTCGTTAACTCTGCAGGCTGAAGAAAAAAAAGATTAAAAGATTCCTCCATCCACACAAATTAGGTAGATGAAGGAATCTTCTTTGCCGGGACATTGTATTCTAACAGCTGCACCCACTGATCAGCAGCTGCAACTACTGATTGAGAGAAAATTTCCAGCATGTTTCTTAACAGCGCTTACTCAAACAATCAAGCGGGCATGGCCCCACACTGATTGATCATTGTATGGCCAGTGTAAGACCCTTTGTCAGGGTTTAATTGCTGTCTGTTTCCCCATTGATGAGATTCAACCCTTTTTAAGGTGGTAAGCTGTAACAGAAAGTGAAGGAAAATCCAAAGTTTGCGTTTTCCCCAGAATAAGAAATAAGGGGAAATAATCCAATTGAGACACCTGTTCTGGAAAAAACTGTTTTAGGGGGGGAATTCCCCTCCTTTAACTTTCAGTTGTGTGGGACAGAAAGTAAAGGGACATTTTCACAATGGTACACAGACCACAGACAATATACAAAAAAAAACACTAACAGTACTGAAGAAGATAGGGCAGGGAGAGCTATATGGCTTTAGCTATCTTAAGACAAACTGCAAAGATGGCATATAAAGGTGTTCTGCTGGACACTGGGAAAACAAGGGGCAACTCTACAGGAGGTTTTCAGGTGCAATATCAAAAGGTAGAATGTATACAGGAAATGTCAGAGTAACCAAATAATGTAGCGCTACCTTATGAGCATTTGTTAACCACTTGCCGACCATAATGCATACATATACGTTGCGGCTTGCAAGTGGTTTACTGGGATAATGGCTGAAAATATCAGCCATAACCCCAGTATTGTTTTTTGGACACCCGGCAGTTGGCTTTTTCATGAAAGCGGTACGAGCAGCTCATGAGCCGCTGGAAACGTTTTCCAGAGCATTTCTCGGGCTTCCCATTTCCGCCGGTTCGCCGAGAAGATCCGATGGTTCGGCTGGCTGCTCCCATAGGCGATAAAAGAGTATATACTCTTTGATCGCCTCTATGGCCTTGAAGGACTGGAGCAACATCACGTCCGGTCCAGGCTTTTTTCAAAGCAAAAGATCTAACTTTTTTTTTTTTTTTTTTTAATCCTTTTTTTTTTTTTTTTTTGAAAGGTAAAGAAGAGATTTGGGGTCTTTTTGACCCCAGATTTCTCCATTAGGAGGACCTGTCATCCATATTTCTATTACAAGGGATGCTTACATTCCCTGTAATAGGAATTAAAATGTGTTAAAAAAAAAAAAAGTTATATAAATAAGAAAAAAAAAGTAAAACGCTCCCATCCCTCCGTGCTCGCGCGCAGAAGCAAACGCATAAGTAAGTCGCACACACGTATGTAAACGGTGTTCGCACCACACATGAGGTATCGCCACAAACTTTTGAGCGAGAGCAATAATTCTACCGCTAGACCTCCTCTGTAACTCTAAACCGGTAACCTATAAAGGCATTTAAAGCATGTGCAGGAACTACTTTGAAGTCGCTGCAACTTGAAGTCGTACAGATATGAATGGTACTCATTGGAAATCATGGGGTACGCCTTGTCATGAGACTTTTCAGTCCCAAGTCGCAGGACAAGTCACACAAGTGTGAAAGGGGCCTTAAGTCTCCTTCACAGCTGTTTCTGTTTCAGTTAACTTCTTCCCGCCAGCCACACATGCATGCGGCCTCACGGCGGCTGGGCTTTAACACCGAGAGGCTGCATATACAGTGGGTATGGAAAGTATTCAGACCCTCTTAAATTTTTCACTTTGTTATATTGCAGCCATTTTCTAAAATCGTTTAAGTTCATTTTTTTTCCTCATTAATGTACACACAGCACCCCATATTCACAGAAAAACACAGAATTGTTGACATTTTTGCAGATTTATTAAAAAAGAAAAACTGAAATATCACATGGTCCTAAGTATTCAGACCCTTTGCTGTGACACTCATATTTAACTCAGGTGCTGTCCATTTCTTCTGATCATCATTGAGATGGTTCTACTCCTTCATTTGAGTCCAGCTGTGTTTGATTATACTGATTGGACTTGCTTAGGAAAGCCACACACCTGTCTATATAAGACCTTACAGCTCACAGTGCATGTCAGAGCAAATGAGAATCATGAGGTCAAAGGAACTGCCTGAAGAGCTCAGACAGAATTGTGGCAAGGCACAGATCTGGCCAAGGTTACAAAAAAATTCTGCTGCACTTAAGGTTCCTAAGAGCACAGTGGCCTCCATAGTCCTTAAATGGAAGACATTTGGGAAGACCAGAACCCTTCCTATAGCTGGCTGTCCGGCCAAACTGAGCTATCGGGGGAGAAGAGCCTTGGTGAGAGAGGTAAAGAAGAACCCAAAGATCACTGTGGCTGAGCTCCAGAGATGCAGTCGGGAGATGGGAGAAAGTTGTAGAAAGTCAACATCACTGCAGCCCTCCACCAGTCGGGGCTTTATGGCAGAGTGGCCCGACGGAAGCCTCTCCTCAGTGCAAGACACATGAAAGCCCGCATGGAGTTTGCTAAAAACACCTGAAGGACTCCAAGATGGTGAGAAATAAGATTCTCTGGTCTGATGAGACCAAGATTGAACCTTTTGGCCTTAATTCTAAGCAGTATGTTTAGAGAAAACCAGGCACTGCTCATCACCTGTCCAATACACTCCCAACAGTGAAGCATGGTGGTGGCAGCATCATGCTGTGGGGGTGTTTTCCAGCTGCAGGGACAGGACGACTGGTTGCAATCAAGGGAAAGATGAATGCGGCCAAGTACAGGGATATCCTGGACAAAAACCTTCTCCAGAGTGCTCAGGACCTCAGACTGGGCCGAAGGTTTACCTTCCAACAAGACAATGACCCTAAGCACACAGCTAGAATAACGAAGGAGTGGCTTCACAACAACTCTGTGACTGTTCTTGAATGGCCCAGCCAGAGCCCTGACCTAAACCCAATTGAGCATCTCTGGAGAGACCTAAAAATGGCTGTCCACCAACGTTTACCATCCAACCTGACAGTACTGGAGAGGATCTGCAAGGAGGAATGGCAGAGGATCCCCAAATCCAGGTGTGAAAAACTTGTATCTTTCCCAAAAAGACTCATGGCTGTATTAGATCTAAAGGGTGCTTCTACTAAATGCTGAGCAAAGGGTCTGAATACTTAGGACCATGTGATATTTCAGTTTTTTTTTTTTTTTTTTTTAATAAATCTGCAAAAATGTCAACAATTCTGTGTTTTTCTGTCAATATGGGGTGCTGTGTGTACATTAATGAGGAAAAAAAATGAACTTAAATGATTTTAGCAAATGGCTGCAATATAACAGAGTGAAAAATTTAAGGGGGTCTGAATACTTTCCGTACCCACTGTATGTGGCCTAAATTTGAACATTTCTGTGCTGAGAGCGCAATTGCCGGTAGGGATCAAAGTTCCAGATACATACTTGCAATTGGGAGCTTTCTGATCACGTGACTGCTGGGACAGCCAGTCACAGCAGTTACATCACCCGAATGCCCACCTCCTGGCATCTAGAAGCTCTTAAAGGGTCGGGAGGCGGCCGCCCGAAGTGGTTAATAACTGTTTCAACCTGCATATGAAATTGATGATCATTAGCACCTGCTTGGTATAATTGGTGAATCATACACCTGACTTTGTGCAAGTGTAAGAATTGATACTGGTTTGAAGCCAAAGGATAGTCACACCAAATATATTCATTTGTTTTACATTTTTTCTTCTGCTCGCTCACTTTGCATTTTGTAAATTGATAAAAATAAACAATTAATATATATATTTTTGAAAGCATTCTTACTTTACAGCATTCCTTCACACCTGCCTTAAACTTTTGCACAGTACTGCAGCTAGTAGTAGTTAAACATGTTCAGCTGGGCTGTGTTGTAATGACAATTTGATGCTTAACCAAGCAGCTTCTTCAGCTGAGCTAATAAGATAGATAAGCAGTGAAAGGTAATAAAGCTGGATGAGCAAATATATTCATCATGTGTATTCTTCCTTGATCCTTGGGTGTACTCTGTGTATTTCATCCGGGTCTGTGCAGTAATCCAGTGTGAAACTTTGCCTTTGTGCCCGTGCTTCCTGTAATAAAGACCTGCCACTGTTGCTCGCTCTCTCGTTAAGCCTGGGTCGTGGGTAAATAATTTTTTTGTTTATGTGAGTAGGGGTTTGGAAGAAGGGGTCAAGTTTATCAGAACTGTAAGATATAGTTATATATTATGAATGTTTTGCAGAATCTTACAGTGGATAAAAAAGCAGAAGATGTTCAGACTTTATATAGACAAATTGGGGACCACATTCCTGGTGAGTAATTGGATTCTTTGACAACATATGCACATCTATTTTACTTCCTGTTGTAACCCCTGTGTCATAAAAATGATAGCTCACTCCGAACATCAGGCAGATTATTAAATGCATCACACATTTTAGAAGTCTACAGATTCTTAGGACTGTTGAGGAAATATATAGGTCAGATACTTTAAAAATACTTCAAAAGTTAATGGTAGACATTAGATGACTGATTTTGGCATGATCAGATAATGAACCCATGTGGGCCTATTCAGGTTGCATAAACACCCCTGAACATTTTCTGAAGGTAGGGTGACTGTGGTATCTATCAATTGGGCTGCATTTTTCAGGCTCTTATGCCGCGTACACACAATCGGATTTTCTGTCGGAAAAACCTTGGTTGGTTTTTCCGACGGAATTCTGCTCAAGCATGGCTTGCATACACACGGTCACACAAAAGTTCTCTGAACTTTTGACCGTCAAGAAGGCAGTGACATACAAGAAAGCCGAGAAAATGAAGTTGAATGCTTCTGAGCATGCGTCTAATTGTTTCCGAGCATGCGTCGGAATTTTGCGCGTCGGAATTTTGCACGTCGGAATTTCTACAGACTATCGAAATTTTCGGCGCAAAATTTGAGAACCAGCTCTCGTTCTTTTGTTGGCGGAAATTCCGACAGCAAAAGTCTGATGGAGCATACACACAGTCGTAATTTCCGACCAAAAGCTCACATGGGACTTTTCTTGTCGGAATTTCTGACCGTGTGTACGCGGCATTAGCTATTATTTAAGTTTAAGTTAACACTGGTGCTGGAAAGAAATGTATGGTTATGGTTGTAATAAAGGTATGTTCAACAACTATTCAGTGTGTCTGATGGGAGAAAGGTAAACCTATTCCAGCTTTCAAAATCTGAAAACCACTTGCAGGAAAAAAAAGAAATCTGGAGGTGCCTGCATTTACTTACCAAATATCCTTAAAACCCAACTTGGGCACTACTGGTTTTAAATTAGTTGAACACTCCATTTCCTCTAAAGCCACCTGATGCTCTGTACACTTCCTTTTTTCACCCCACAAATTTTCTTTCTTACATGTTGATGGAAACACAGCTCCACTGTACTTCCCTGCCTGCTCAGCTAATAGCACTGTAGGTCTCATGGTGCTTTGGTCGCCTCTCTGCCTTCCTCTCCTCTTTGCCATTCACAAAACAAAGTCAGGGTATGTGATTTGTGAATGGTAAGGAGGAGAGGGAGGTGAAGAGGTGTCCTCTAATGGCGTAAAGCCAGAGTTTTCGTTCCAAAAAAAACTCTTCAGTTTCCCAACTGTTAGCTCCTGCATGAGATTCCTGGGGCTAATTAATACTCTTTCAGGGCAGTACTAATTTCCCACTTTCACTCGAGACCCCTCAAGCACAACATTTTGTCATCATGGGTCTTCAGTCCAGGCCTAAGACAGGCTGATTTGTCTGCCTCAGAGGACCAGGTTGTCCCTGTCTTGGTGGTCCAGGAATCTGGTTCTGGAGTCGTTAGTCCTTTCTTCACGTTTTTTCTGGAAGATCCCTATGATGGATGACAGGCTGTTAGGATTAGAGGTCTCGTCTCCACATTAACATTCTGGAACTTCAGGCGATTTGGTTGTTTCTGCAATGCAATTCCTCCCAGCTAGAGGGTAAGTCTATCTGGATTCAGATGGAGAACGCCACAGCAGTGGCATGCTTCTGGGAGGAACTTTACAGAGTAACCTTATAGAGGAACCATAAATCTTGCTATGGCAAGAAAGGTAGAGCAGATCCTGTCCTGTTTAGAACTTTGTGCCAGCCTTGTCTGCCATTACATTGACAGTTGGCAGGTGAACTTCCTTAGCTGGCTGGATCTGGGAGGGGTGGTCTTTACACATGGAGCTGTTGCAGGACCTGTGTCACAGATAGGGGACATTTGATGTAGACCTCCTGATATTCAGGTTTAACAACAAACTGAATATTTTTGTCTCCAGTTACAGGGAGCATTTAGCGGAAGTTGTGCATGCTCTGGTGGCTCTGAGGGATCAGTACACCCTAATCTATGCTATTTCCTCAGCAGCAATTCCTTCATCTGCTCTACAGGAACGAGATGGAAAGCATTCTAGTCATTCTTATACAGTGCCTTGCAAATGTATCCACCCCCCTTGGCTTTTTACCTATTTTGTTACATTACTGCATTTTTGTTCAATGTTTTTTTTAATCTGAATTATATGTGATGGATCAGAACACAATAGTCTAAGTTGGTGAAGTAAAATTAGAAAAATATATACATAATACTATTTTTCAGAAATAAAAAAATGATAATTGACATGTGCGTATGTATTCACCCCCTTTGTTATGAAGCCCATAAAAAGCTCTGCTGCAACCAATTACCTTCAGAAGTCACATAATCAGTGAAATGATGTCCACCTGTGTGCAATCTAAGTGTCACATGATCTGTCATTATATATACACACCTTTTTGAAAGGCCCCAGAGGCTGCAACACCTAAGCAAGAGGCACCACTTACCAAACCCTGCCATGAAGTCCAAGGAACTCTCCAAACAAGTAAGGGACAATGTTGTTGAGAAGTACAAGTCAGGGTTAGGTTATAAAAAATATCCAAATCTTTGATCCCTAGAAGCACCATCAAATCTATCATAACCAAATGGAAAGAACATGGCACAACAGCAAACCTGCCAAGAGACAGCCGCACACCAAAACTCACGGACCGGGCAAGGAGGGCATTATTCAGAGAGGCAGCACAGAGACCTAAGGTAACCCTGGAAGAGCTGCAGAGTTCCACAGCAGAGACTGGAGTATCTGTACATAGGACAACAATAAGCCGTACGCTCCATAGAGTTGGGCTTTATGGCAGAGTGGCCAGAAGAAAGCCATTACTTTCAGCAAAAAACAAAATGGCACGTTTTGAGTTTGTGAAAAGGCATGTGGGTGACTCCCAAAATGTATGGAGGAAGGTGCTCTGATCAAAGAGAACGCTATGTCTAGCGCAAACCCAACACATCACATCACCCAAAGAACACCATCCCCACAGTGAAACGTGGTGGTGGAAGCATCATGCTGTGGGGATGTTTTTCAGCAGTAGGGACTAGGAAACTGGTCAGAGTTGAGGGAAAGATGGATGGTGCTAAATACAGGGATATTCTTGAGCAAAACCTGTACCACTCTGTGTGTGATTTGAGGCTAGGATGGAGGTTCACTTTCCAGCAGGACAATGGGGGTTATTAACGAAAGGCAAATCCACTTTGCACTACAAGTTCAAAGTGCACTCGAAATTGCACTTGGAAGTGCAGTCGCTGTAAATCTGAGGGGTAGAGCTGAAATGAGGGGAAGCTCTGCTGATTGCATCATCCAATCATGTGCAAGCTAAAATGCTGTTTTTTTATTTTCCTTGCATGTCCCCATCAGATCTACAGCGACTGCACTTCCAAGTTCACTTTCAGTGAACTTTCAAGTGCACTTTGCACTTGTAGTGCAAAGTGGATTTGCCTTTCGCGAATAACCCCCAATGACCCCAAACACACTGCTAAAGCAACGCTTGAGTTGTTTAAGGGGAAACACGTAAATGTGTTGGAATGGCCTGGTCAAAGCCCAGACCTCAATTCAATAGAAAATCTGTGGTCGGACTTAAAGATTGCTGTTCACAAGTTCAAACCATCCAACTTGAAGAAGCTGGAGCAGTTTTGCAAGGAGGAATTGGCAAAAATCCCAGTGGTAAGATGTGGCAAGCTCATAGAGACTTATCCGAAGCGACTTGGAGCCTTGTTAGCCGCAAAAGGTGGCTCTACAAAGTATTGACTTAAGGGGGGTGAATAGTTATGCACGTTTACTTTTTCTGTTATTTTGTCCTATTTGTTTGCTTCACAATAAAAATAAAAAAAACATCTTCAAAGTTGTGGGCATGTTGATTCCAGGTTGTGAGGCAACAAAACACGGAAAATGCCAAGGGGGGTGAATACTTTTGCAAGGCACTGTATCTCCAGTTTGGTCAAGGCAAATGTAGTACTGCAACCTGGTAAGAGTCCTAGCGGACGTTCCTTGGGCTCTTACAGATCATCCACATATTTTGTCTCGTGAACTGATGTAGTGCTTCATGGTAGCTAGCTTTAGCAGCATGGCTGTTGAAGCCTAGGTTCTAATGCCGCGTACACACGCCTGGAATTTCCGACAGAAAAAGTCCGACGGGAGCTTTTCATCGGAAATTCCAACTGTGTGTACGCTCCATCAGACTTTTGCTGTCGGAATTTCCGACGGACTTAGAGAGCAGGTTCTCTATTTTTCCGTCTGGCAAAATTCCGATCGGAATTTCCTATCGCGTGTACAAATTCCAACGCGCTAAATTCCGACGCATGCTCGGAAACAAATTGACGCATGCTCGGAAGCGTAGAACTTTATTTTCTCGGCTCGTCGTAGTCTTTTATGTCACCGCGTTCTTGGCAGTCAAAAGTTCACCGAACTTTTGTGTGACCGTGTGTATGCAAGGCAGGCTTGAGCGGAATTCCATCGGAAAAAACATCCAATTTTTTTCCAACGGGAATTTCGCTCGTGTGTGTACAGGGCATTGGGGACATGGGCATCTCTGAATCTGTTCTGCCCACTTTTCTAAAAGCTAGGAAGTTTACTCCTTGCAAGGTTTATCATTATACATGGAAGGTATACTTTGCTTAGTGTGAAACATGAGGTTTTTGCCCCAGGAATTTCCTCATGGAATGCATCCTTGCTTTTTTATAGATGGGTCTGGACCAGCATTTGGCCTTCAGCACCACTAAAAGTTTATTCTTTCATACCCCTGTTTATCTTTATTTAATCCTAAGATTTCCCCTCCATTTCCAAGATGTAGTTTGGGCTGTGAGAGTTTCTTGCAACCACTGCTTCCTTCCGAAAGACTTAAGCCTCGTACACACAACCGAGTTTCTCGGCAAGAACCAGCAAGAAACTTGCTGGCAGAGCTTTCTTGCCGAGTAAATCGATCGTGTGTACGCAGCTATCATGTTTCTCGTCAAGAAAAACGACAAGAATCTTGACGAGAAAAATAGAGAACCTGCTCTCTTTTTTTCTCGTCGAGATTCTTGTCAGCAGGTTTCTCGACGAGAAAAGTGTGTGTGTGTGTGTGTGTGTGTGTGTGTGTGTACACTTACCTGTCCTTCGGGAAGCACGCGCATGCTCGAAATGACTTTGACGCATGCGCGGTAGCTTCCTAGGCATAGGTAGGGTGTAGCAAGATGGCGGCGACGGCATCGAATGTGACGAGCGCATGCTCGTCGTAGTCGATTACGTCACCGCGTTCGCTCCATTCAAAGAACCGCGGGTTCTTTGAAAGGAGCGTGTGTACACTCGGCCGGGACAAGTTTCTTGTCCAAGAATCTCGTCAAGAAAAACGACGTGTTTTTTCTTGACGAGATTCTCGGCCGTGTGTACGAGGCTTTACCCTTTCTTTGTCATTGCTCATGGTTTTTGAAAGGCTGAACTGGCTTCTCTTCCACCATTTGTTGCTGGTTGAGGCAGACCATTAATCAAGCATATGGTCTCAAGAATTGGGTGCCAACTTTTTCTGTCAAGGCATACTCTACTAGATCTGTAAGTGCCTCTTGGGCACTTTGGCATCAGGTTGTTCTTTATCAGACTTGGCAATGCTGCCACCTGGTCTTCTGTTTGCATGGTCTAACCAGGTGGAATGTAATGCATAATCTGATGCCAGCTTCGGGCAAAAGATCCTTTAGGTGTTGTTTTGAGCTGCAGGAAATCCCCAGTTCTGTTTTGTTAACCTTTTGTTTGCTGTATTACACCCCTCAGTTGGACTGCTTTTGGACATCCCGACAGTATATGGCTTCCTCTGTTCCTCAATGGATGAGAAAGAAAATTAGTATTTGTATACTCATCAAGTCATGGGAGACAGGTCCCACGCTTCTGTGTATATGATCATGCTGTTGGTACTACTTTGTTAAAAAAAAATGGGTTATACTGGTAATAGAAGGGGTTACCTGGATGCCTTCAACCTTCTTTTTGTTGGCAGTGTCTGTAGGCTGTAGTATACCTAAACTCCTATGTCTCTCAATGGACCCCAAAAAAAAGAATTTCACAGCGAGTACAAAAATCCCATTTTTATTTGTGTCATATGGGTTTTGCATTCTCATACTAGTTTATGGGAATGCAAAACCCTAATTATAGCTTGTCAGATTTAGGTCAAAAGATCAACTGCAGGTCAGATTTCCCTGTCAGTGAATTTTGAATAATCTCAGAAGTATCTCAAATTGATGTCCAACTAATGTCACCGACACACGCCTAAAGCCCATGAACTCAAGCCATAAAATACATGTAAACCCCAGCTGAATGACATTTAGCCCTGGTTCACACTGGTGCGATTTGACATGCGATTTGACATGTCAAATCGCATGTCAAATCGCCGAAATTTGCCGCAAATTGCGGGCAATGGCACCGTCCCAATCGGTGCGACGCCACATCTACGGCGCTGCACCGATTACAAAAAGTAGTTTCTGTACTACTTTTTGCGATTTCAGCCGCGATTTACATTGACATCTGTTTCAGGTGTCTTTGAAACCGCGGCTGAAATTGGGACTGCCAGCGGGAGTGAAATCGTGCGAGTTCAGCTGAACTCGCAGGCTTCACTCCCGCAGCCCCAGTGTGAACGTGGGCTTAGTTTGCTAAAGCAATGTGTGCCATAAACAACTGTCTGTCTTCTTCTCTTTTTTTTTTTTTTATAAACAAAATACCTTTCTTTCTCGTACATCACGGGACACAGAGCGACATAGTCATTACTAATGGGTTATATAGATACCGTCAGGTGCTGGCACTGGCAACTTCCAAAACCGGAAGTACCCTCCCCTATATAAGCCCCTCCCATCCGGGAGCACCTCAGTTTTTTGCCAGTGTCTAAGGTGTTGGCCAAGAAGAAACATGTGTTTTTCACTGAGCTTGCGTACAGGTTCTTTTGGGCCTCAGTAAGCTATTCCGGATCCGACCAAAAAAGCTTCATAGCTAAACGGTCGGTACCCGGGCCTTGCAGAGAAGAGCAAGGTTTTGCCTGTAATGCTTCTCTTAGGAGAGCTGGACCCTGGGATCCAGAGCTCTGGTCATACCCACGACCAAGATGTTTTCTGTGCAGGGTGCTATACAGGTCCAGGGGAGTGGAATCCTTGGGAACCCGGTCCCTGAAGGTTTGATTACAATGCCTGCCGTGATAGGTGAAGTTTGGGCTTTTGTGGACCAAACAAAGTCCTGCGGCGGGGAACAGGTAAGTGGGGGCCCCCAGGAACTTGGTTCTATTGGGGGACCCCCAAGCCTAATTTGTCTTTCTGTCTGTTACCTAATGGTATTCCCGCAAAATTCTGTGCATGCCTGTAACTACTAAAAAAATGTAATAATTTTTAATGGTGGTCAAGAAAAAAAAAAAAAATGTTTTATTTTATATATATATATTTAATATATTAGACTGCGGTACCTGTGTTTGTCCACTAGAGGCCGCTGTGGAATGTTTTCTTGTCATGTGGACTAGTTTCTTCTCAGAGAGCAAAGTCCAGGCAGATGGTGAGTTCTCTTATAGGAAACTGCTTCCTCTGCCATGTTGCAGTGCTCGTCCATCCCCCGGCCTGCGGCAAAGAGGGGCCCTGGCTCCTGTCCCTTGTTTCCGTTTTTTGAAATTAGCGCCGAAGGCGCACGTGGCCGCGCGCGTGCGCGTGCACGCGCCTCTATATATAGAGGTGAGCCGGGAAAGGGGGCGGAGCCTGGGGATGACGCTCTGTGCGCGCCGCAGCGCTTCTGCGCATGTGCGGGCGTCCCAGCAGGTTAAAAAACACAATATTGTAGTGAGCTGGCTATGAAGTACAGAGACAGAGCTGGCAACATTTAAAGGCATACAGCAAGCGGTTGATACAGGCATCCCCTAGAAAGGCACATTAGTAGACACCAACTGTGATATAGCAGCAATTGTGCTAGACTATTCTCAGTAAAAGTGGTGTATTACGGCTGGAATACCTCAGCTTTAGGCTTAGGGATATGCCGTCCAGAAGCTCCGGAACTGAATCTTCCAGGAAGCGAAGGGGGTCTCATCGGGCTCGGAGGATCTTGGGCATACTTCTGCTGCACCAGTCTCCCCTGAAGTTCAGAGGTAAGTGACCGTAGAGACCCCGCAGGGGTATTTGGTACTGTGGCTGTCCTCAGTTCACCTGCTCCTGTGTATGTAACAGAGGAGGTTTTTTCCTCAGCTCTGGGAGGATTAGAGAGAGATTGTCAACATTGATCGCTGCCTCCCTGTTAGGGAAAGCACGCCCGATCTCCGTCTCCTCCTTCAGAGTGCCTGTTAGCAGAGCAACAGTCCCATACAGGGATCGACCTGCCTGAAGGGGATCAGGATGAGGTTGATTCTGTTATAGAGGAATCAACAGTGGGGGAACCTTTTCTCAGCATCTCAAGCTGAAAGATTATGGGTTCAGTCTCTGACTAACATGGTCCGATCAGCATTTAAAAATGCACCTTGCGGAACCATCAACCACTACTGTATCCTCGTTGGGGTCGCTAGAAGCCCCCAGACTGTTTGTTCTTTTCCACTTCACCCTTTACTGAAAGGGCTCATTTACCAGGATTGGGAACGTCCTGAGAAAATATTTATTCCCCCAAGAGATTTCCGGTGGTCTATCCCATGGAGGATAGGTTCATCAAAAAAAAAAAAAAAAAAAAAAATGGAAGGTCCCTACAGGGACGCAGCCATCTCTTGTATGTATAAATCACTGACATGTCCAGTGGATAATGTCCAAATGTTCAAGAACCCAATAGATAAAAGATTGGAGTCCTTATGAAAATCTGCTTGGTGATACAACCAGCAGTAGCAGCTATTGGGGTCTGCTAAGCAGTGAAGGATCAGTTGAAACAGGTCTTGAGGGACTTGACAGATCAGCAGGCTTTGCCCTAGCTGATCTACCTAGAGCCTTAGGCTTTGCGGTTGACGCCATAGAGGATTCAGTACATCAGGCCTCCCGCCTTACGCTGTCTATAGTACATATGCGTAGGCTCCTATGGCTCAAAAACTGGTCTGCTGAAGCTCCCTGTAAAGAATGGCTGGTTAGCGTCCCATTTCATGGTGAATGCTTATTCAGGGAAAACCTGGACAAATATATCCAGAAAATTTCCAGCGGTAAAAATACGCTCTTGCCGGTTAAAAACAGAGTTAGAGGTCCCTCTTTAAGAGGCCTGCTTCTCCAGTCCCTGGGGCATCGGCTGTGTAACAGTTCCGACGGCCTCCTCGGTCAATTCCCGGGGGTAAAAAACAGGGACAGTAGCAGGGTAATGAGAAACCCTGGGTCAGGGGAGGTACAAAACCTCCCCCAAAGTTAAATTCATTGAAGCCCCCACTCAGTCAGGTGGGGGGAGGACTCCAGTTGTTCGCAAGAGACCTGGCGGGACACGATCAAGACAGATAGGTGCTCTCCGCAGTAGGTTTGGGATACAGTTTGCAGTTAAAAGACTCTCCTCCTTCCCATTTTTGAGGTCAAACGTGCCAAGGGATCCCCGGAAGAGAGAGTCCCTCCTGTTGGCACTAGAACAACTATTGCTCCAAGGAGTAATTATGGAGGTTCCCCTGGAAGAATGAGGGTTCGGGTTTTACTCAAACCTCTTTACAGTCCCGAAGCAAACGCGGACGGGAGGCCCATATTAATTCTAAGAGGGCTATACAAATTCCTGTATATCAGGACTTTCCGATGGAGTCGATCCGATCGGTGGCCACTGCCCTACAAGGGGAGGATTGGTTAGCCGTGATCGACATCAAAGATGCTTATTTGCACATTCCCATCTTTCCAGTCCACCAAAAATTTCTACGCTTTGCAGTAGAAGGGCGCCATTTTCAGTTCAGAGCCTTACCCTTCGGTTTGGCCACAGCACCACGAGTGTTTACAAAAATTCTGGCCCTTTATTGGCCAATCTAAGAACACAAGGTGTAATGATAGTGGCATATCTGGATGACTTGTTGCTGATAGACCACTCAGTGAAAAAACTAGACGTGGTCGTTCACAAGACAATCACGTATCTGGAATCTTAAGGTTGGATTCAGGCCAGAGAAAAATATTCTTGCCTCGAGGAAAGGTGTTGTCTTTGAAAGATTTGATCCACTTAGTGGGTACAAAAAAGACAGCCGTCCATACGCCTGTATATGAGGCTGCTGGGAAAAATGGTGGCATCATTCGAAGCAGTACCCTACGGTCAATTCCATTCAAGGAATTTGCAAGGGGCCATACTGTCAGCCTGGAACAAAAAAGTTCAGGCCCTAGACTTACAATGTCCTTGTCCCCTTCCGTTCGCAAGAGCCTCCGTTGGTGGTTGGTTCCCCAGAATCTGGAAAAAAGGAAATCCTTCAGTCCGATTTCTTGGAAGGTGGTCACTACAGATGCCAGCCTTATAGGCTGGGGAGCAGTACTGGAGCAATAGTCTCTCCAGGGCAGATGGTCGGATGCAGAAAAGGCCCTGCCCATCAATCTCTTAGAGATACGAGCAGCCCGGTATGCCCTAGTAGCATGGACATCCAAACTCCAAGGGTCCCCTGTCAGAATTCAATCAGACAATGCCACAGCAGTGGCATATATCAATCATCAGGGGGGCACCAGGAGTCGTGCAGCCCAGAGGGAAGTAAATTACATCCTGAAATGGGCAGAAAAATGTCCCAGCCATATCTGCGGTATTCATTCCAGGAGTGGAGAATTGGAAGGCGGACTTCTAAGTCGCCAGCAATTAGGCCCAGAGGAAGGGTCCCTTCACCCCGAGGTTTTCTGGACAATATGTCAGCGGTGGGGAACATCGGATGTAGATCTTCTAGCATCCAGATTCAACGCAAAGGGGGACAGGTTTGTCTCTCGGACAAGGGATCCCCTAGCTTGCAGCTCGGATGCCCTAGTGTTCCCTTGGGATCAGTTCAAGCTGATATATGCATTCACACCGCCACAATGGTTACCTCGATTACTCCGCAGAATCAGGGTAGAAAAGAAACCAGTGATTCCGGTGGCTCCAGCGTGGCCCCGAAGAGCGTGGTACGCGGAGATTGTAAAATTTCAGTGGGGAGTCCTTGGACTCTCCCACGTCGTCCGGACCTGCTTTCGCAAGGACCGATATACCACCCTTCCTTACCAGCCCTAGGTTTGACGGCCTGGCTATTGAAGCCCACATTCTAAAAAAGAGAGGGCTCTCTAATGCTGTGGTATCTACCATGATCAATACCAGGAAGCCGGTATCCAGGCAGATCTACTATAGAATCTGGAAGGCGTACATCGCGTGGTGTGAGGCCAAGAAATGGCATCCACATAAGTACGTAATAGGTATGATTCTGGACTTCCTACAGTGGGCTGTAGATAGGAAGCTTGCCTTGAGTACTATCAAGGGTCAGATTTCGGCCTTGTCAATATTTTTTCAAAGGCCCTTGGCTTCGCATTCACTAGTCAAAGCCTTTATACAAGGAGTGATGCGTATTAGTCCTCCGGTTAATATTCCCATATGTCCATGGGATCTAAACTTGGTTCTGTCGGTTCTACAGAAACAACCATTTGAACCATTACAGCATATTTCCTTGGTGCTTCTCACCAGGAAATTGATTTTTCTAGTAGCCATTTGTTCGGCTAAAAGAGTATCGGAATTAGCAGCTATGTCCTGTAAGGAGCCATATCTGGTTATCCATAAGGACAGAGTAGTGTTACGTCCTCATCCAGCCTTTCTTCCTAAGGTGGTATCGAGGTTTCATTTGAACCAAGATGTGGTTCTTCCTTCTTTTTTCCCCAAACCTACTTCGGCAGAGGAAAAGTTATTGCATTCTTTGGATGTAGTAAGAGCAGTTAAAGCTTATCTAAAAGCCACTGCTCAGATTTGCAGAACGGATACTTTGTTTATTCTGCCGGAAGGCCCCAGAAAGGGTCAGGCAGCGTCAAAATCTACTTTAGCCAAGTGGATTCGACAGGTCATAATACAAGCCTATGGCTTGAGAAGTAGACCGCCTCCGTTCAAAGTTAGGGCGCACTCCACGAGAGCAGTTGGAACTTCATGGGCAGTGCATCGCCAGGCCTCCCTGGCTCAAATCTGTAAGGCCGCAACATGGTCTTCAGTACACACGTTTACTAGGTTCTACCAGGTGGACGTTAGAAGTCAGGAGGATGTCGCCTTTGGGCGCAGTGTGTTGCAGGCCGCAAAAGATCCTCATGTCTGATAGCGCTCAGCTTATATATGGTGTATCCCCCCCCTCATTTGGCATTGCTTTAGGACATCCCATTAGTAATGACTATGTCGCTCTGTGTCCCGTGATGTACGAGAAAGAAAATAGGATTTTTATAACAGCTTACCTGTAAAATCCTTTTCTTGGAGTACATCACGGGACACAGAGCTCCCGCCCCTCTTTAGGGACACTTATTGCTTTGCTACAAAACTGAGGTGCTCCCGGATGGGAGGGGCTTATATAGGGGAGGGTACTTCCGGTTTTGGAAGTTGCCAGTGCCAGCACCTGACGGTATCTATATAACCCATTAGTAATGACTATGTCGCTCTGTGTCCCGTGATGTACTCCAAGAAAAGGATTTTACAGGTAAGCTGTTATAAAAATCCTATTTTTCCACTTTTTTTTTTTTTTTTTTCATTCCATAATATCCGCACTGCTGATCTCCTGAAGGTTCTTTACAGCCGCATCCATTCTATATGCATGCACTTTTTCTCAGGGTGGGTTTTCTTATGACAGTGATGGAATTTTTCTATGTAGTGTGTGTCAGCATGGTTTTCTTGAAGCTTGATTTATGAAGAATGTGTGACAGGGTGACAACATAGGAGTGCAACATTGGAGACCGGGACAGAGCAATGTCACCCTATAACAGAAAGTGCCTGCATAAGGACCTTCATATCAGGTTTAGCAGATGTTTTAACAGCTGCATGTTTAAAATACTGAAAATATAATTTGAAGTTTCCTATACTTACATGAGATGGGTTTACAAATACTCTGAAGTGCTTTTTCACTCAGTAGAACAGACATGTGTTAATGAACCATAAAGTGTTACTAAACCCACAACAGTAAAATCAGTCTAATTAACAAAAGGGTTAATCCTCTGCATTGTGTAAAAATGCTTTTTGATCTTGTAAGCACAGATACTCCTCTTCTTCCACCGACTCCAGAGCATGTCCGAATAAGACAGAGCCTTTGGAGTCAGGCTGCACATGCTCAGTTTGGTGTGTATTGCTAGAGAGTTTTTTCTTGGGAGAGTGCATGTGATCAGCACAGGGCCAATCAGCGCTATCCAGACAGAGGGTCAGGGGTCCTAGATCCTGATAGGACAGCTCAGTGCAGTATGAAAACTCCTCCTACAAGCTTTAACCAGACACTGATAGGAGTCACAAGGCTGCTATATAGTGCTGATTGAAAAGGTATTTAGCAGTTTTATATTTACTAAATTAATTGCATTTCTGTGTACTGTGGGAGGCCAGATATAGCGAGTGCAGGGTCCTGGGTTTAGTAACACTTTAATTTTGTCTGTCTTTCAGATACATCAGAGGAAAAAGATCAGTTATTGGATAATATTGAGAAACTGGTAATGACTCGTATATACAAGTCTGTTTTCTGTATGCATGATCCACAGGAGGAGCAAAAAGATCTTTCACTTCAGAATCATATTAGGTAAGCAACTATCACTGTGAATTAAAAGCCCTCTGTATTTTACTTCTAGGAGAATGACTGACTGCTGATCCTAATGGGCATTGATTTTATTTTGTTTTTGCTGGAGGCAATGAGAAGCAAACCAGATGGTGAAATGGGTGATCTGTAAGTAGAGAGCTTTGTGAAAAGTGTAAGCGGCAGTAATTTGAAACTTGCTGATTTACTGCATGTATCTAGGGACCATTAGTAATTGACTGCATAAAATCTAGTTTTGGGAAGTCAACAAAACAGTCATTTTTAGCATATTCTTTATGTATTTATGTGTGTGCTGTGTTGGCCATGCATTCTGCAAGTAATCCTTATAGATATGTCTTCTTATTTAGGTCACTGAGCTGGATTACTCCTAAAATTCTTCAGTTTTCTTTGTGTGAACAAGATGAAGAAGTCAATGATCAGATTGCCAGTGCTGTTACAGGTCAGTGGAAAGTATTGTTACAAAGAAAAGCTCTTGCACATTTTAAAATAAGGTTTAAATCTCATTAGACAGTGTCAGTAAATAATTTAGTTTGCTCTTTCTACATTGTCCACAAAGCCTAGGTTCACACTTATGTGGTGCGGGAAATTCCGCAATTTGTGCGTGTTTCCCACACCGCATTCAAATTGCACTGAGCTTGTGATCTGAAGCAGGTGTCGGTGCAATCTTAACCTCTTCGCACCGACTGCCTCCTGGCCCTTTTAAGAATTCCAAAAGCCAGGAAGTGGGCATTCTGGTCATTTAACCACTCTGATTGGCTGTCACAGCAGTCACATGATCGGAAAGCTACAGATTGAGCTTATCGATCTTCGCAGGCTTTCATGCTTGGAGCATGCAGGGTGAGCGCTCTCAGCATGGTAAGTTGTTTTAACAGGGTTGCATATATGCGCACGGCTGGCATCAAGGGGTTAACAAAAGTACCATGCGATCTGGTTGCTGTGCAGTTCCAAAATTGGTGGACGCATGACTTTGGTGCAATGTGAATAAATCGCACCTCACCGAATTGCATATAAATTAAACAGGAATGTGGTTTCTGTGCGCTTCACATTGTACATAACACATGTTTTTTTGTATATAAAATAAGTTATTAAAGGTAACCTTTCTTCTTCTTTACTTATAGCTCTGTTAGAAATGGATTTTAAGAGAGCCCCCCAGGACAAGCTTGCCTGTATGACAAAGGCCTGTGACCACCTTTTTAGAGCCATAGATATCTCTACAAAGGAGCCAGCCACCACTGATGACCTTCTATCTGGTCTTATCTACATCACGATTAAGGCAAACCCACCTCGTCTTTTTTCTAATTTGAAGTATATCACAAGATTCTGCAATCCAAAGAGGCTAATGACGGGAAAGTGTGCCTACTGGTTTACCAACTTTGTGAGTATCTGACAAGCAGGGTCTGGGCCAGTGTTGACAAGGGTTTGGGTTGAAAATGCAGCATGTGTTTGACATCAATTTGACACACTTCTGAGATCATTCAAAATTAATTGACAGGTATATTTGATTTGCAGTTGACTACCTTATGCCCCTCATTTTACCTACAGTAGACCTCCTTTTAACCAGCTTCAAGCCATATTTGCATTCCCATTGACTTTTATGGGGAGAGAAGCAGCCCTGGTGTGAACACAGCAGCGTTGAAATTGGCCCTTAGTCACTTAACCACTTCCCGCCCGCCGTATGCGGAATGACGGCCGGGAAGTGGTTCTGTTATCCTGACTGGGCGTCATATGACGTCCAGTAGGAAAAAATGCCGGCGCGCGCAGCGCGTCATTCTGACATGCCGTATCTCCGATCATGATAAGAAGGCCTCTGTCAGAGGCTTCTTATCAGGTGATCAGCTGTGACCAATCACAGCTTATCGCCTGAACCAGGAAGTACCGGTAAATGGCATTTCTCGGTTCACGCTGACAGGGAGAGCCGATCTGCGGCTCTCCCTGTCAGAGTGGGGGTCTGTGCTGATAATCAGCACCATTGATTGGCAGAACTGAGGGGGCTGTGCTGATAATCACATGCCAATCAGTGCCCAGCAGTGTCCCCACAATAAAGTGTGCCAGCGCCCACCACAGTACCAATCGGTAATACCTGTCAGTTATCTATCAGTACATCACCATCAGTGCCACCTGTTGGTGCCGCCTGTCAGTGCCATACATATCAGTGCCGCCTCATTAGTTTTTTTTCCAATAATTTTGGTCTTTTTTTAGTTTGTTTAGCAAAAAATAAAAAAAACCCCAGAGGTGATCAAATACCACCAAAAGAAAGCTCTTTCTTTCTCGTACATCACGGGACACAGAGCGACATAGTCATTACTAATGGGTTATATAGATACCTTCAGGTGCTGGCACTGGCAACTTCCAAAACCGGAAGTACCCTCCCCTATATAAGCCCCTCCCATCCGGGAGCACCTCAGTTTTTTGCCAGTGTCTAAGGTGTTGGCCAAGAAGAAACATGTGTTTTTCACTGAGCTTGCGTACAGGTTCTTTTGGGCCTCAGTAAGCTATTCCGGATCCGACCAAAAAAGCTTCATAGCTAAACGGTCGGTACCCGGGCCTTGCAGAGAAGAGCAAGGTTTTGCCTGTAATGCTTCTCTTAGGAGAGCTGGACCCTGGGATCCAGAGCTCTGGTCATACCCATGACCAAGATGTTTTCTGTGCAGGGTGCTATACAGGTCCAGGGGAGTGGAATCCTTGGGAACCCGGTCCCTGAAGGTTTAATTACAATGCCTGCCGTGATAGGTGAAGTTTGGGCTTCTGTGGACCAAACAAAGTCCTGCGGCGGGGAACAGGTAAGTGGGGGCCCCCAGGAACTTGGTTCTATTGGGGGACCCCCAAGCCTAATTTGTCTTTCTGTCTGTTACCTAACGGTATTCCCGCTAATATCTGTGCATGCCTGTAACTACTAAAAAATGTAATAATTTTAATAGTGGTCAAGAAAAAAAAAAAAAAAAATATATATATATATATATATTTAATATATTAGACTGCGGTACCTGTGTTAATCCACTAGAGGCCGCTGTGGAACGTTTCTTGTCATGTGGACTAGTTTCTTTTTATCAGAGCAAGTCCAGGCAGATGGTGAGTTCTCTTGTGGGAAACTGCTTCCTCTGCCATGTTGCAATGCTCGTCCATCCCCCGGCCTGCGGCAAAAGGGGCCCTGGCTCTTGTCCCTGGGTTCCTTTTCAAAATTAGCGCCGAAGGCGCACGTGGCCGCGCGCGTGCGCGTGCACGCGCCTCTATATATAGAGGTGAGCCGGGAAAGGGGGCGGAGCTTGGGGGATGACACTCTGTGCGCGCCGCAGCGCTTCTGCGCATGTGCGGGCGTCCCAGCATATTAAAAACCACAATTATGTGTTGTGAGCTGGCTATGGAGTGCAGAGACAGAGCTGGCAACATTTAAAAAAAAAAAAAAAAGGCATACAGCAAGCGGTTGATGCAGGCATCCCCATAGAAAGGCACATTAGTAGACACCAACTGTTTTTATTGCAGCATTTGTGCTAGACTATTGTCAGTAAGTGGTGTATTTCGGCTGGAATACCTCAGCTTTGGGCTTAGGAATAATGCCGTCTAAAAACTCCGGGACTAAAAATTCCAGGAAGCATAGGGGGTCTCAATCGGGCTCTGAGGATCTTGGGCATGCTTCGGCTGCACCAGTCTCCCCTGAAGAATCAGAGGTTAGTGACCGTAGAGCACCCTCAGGAGTACCTGGTACTGTGGCTGTCCTCAGTTCACCTGCTCCTGTGTATGTAACAGAGGAGGTTTTTTCCTCAGCTCTGGGAGGGCTGGAAGAGAGATTGTCAGCATTGATCGCTGCTTCCCTGTCACAGGAAAAAATCACTCGATCTCCGTCTCCTCCCTCAGAGTGCCTGTTAGCAGAGCAACAGTCCCATACAGGGATCGACCTGCCTGAAGGGGATCAGGATGAGGTCGATTCTGTTGTAGAGGAATCAACAGTGGAAGAGCCATTCTCAGCATCACATGCTGAAAGGTTATGGGTTCAGTCCCTGATTAATATGGTCCGATCAGCATTTAAAATGCCCCTTGCGGAGCCATCATCCACTTCTGTCTCCTCGTTGGGGTCGCTAAAAGCTCCCCAGACTGTTTGTTCCTTTCCGATCCATCCTTTACTGGAAGGGCTCATTTACCAGGATTGGGAGCATCCTGATAAAATATTTACTCCTCCCAAGAGATTTCAAGTGGTCTATCCCATGGAGGATAAGTTCATCAAAAAATGGAGGGTCCCTACAGTGGACGCAGCCATCTCTTGTGTGAATAAATCACTGACATGTCCGGTGGATAATGTCCAAATGTTCAAGGACCCAATAGATAAAAAATTGGAGTCCTTATTAAAATCTGCTTTTTCTACAGCAGGATTGGTGACACAACCAGCAGTGGCAGCTATTGGGGTCTGCCAAGCAGTGAAGGATCAGTTGAAACAGGTCTTAAGGGACTTGCCAGATCAGCAGGCTCTTGCCCTAGCTGATCTACCTAGAGCCTTATGCTTTGCGGTGGACGCTATAAAGGATTCAATCCATCAGGCCTCCCGCCTTACGCTGTCTGTAGTACATATGCGCAGGCTTTTATGGCTCAAAAACTGGTCTGCTGAAGCTCCCTGTAAAAAATTGCTGGTCAGCTTCCCATTTCATGGTGAACGCTTATTCGGGGAAGACCTGGACAAATATATCCAGAGAATTTCCAGCGGTAAAAGTACACTTTTGCCGGTTAAAAACAGAGTTAGAGGTCCCTCTTTTAAGAGGCCTGCTTCTCCAGTCCCTAGGACATCGGCTGTGAAACAGTTCCGACGGCCTCCTCGGTCAAATCCCGGAGGTAAAAATCAGGGACAATTGCAGGGTAACAAGAAGCCCTGGAGCAGGAGAGGTACAAAACCTCCCCCAAAGTCAAATGCATGAAGGGTTGCCCCCACTCAATCGGGTGGGGGGAAGACTTCAGTTGTTCACAGAGACCTGGCGGGACACGATCAGAGACAGATGGGTGCTCTCCGCAGTAAATCTGGGATACAAATTGGAGTTAAAAGACTCCCCTCCTTCCCACTTTATAAGGTCAAACGTGCCAAGGGATCCCCAGAAGAGAGGATCCCTCCTGTTGGCACTAGAACAACTATTGCTCCAAGCAGTAATTATGGAGGTCCCCCTAGAAGAGTGGGGGTTCGGGTTTTACTCAAACCTCTTTACAGTCCCGAAGCCAAACGGGGACGTGAGGCCCATATTAAATCTAAAAGGGCTAAACAAATTCCTACATATCAGGACTTTCCGGATGGAGTCGATCCGATCGGTGGCCACTGCCCTACAAGGGGAGGAATGGTTAGCCTCGATCGACATCAAAGATGCTTATTTGCACATTCCCATCTTTCCAGCCCACCAAAAATTTCTACGCTTTGCGGTAGAAGGGCGCCATTTTCAGTTCAGAGCCTTACCCTTCGGTCTGGCCACAGCACCACGAGTGTTCACAAAAATTCTGGCCCCATTATTGGCCAATCTAAGAACACGAGGTGTAACGATAATGGCATATCTAGACGACTTGTTGCTGATAGACCACTCAGTGGAAAAACTAGAAGTGGTTGTTCACGAGACAATCAAGTATCTGGAATATCACAGTTGGATTATCAACCGAGACAAGTCAGCCCTAAAACCAGTCAAAAGTCTGGAATACTTGGGGCTAAGGCTGGATTCAGACCAGAGAAAAATTTTCTTGCCTCAAGAAAAGGGGTCGTCTTTGAGAGATTTGATCCACTTAGTGGGTTCAAAAAGACAGCCATCCATACGCCTGTGCATGAGGCTGCTGGGAAAAATGGTGGCATCATTCGAAGCAGTACCCTACGGTCAATTCCATTCAAGGAATTTGCAAAGGGCCATACTGTCAGCCTGGAACAAAAAAGTTCAGGCTCTGGACTTACCAATGTCCTTGTCCCCTTCCGTTCGCAAGAGCCTCCGCTGGTGGTTGGTTCCCCAGAATCTGGAAAGAGGGAAATCCTTCAGTCCGATTTCTTGGAAGGTGGTCACTACAGATGCCAGCCTTATAGGCTGGGGAGCAGTACTGGAGCAATGGTCTCTCCAGGGCAGATAGTCGGATGCGGAAAAGGCCCTGCCCATCAATCTCTTTGAGATACGAGCAGCCCGGTATGCCCTAGTAGCATGGACATCCAAACTCCAAGGGTCCCCTGTCAGAATTCAATCAGACAATGCCACAGCAGTGGCATATATCAATCATCAGGGGGGCACCAGGAGTCGTGCAGCCCAGAGGGAAGTAAATTACATCCTGAGATGGGCAGAAAGATATGTCCCAGCCATATCTGCGGTATTCATTCCAGGAGTGGAGAATTGGAAGGCGGACTTTCTAAGTCGCCAACAATTATGCCCAGGGGAATGGTCCCTTCATCCCGAGGTTTTCCGGACAATATGTCAGCGGTGGGGAACACCGGATGTAGATCTGCTAGCATCCAGATTCAACGCAAAAGTGGACAGGTTTGTCTCTTGGACAAGGGATCCCCTAGCTTGCGGCTCGGATGCCCTAGTGTTCCCTTGGGATCAGTTCAAGCTGATATATGCATTCCCACCGCCACAATTGTTACCTCGATTACTCCGCAGAATCAGGGTAGAAAAGAAACCAGTGATTCTGGTGGCTCCAGCGTGGCCCCGAAGAGCATGGTACGCGGAGATTGTAAAGATGTCTGTGGGGAGTCCTTGGACCCTCCCACATCGTCCGGACCTGCTTTCGCAAGGACCGATATACCACCCTTCCTTACCAACCCTAGGTTTGACGGCCTGGCTATTGAAGCCCACATTCTAAAAAAGAGAGGGCTCTCTAATGCTGTGGTATCTACCATGATCAATGCCAGGAAGCTGGTATCCAGGCAGATCTACTATAGAATCTGGAAGGCGTACATCGCCTGGTGTGAGGCCAAGAAATGGCATCCACGTAAATACGTAATAGGTAGGATTCTGGACTTCCTACAATGGGCTGTAGATAGGAAGCTTGCCTTGAGTACTATCAAGGGTCAGATTTCGGCCTTGTCAATATTTTTTCAAAGGCCCTTGGCTTCGCATTCACTAGTCAAAGCCTTTATACAAGGAGTGATGCGTATTAGTCCTCCGGTTAATATTCCCATATGTCCATGGGATCTAAACTTGGTTCTGTCGGTTCTACAGAAACAACCATTTGAACCATTACAGCATATTTCTTTGGTTCTTCTCACCAGGAAATTGATTTTTCTAGTAGCCATTTGTTCGGCTAAAAGAGTGTCGGAATTAGCAGCTATGTCCTGTAGGGAGCCATATCTGGTTATCCATAAGGACAGAGTAGTGTTACGTCCTCATCCAGCCTTTCTTCCTAAGGTGGTATCGAGGTTTCATTTGAACCAAGATGTGGTTCTTCCTTCTTTTTTCCCCAAACCTACTTCGGTAGAGGAAAAGTTATTGCATTCCTTGGATGTAGTAAGAGCAGTTAAAGCTTATCTAAAAGCCACTGCTCAGATTCGCAGAACGGAGACTTTGTTTATTCTGCCGGAAGGCCCCAGAAGGGGTCAGGCAGCGTCAAAATCTACTTTAGCCAAGTGGATTCGACAGTTCATAATGCAAGCCTATGGCTTGAGAAGGAGACCGCCTCCGTTCAAAGTTAGGGCGCACTCCACGAGAGCAGTTGGAACTTCATGGGCAGTGCATCACCAGGCCTCCCTGGCTCAAATCTGTAAGGCGCAACATGGTCTTCAGTACACACGTTTACTAGGTTCTACCAGGTGGACGTTAGAAGTCAGGAGGATGTCGCCTTTGGGCGCAGTGTGTTGCAGGCCGCAAAAGATCCTCATGTCTGATAGCGCTCAGCTTATGTATGGTGTACCCCCCCCCCCCCCCTCGTTGGGCATTGCTTTAGGACATCCCATTAGTAATGACTATGTCGCTCTGTGTCCCGTGATGTACGAGAAAGAAAATAGGATTTTTATAACAGCTTACCTGTAAAATCCTTTTCTTGGAGTACATCACGGGACACAGAGCTCCCACCCCTCTTTGGGGACACTTATTGCTTTGCTACAAAACTGAGGTGCTCCCGGATGGGAGGGGCTTATATAGGGGAGGGTACTTCCGGTTTTGGAAGTTGCCAGTGCCAGCACCTGAAGATATCTATATAACCCATTAGTAATGACTATGTCGCTCTGTGTCCCGTGATGTACTCCAAGAAAAGGATTTTACAGGTAAGCTGTTATAAAAATCCTATTTGTGGGAAGAAAATGATAAAAATTTAGTTTGGGTACAGTGTTGCATGACAGTGCAATTGTCATTCAAAATGTGACAGCGCTAAAAGCTGAAAATTGTCCTAGGCAGAAAGGGGCAAAAGTGGCTGGTATTGAAATGGTTAAGCAATGTATAGCGCAGTTATGGTGAGCAAAGTACAGGAATTGATGAAATTGAATATGTTTAAACATTTGGTCTATACTAAGTGTAAACTTTTTATACTTGGCAATGCTGTTTGTATTTTACTGTACTGAGAAATATGTAGGCTGTCTCTGAAACTCTTCTCTTAAATGCTAGTTGTCTGTGTCTTTCTGTTAATTTAAAGCTTCAAAACTTGACTCGCTGACCTGGAACAAGTATTCAGGTTAGGAGTTCACACCTATTTATTAATATACAATATTTAAGTACTATACACTCATCGGCCACTTTATTAGGCACACCTTGCTAGTACCGGGTTGGACCCCCTTTTGCCTTCAGAACTGCCCTAATTCTTCGTGGCATAGATTCAACAATGTGATGGAAACATTCCTCAGAGATTTTGGTCCATAGTGACATGATGGCATCACGCAGTTGTTGCAGATTTGTCGGCTGCATATCCATTAAAAGATCTCTCGTTCTTCCACGTCCCAAAGGTGCTCTATTGGATTGAGATCTGGTAAATGTGGAGGCCATTGGAGTACAGAAAACTCATTGTCATTTTCAAGAAACCAGTGGTGAGATGATTTGAGCTTTGTGACATGGTGCATTATCCTGCTGGAAGTAGCCATCAGAAGATGAGATGGGTACACTGTAGTCATAAAGGGATGGACATGGTCAGCAACAACACTCGTTTAAATGATGCTCAGTTTGTACTAATGGGCCCAAAGTGTGCCAAGAAAATATCCCCCACATCATTACAACACCACCACCACCAGCTTTAACCGTCGATGCAAGCCAGGATGGATCCATGCTTTAACCACTTAAGCCCCGGACCATTTTGTTGCTAAAGGACCAGGCCCCTTTTTGCGATTCGGCACTGCGTCGCTTTAACTGACAATTGTGCGGTCGTGCGACGTGGCTCCCAAACAAAATTGACGTCCTTTTTTTCCCACAAATAGAGCTTTCTTCTGGTGGTACTTGATCACCTCTGCGGTTTTTATTTTTTGCGCTATAAACAAAAATAAAGCGACAATTTAAAAAAAAATTACATATTTTTTTAATTTTTGCTATAATAAATATCCCCAAAAAATATATAAAAAAAGTTTTTTTTTTTTCCTCAGTTTTAGGCTGATACGTATTCTTCTACATATTTTTGGTAAAAAAAAATCACAATAAGCGTTTGATTTGCGCAAAAGTTATAGTGTCTACAAAATAGGGGGTAGTTTTATGTCATTTTTATTTAATATTTTTTTTTTTTTTTTACTAGTAATGGCGGCGATCACCGATTTTTATCGTGACTGCGACATTATGGCGGACACTTTTGACACATTTTTGGGACCATTGTCATTTTTACAGTGATCGGTGCTATAAATATGCACTGATTACTGTGAAAATGAAACTGGCAGTGAAGGGTTTAACCTCTAGGTGGCGCTGTAGGGGTTAAGTGTGACCTAATGAGTGATTCTTACTGTAGGTGGGGCGTGGCTTGGCGTGTGATGTCACTGATCGTCGTTCCCTATGAAAGGGAAGAGACAATCACTGACATGCCACTAGGAAGAACGGGGAAAGGTTTGTTTACACTTACCTCTCCCCGTTCTTTAGCTCTGTGACCCGATCGCGGGTCCCGCGGGCGCGGTCATGGAGCTTCGGACCGGGTCGCGAGCGCGACCTATGGACGGGTTCTTAAAGGGGACGTACCTGTACGCCCTTGTGCCTGTCCGTGCCATTCTGTCGACGTACATCGTCGTGCGGCGGTCCTTAAGTGGTTAATGTTGTCTACGCCAAATTCTGACCCTACCATCTGAATGTTGCAGCTGAAATCGAGACTCGTGAAACCAGGCAAAGTTTTTTTCCAATCTTCCAATATTGTCCAATTTTGGTAAGCCTGTGCAAATTGTAGCCTCAGTTTCCTGTTCTTGGCTGACAGGAGTGGCACCCAGTATGGCCTTCTGCTGCTGTAGCCCATCTGCTTCAAGGTTCGATGTGTTGTGCGGTTAGAGATGGTATTCTGCATACCTTGGTTGTAATGAGTGCTTATTTGAGTTACTGTTCCCTTTCTATTATCTTAAACCAGTCTGCTCATTCTCCTCTGACATCAACAAGGCATTTTCATACACAAAACTGCCGCACACTGAATAGTTTTTGTCTTTTTTGGACCATGCTCTGTAAACCCTAGAGATGGTTGTGCGTGAGAATCCCAGTAGATCAGTTTTTGAAATACTCCGACCAGCCCGTCTGGCACCAACAACCATGCCACGTTCAAAGTCACTTTCTACCCCATTTTTGATGCTAGGTTTGAACTTCAGCAAGTCGTCTTCACCACGTCTAGATGCCTTAGGCCGGGTTCACACTAGTGCGACATGACAGCCGTCCTTCTTTGGATCCGACTCTGCCCTGCGACATGAAGCCGACATATGTCCGACTTTCAATGAACGGGGATCCGACTTGGATCCCCGCCAATAGCAGGCAGTGAGTTTGGTATGAATCTTGAGCGGGAACTCCAGGCCAAATTTTAAATAAAAAACCGGCATGGGTTCCCCCTCCAGGAGCATACCAGGCCCTTGGGTTTGGTCTGGATTTTAAGGGGAACCCCTACGCCGAAAAAACGATGTGGGGGTCCCCCCAGAGTCCAAACCAGACCCTTATCCAAGCACGCAACCTGGCAGGCTGCAGGGGAAGAGGGGGGGACGAGAGCGGCCCCCCCTCCCTCCTGAACCGTACCTGGCCGCATGCCCTCAACATGGGGGGGTTTGGTGCTCTGGGGCAGGGGGGCGACCTGCGGCCCCCCCCACCCCAAAGCACCCTGTCCCCATGTTGATGAGGACAGGGCCTCTTCCCGACAACCCTGGCCGTTGGTTGTTGGGGTCTGCGGGCGGGGGGCTTATCGGAATCCGGGAGCCCCCTTTAATAAGGGGGCCCCCAGATCCCGGCCCCCCACCCTATGTGAATGAGTATGGGGTACATCGTACCCCTACCCATTCACCTAGTGGATAAAAAATTCAAGAAAAAAACCACACACAGGTTGTTAAAGTAATTTATTGCACAGCTCCGGGGGTCTCTTCCGTCTTCGGTGTCGTATCCGTGCTCTCCGGTTCTTTCTTCTGCCGGGCCTCCGCTATCTTCTTCCAGCTCTTTTGCTAGCGGGGCCCGGTCTTCTCCGTCGCCTTCTTCTTCTCCCGCTCTCCGGTTCTTTCTTTCTTTCTTTCTTCCTTCTGCCGGCCCCTCCACTATCTTCTTCCAGCTCTTTTGCTAGTGGAGGGGCCGGTCTTCTCCGTCGCCGTCTTTTTCCCTCTTCTCCTTCTCGATGTTGACACGTCGCTTCCTCCCGCTGTAATGCTTGGCTATTCGCTCATCAACGATTTATATAGGCTTCTCATGACGTCAGTCACATGCTCCGGGTGGCCCCGGAGCATGTGACTTGACGTCATGGGAGCATGTGACTGTGACGTCATGAGAAGCCTATATAAATCGTTGATGAGCGAATAGCCAAGCATTACAGCGGGAGGAAGCGATGTGTCAACATCGAGAAGGAGAAGAGGGAAGAAGACGCAGACGGCGACGGGAAGACCGGCCCCTCCACTAGCAAAAGAGCTGGAAGAAGATAGTGGAGGGGCCGGCAGAAGGAAGAAAGAAAGAACCAGAGAGCGAGGGAAGAAGGCGACGGAGAAGACCGGGCCCCGCTAGCAAAAGAGCTGGAAGAAGATAGCGGAGGCCCGGCAGAAGAAAGAACCGGAGAGCGCGGAGACCCCCCGAAGACGGAAGAGACCCCCGGAGCTGTGCAATAAATTACTTTAACAACCTGTGTGTGGTTTTTTTTCTTGACATTTTTTTTCCACTAGGTGAATGGGTAGGGGTACGATGTACCCCATACTCATTCACATAGGGTGGGGGGCCGGGATCTGGGGGCCCCCTTATTGAAGGGGGGCTCCTGGATTCCGATAAGCCCCCCACCCGCAGACCCCGACAACCAACGGCCAGGGTTGTCTGGAAGAGGCCCTGTCCTCATCAACATGGGGGCAGGGTGCTTTGGGGTGGGGGGGGGCGCCGGTCGCCCCCCTGCCCCAGAGCACCAAAACCCCCATGTTGAGGGTATGCGGCCTGGTACGGTTCAGGAGGGAGGGGGGGCGCTCTCTCGTCCCCCCCTCTTCCCCTGCGGCCTGCCAGGTTGCATGCTCGGATAAGGGTCTGGTTTGGATTTTGGGGGGGACCCCCACGCTGTTTTTTCGGCGTAGGGGTTCCCCTTCAAATCCAGACCAGACCCAAGGGCCTGGTATGCTCCTGGAGGGGGAACCCATGCCGGTTTTTTATTTAAAATTTGGCCTGGAGTTCCCCCTCAAGAGCAGCAGAGCACAAGTCGCATGCCAAAGTCGGATCATGCAAGACTGCGGTCCGACTTTGATCCGACTTCAATGATAGTCAATGGGCTGAAGTCGGATCAAAGTCGGACCGAAGTAGTACAGGGAGCATTTTCAAAGTTGGACCGACGTGTCGGACCAGTTAAGACGGCTCCCATAGGGAAACATTCATTTTCACACGTCATGCGACATGAGCTCCCAATGTCGGAGCGTTTGTCGCCCCAGTGTGAACCCGGCCTTAATGCATTGAGTTCCTGCCATGTGATTGGCTGATTAGCAATTTGTGTTTCCAAGCAATTGAACAGGTGTGCCTAATAAAGTGGCCGGTGAGTGTAGATGCGTGTATACATAAATGCAAAAAATGGCTATCCTATCACACAGCTTCAAACTTTAATTAAGTAAGAGAGACCATTCCAGTAAGAGGCCATTCGACCAAAGTTTTGGGGACACAAAGTTTCTTTTTTTTTTTCTTTTAAGGTGACGGACCTGAAAGTACATAATAGTCATGTACAAATTGTACTTTGTGTTTTTCTTTCTCGTACATCACGGGACACAGAGCGACATAGTCATTACTAATGGGTTATATAGATACCGTCAGGTGCTGGCACTGGCAACTTCCAAAACCGGAAGTACCCTCCCCTATATAAGCCCCTCCCATCCGGGAGCACCTCAGTTTTTTGCCAGTGTCTAAGGTGTTGGCCAAGAAGAAACAATGCAATTCCCGGGGGTAAAAAACAGGGACAATAGCAGGGTAATGAGAAACCCTGGGTCAGGGGAGGTACAAAACCTCCCCCAAAGTTAAATTCATTGAAGGGTTGCCCCCACTCAGTCGGGTGGGGGGAGGACTCCAGTTGTTCACAAGAGACCTGGCGGGACGCGATCAAGACAGATAGGTGCTCTCCGCAGTATGTTGGGGATACAGATTGGAGTTAAGAGACTCTCCTCCTTCCCATTTTTGAGGTCAAACGTGCCAAGGGATCCCCGGAAGAGAGGATCCCTCCTGTTGGCACTAAAACAACTATTGCTCCAAGGAGTAATTATGGAGGTTCCCCTGGAAGAATGAGGGTTCGGGTTTTACTCAAACCTCTCTACAGTCCCGAAGCAAACGCGGACGGGAGGCCCATATTAATTCTAAAAGGGCTATACAAATTCCTGTATATCAGGACTTTCCGATGAAGTCGATCCGATCGGTGGCCACTGCCCTACAAGGGGAGGATTGGTTAGCCGCGATCGACATCAAAGATGCTTATCTGCACATTCCCATCTTTCCAGTCTACCAAAAGTTTCTACGCTTTGCAGTAGAAGGGCGCCATTTTCAGTTCAGAGCCTTACCCTTCGGTTTGGCCACAGCACCACGAGTGTTTACAAAAATTCTGGCCCTTTATTGGCCAATCTAAGAACACAAGGTGTAATGATAATGGCATATCTAGATGACTTGTTGCTGATAGACCACTCAGTGAAAAAACTAGAAGTGGTCGTTCACAAGACAATCAAGTATCTGGAATCTCACGGTTGGATTATCAACCGAGAAAAGTCAGCCCTAAAAACCAGTCAAAAGTCTGGAATACTTGGGGCTAAGGTTGGATTCAGGCCAGAGAAAAATATTCTTGCCTCGAGGAAAGGTGTTGTCTTTGAAAGATTTGATACACTTAGTGGGTACAAAAAAGACAGCCGTCCATACGCCTGTGCATAAGGCTGCTGGGAAAAATGGTGGCATCATTCGAAGCAGTACCCTACGGTCAATTCCATTCAAGGAATTTGCAGGGGGCCATACTGTCAGCCTGGAACAAAAAAGTTCAGGCCCTAGACTTACAATGTCCTTGTCCCCTTCCGTTCGCAAGAGCCTCCGTTAGTGGTTGGTTCCCCAGAATCTGGAAAAAGGGAAATCCTTCAGTCTGATTTCTTGGAAGGTGGTCACTACAGATGCCAGCCTTATAGGCTGGGGAGCAGTACTGGAGCAATAGTCTCTCCAGGGCAGATGGTCGGATGCAGAAAAGGCCCTGCCCATCAATCTCTTAGAGATACGAGCAGCCCGGTATGCCCTAGTAGCATGGACATCCAAACTCCAAGGGTCCCCTGTCAGAATTCAATCAGACAATGCCACAGCAGTGGCATATATCAATCATCAGGGGGGCACCAGGAGTCGTGCAGCCCAGAGGGAAGTAAATTACATCCTGAAATGGGCAGAAAAATATGTCCCAGCCATATCTGCGGTATTCATTCCAGGAGTGGAGAATTGGAAGGCGGACTTTCTAAGTCGCCAGCAATTAGGCCCAGAGGAAGGGTCCCTTCACCCCGAGGTTTTCTGGACAATATGTCAGCGGTGGGGAACATCGGATGTAGATCTTCTAGCATCCAGATTCAACGCAAAGGGGGACAGGTTTGTCTCTCGGACAAGGGATCCCCTAGCTTGCGGCTCGGATGCCCTAGTGTTCCCTTGGGATCAGTTCAAGCTGATATATGCATTCACACCGCCACAATGGTTACCTCGATTACTCCGCAGAATCAGGGTAGAAAAGAAACCAGTGATTCCGGTGGCTCCAGCGTGGCCCCGAAGAGCGTGGTACGCGGAGATTGTAAAATTTCAGTGGGGAGTCCTTGGACTCTCCCACGTCGTCCGGACCTGCTTTCGCAAGGACCGATATACCACCCTTCCTTACCAGCCCTAGGTTTGACGACCTGGCTATGGAAGCCCACATTCTAAAAAAGAGAGGGCTCTCTAATCCTGTGGTATCTACCATGATCAATGCCAGGAAGCCGGTATCCAGGCAGATCTAATATAGAATCTGGAAGGCGTACATCGCGTGGTGTGAGGCCAAGAAATGGCATCCACATAAGTACGTAATAGGTAGGATTCTGGACTTCCTACAATGGGCTGTAGATAGGAAGCTTGCCTTGAGTACTATCAAGGGTCAGATTTCGGCCTTGTCAATATTTTTTCAAAGGCCCTTGGCTTCGCATTCACTAGTCAAAGCCTTTATACAAGGAGTGATGCGTATTAGTCCTCCGGTTAATATTCCCATATGTCCATGGGATCTAAACTTGGTTCTGTCGGTTCTACAGAAACAACCATTTGAACCATTACAGCATATTTCTTTGGTGCTTCTCACCAGGAAATTGATTTTTCTAGTAGCCATTTGTTCGGCTAAAAGAGTGTCGGAATTAGCAGCTATGTCGTGTAAGGAGCCATATCTGGTTATCCATAAGGATAGAGTAGTGTTACGTCCTCATCCAGCCTTTCTTCCTAGGGTGGTATCGAGGTTTCATTTGAACCAAGATGTGGTTCTTCCTTCTTTTTTCCCCAAACCTACTTCGGTAGAGGAAAAGTTATTGCATTCTTTGGATGTAGTAAGAGCAGTTAAAGCTTATCTAAAGGCCACTGCTCAGATTCGCAGAACGGATACTTTGGTTATTCTGCCGGAAGGCCCCAGAAAGGGTCAGGCAGCGTCAAAATCTACTTTAGCCAAGTGGATTCGACAGGTCATAATACAAGCCTATGGCTTGAGAAGGAGACCGCCTCCGTTCAAAGTTAGAGCGCACTCCACGAGAGCAGTTGGAACTTCATGGGCAGTGCATCACCAGGCCTCCCTGGCTCAAATCTGTAAGGCCGCAACATGGTCTTCAGTACACACGTTTACTAGGTTCTACCAGGTGGACGTTAGAAGTCAGGAGGATGTCGCCTTTGGGCGCAGTGTGTTGCAGGCCGCAAAAGATCCTCATGTCTGATAGCGCTCAGCTTATATATGGTGTATCCCCCCCCTCATTGGGCATTGCTTTAGGACATCCCATTAGTAATGACTATGTCGCTCTGTGTCCCGTGATGTACGAGAAAGAAAATAGGATTTTTATAACAGCTTACCTGTAAAATCCTTTTCTTGGAGTACATCACGGGACACAGAGCTCCCGCCCCTCTTTGGGGACACTTATTGCTTTGCTACAAAACTGAGGTGCTCCCGGATGGGAGGGGCTTATATAGGGGAGGGTACTTCCGGTTTTGGAAGTTGCCAGTGCCAGCACCTGACGGTATCTATATAACCCATTAGTAATGACTATGTCGCTCTGTGTCCCGTGATGTACTCCAAGAAAAGGATTTTACAGGTAAGCTGTTATAAAAATCCAATTTTTTTTTTTTTTTTTCATTTTAATGTTTTTATTGATATTTTCACAAAGAAAAGGAATACAATCTTGAATACAAGAACAAGTACAATATAAAATGTATACAAAATCCAGAGTCATCCAAACAATGAGTGGATATCCCTACAGTGAACCGTATTCCGAGTACAGGTCTTTATTAATTGGAATAATTAAGACATCCTCAGTCTTATGAGGTATCCTCAAAGCTCTTTTGAAGTTTCAGACATAGTCCGAAGCTAGTACTATGCATCAGTTATATACAGTTAGAGACAGAGCCTCTGTTTTATAAAGCAACATCGTCCATATATGATATTATAGACGCACTTATTGACCACTTCACTTCACATATGAGCAAGAGGAGGTGAATAGCTGTATAGTGAGGATACCCACACTACTCAGCTCCCTGAGATCAAAATACATTCTGGAGAGGTACTCACTGTGCAGGGATTATAGAGCACAAATCAGATGACTCGCATATAACTATAGCAAAAACTGAAAGAGAAAGATGAGCAAAAAATAAGAAAAAATCAATTAAATAAAAGTAGGAAAAGGGGATAGGATGTAAGAAAGTAGAGAAAAGAGGAAAGTGACCCCGTGCTCCAATTCCTACCAGTCAGAGACAGCTCTAATCGGGTAAAGATCTGGGATCGTGGAAAAGGGGGAGAAGAGCGCATATACACTGGAGAACACATGAAATTTAAATAAATCAATATGTTCAATAAGGGTGCACCCAATAAAAAGTTTGTTCAAAAATGAATTTCTATTCAGTGAAAAATATCTATGTATTTAACTACTTAAGGCCCGCGCTATAGCCAAATGACGGCTACAGTGCGGACCTGAAAATCCAGGAGGCCGTCGATATACGGCCTCCCCTGTGGCCCGTGCTGTGATCACCCGAGTCACTGAGACTCAGGTGATCACCGATCTGAGTAAGGGGCCGATCACGTGATGTAAACAAAGAATCGGTAATCGTTTTTTTTTTTTTCTCACGCTGATAGCGTGAGGAGGAAAAAAAAAAACTATCACCGGCTCGTTCACAAGGGACATCGGTCCCGAAGAGGAAGGAGGCAGATGTGCCTCATCAGTGCCAGCTGCCAGTATAATAATAATTGCTACCTGCCAGTGCCACCTATCAATGCCACCTAGCAATGCTGCCTATCAGTGTAACCTACCAGTGCCCATCCCTGGCACCCATCAGTGCCCATCACTGCCACCTATCAATGCCCTTCAGTGCCACCTTATCGGTGCCCACCAGTGCTGCCTTATCGGAGCCCATCGGTGCCCATCAGTGCAGCCTCATCAGCGTACATCAATGAAGGAGAAAAATTACCTGTTTACAAAACTTTATAACAAAATATAAAAAAAATATATATATATTTTTTTATAAATCAGTCTTTTTAAAAAAAATTTAACAAAAAAAAAAAAACGCAGAGGTTATCAAATACCACCAAAAGAAAGCTCTATTTGTGGGGAAAAAATTATAAAAATTTCATTTGGGTACAGCGTTGTATGACCGCGCAATTGTCATTCAAAGTGCATCAGCGCTGAAAATTGGTCTGGGCAGGAGGGGGGTTTAAGTGCCCAGTAAGCAAGTGGTTAAACTAAAATGTCCATATGTGAATCGTGAAGTATTCAGCTTCCAAAGAAACACAGGATCTTCAATCGGTGAGATGTTCCAGCATATAGTATCACAAACTGCTTACCAGATTTGTAGGATCTCACTAGGTGGAGATCAAAAGCGCTTGTGCATCAGCCTGCAGGCAAGGAAGAAATCTACCTGCAGTCTTCTGACGAGAGGCGATGGAGTGGAGCATAACCTGTGACGCTATCACGCTGAACAGCCAGCTGGTCTGATCCGCGGCTGTTTTAAATCGGTTTTGTTTGCTTAGTGCTTCTTTGGCTGTGAAAGCCTGTGTTATCCGTGTGGGAAAAATAAATCCTTTTTCGGAAAATACTACACCATGAAGCCTTCCTCTGTTCTGTATTGACCGAGATGTTTTAGACACTTTCCAACTAAGGAGCGATTCTTGGAACAAAGCCTCTTGTGGCGGTCCGTTTTGGTGGCCGGGGATACATCGCCTCTCGTCAGACTGCACTAAATAGAAATACATTTTTGAACAAACTTTTTATTGGGTGCACCCTTATTGCACATATAGATTTATTTAAATTTCATGTGTTTTTCAATGTATGCGCGCTCTTCTCCCCCTTTTTTTCTATTTATCTTGAACTTTTAGTATTCAAGTTTTTAGAGCTGCGGTACACATTCACCCTTTTTGGTTAGCGCAAATTCACCCCTTTGATTGATTTATTTATTTAAAGATCTGGGATCCCCCCGTCAAGTATTCAACCCATGGGTCCCAAACTTTCTTGAACATCTGCATTTGTACTTTCTGTTTTGATCATTGAGGGAAACAGGATGTTTTAGACTTTCAGATTATGCTGCTGCCTACATGAGCATTGAACACTTGCAAACTAAAAAAAATGTAGCACACCCCATGATATAACGTCTCCTATTACCAGCAATGCATGCTTGCTGTGAAAGAAGTAGACACTGTGGGACTTATGCCTCATACACACGATCAGTTTTCCCAACCAAAAGTGCGATGTGAGCTTTTTGTCAGGAATTCCGACTATGTATGCTCCATCACACTTTTTTCTGTCAGAATATCTGCCAAGAAAAGATTGAGAGCAGGATCTAAATTTTTGTGACAGGAAAAATTCCTATCGGGAATCGCGCTCGTCTGTATGCAATTACGACATGAAACAAACCACGCATGCTCAGAATCAAGCAGAGGAGCCGAACTGCCTATTGAACTTCATTGATCACGGCTTGTGGTACATGTTGTACCTCACAGCGTTCTTGACGTTCGGAATTTGACAAGATTTGTGTGACCGTGTGTATGCAACACAAGTTTGAGCAGTTTTCCTGCTGAAAAACAACAGCGGTTTTCCTATCGGAAAAACTGATCGTGTGTACGAGGCATTAGTCACACGTCTGCTATTACTCCTCAATTAACAGAAGCTCAGGTATAGCCCTGTTTGATGCGGTGCCCCACACTTTTAAAACTGAAAGATCAGCTTGTTGCTTCTACCAGTACTGTCTAGTTTTGAGTCCCACAGGCCTCTAAGTATTCCCAAATTTTCCATTCACACCCTCTTTAGAATTAAAAGGCTGGATTGCGGAACTCATATTGACCTTGGGTGGGCAATGTCTCTTTGGGTCTATGCTGGATACTGGTATCAAGGATGCTATTTGAGTAAAAATACCCACCTTTCTCAGTAAACAAATCCGTCCTTTTCCTCTTCTCAGAAGTATCCCCCTCGCTTTATTACACTCTCTTGACTTCTTTGTCAAGACCCTTCAAGCTCAGTTGTCCTTCCTCTTAGTGTAGTCTCCTAGTTTGCCAAAGTGGGGGCCTAGCGGTCTTTGCGGATGCTTAAATATCCTGCATTCCCTATGTTTGGGTTCAAAAGGTGGTGTCCAAAGTTTTCAACCTTGTATTTCATTCTCTGCCTCCTCCTCCTTGCTTTCTCACCTCCAGCCATTACACATTGCCTGAACGATCTCCATTTCCTGGTTTCTTAAAACAAAGGGTCATTGCTCCAGTACATGCTACCGAATGCTTTCAGGGGTTTTTAAATCAACCTTCTCTCTGTTTTTAAGCCCAAAGTTTGCCCATTTTTGGACCTAAAACATTTAAAGTAGAATTCCGGGCTTTACCAAACTAGCCTTAAAAACGCATCCTCCCCCCTCCTAACATTTATGCTGACTAACCTGTGTAAGAAAGATCTGTTCTATTTTCTTGTTCAGTATTTTTTTTTTTTTTATTAGGTCTTAGCAGGGGCTAAGAAAGGACAGAACAGTAAACATGTCAAGGTGCTGAATATGGCCAGACAATAGAACATGTAAGCAAATGAATGGAAAGACCAAGAGGAATACCTTGTAATGTGAATCAAAAAATACAGAATTGTGTGCTTCCTGTCCTAAGTACAACCTAAATGAAGGGAAACAAGGGGTTAAGGACCCCAAGAGTAGTAGAAAGAAGGAAGTGGGGGGGGGGGCAGGGACCCGGGAACTGTCATAGGCAACCAGTAGAGGCCAGGTTTAACGAGGAAAAGGAGTACTCAAGCCAAGGTCCCAAATTTTGAGAAACTTGGAGTGCGAGCCCTTCAGAAGTATACTTGCCTATTGTCAGCCCGCTCTAGACCAGTCACATGGTTATGCTCCCCTGTGTCAGCCAATGGCCGCTGCCTGACATTGGGGAGATCATGTGACCGGACCAGAGTGGGCTGAAAATAGGTAAGCATACAGATCTTTCTTACACCGGTTAGTCAAAATAGGAGTTAGGAGGGGGGTGAACATTTTTAAGACTAGTTGGGAAAAGCCCGGTATTCTACTTTAAAAGCTCACATTCATGTGCAAAAATTCTGGATCGAATTGACAAGTTCCATTATTGCCTATGCATCAAGGAGACTTTCTGGCCTAAGTGGACCTAGAGGATGCTTACTTACATGTACCCATCTTTTCAACGCTTCCTGCACTTTGTGATGGGTCCTCTGCACTACAGGGTCATGGCTCTTTCAATGCGGCTTGTCCTTAGCACCTCGGGGTCCATACCATTCAACTTTACTAACCCTAAAGATGACTGTAGACCAGCCTTTCTCAACCTTTTTTTTTTTTTTTTTTTCACCCCACAAGAACCCTTAAAATAAATTTCAGCTTTTGGTGGGGTATCCCTGCTAAAGAAAATAATTTGGGATCATTGGAAAAATTCCCCTAAATTGATGGTCAGTGGGGAGAATGCCACCTTTACAGACTGCTAATAAGATCATTGGCATTATGTAGCTGGCTGTGCCAACTGGCATTGGGCCTGGACCTTTGCAAGCACCATCGAATGGGGTCAGTCAGCCACAGCTCAAGGAACACCCAGCAACGATTAAGCACTTTGTGTGAAACGCGTCTGCTGAACAGTGTGGATCCCTCGTGTGTCATGTTTTTTTAAACATTTGATTGTACAATAAACCAACAAATTTTTCTTCATCTCTGGATGTGCCGCTTTTTCTCTTTGTTGCAGGGGTTCCACAGAACCCTGGTTGAAAATGTCTGCTGTAGACCATGAGCCTCAAAGATGAGGTCACCTGTAGTCTGGCAGTTGCTGCTCTACCAACTACCTTACCGCATGCTGATACACAGGCTGACTTACAAGTGTGAATAAAAATATCACATACTGTAGCAAATCCTTAAAGGAGAAGTGCAGCTTGAGCTATTTTGGCTGGGCTTCTCCTATTGGTCAAAGGAGTGCAATTCCTTTTGCACTCCTGTGACTCGTTTTCAGCAGAGAGCGGACTGAAGTCTGCTTTTTGCTGACATCACAGGAATCAGTCGAGGCACCACGTCATCACGACAAAGTCTGGATCCGCCAGGTGCCTGGACTGACACCCGTCTCAGCCTCTTAGCGAGCTGTTGAGAGGCTAAGACAGCTGCTCCCTGCCCCTCCACAGCTCAGCCCTCCAGTGAGCTGGAGGGGGGGGGGGGGCAGAGAGCTACTGATTGACAGCCAGCAGCTCTCCTCTCTGGGAGCTGAGAGAACTGAGCCATCGGCGGTGTTTGATCGCTCGGTTCTCAGTGCAGAGATGCCGGGGGACAGATGCAGCATCAGCCCAATGCTGCATCCACCTAGGTAAGTATGAATCTGGAAAGAAAAAATAAAACCTTCTTTTAAGAATAATAAAAAAAAACTATAGGACTTTGTGATTTTATACAGTTTTAGTTATTGAGGGGCCGAAAGATAAAGTATGATCAGCATGATTTCCAGGGCAACATTGACAGGGCAGCATTATTGAACCTCAGGGGGCCCCTCACCTTATCCTCCACTCCAAGATATCAGGAACATCTTTGCTACATGATACATTTTTAAGAGAATATTTAAAATATGGTTTCCTGTGAACAGATGGAACCTCGTTTCTTTGCTCCCAAGGGATAATCTTGTGTCATTTGCAAAGGCTACAGAGAATAACATAATGGCTTTAAATGGAATAGTAACATGCCCACTGTCATAGATTCTCTAAGTTTTTAAATGGGTTGTGACATTTATAAATGGATGTAGCTATTTCGAATAAAAGAACGTTCTGAAGTTGGCATATTATGATATTTCCACGGTATTAATATTTGTAATGATAATAATCAGTCTGATTTATTTTTAGTCTTATTTTTTTCCAAGCTGTCCAGCAATGTTGACAGTGGTTGCTGGAGGGAATCCTCTTTTTTATACATTTCCTAAATGTCCAGGCCTAATTTGTCTACCTAAAAGTGTAGATTTACAGAGGAGGTCTACTGCTAAAATTACTGCCCTCGATCTGACCTTCACGGTGATACCTCACATGCATGATGCAATTGATGTTTACATATGACGCCAGACCGACGCTTGCGTTTGCCTTTTGTGCAAGAGCAGGGCAGGACAGGGGTGCTTTTTAATTTTCCTTTTTTATTTTATTTTTAAACTGTTCCTTCCATATTTTTTTATTTTATTATTTTTTATTTTTATCTCAGGGAATGTAAATATCCCCTATGATAGCAATAGGTAGTGACAGGTACTCTTTTTTTTTTTTTTTGTTGAAAAAAATGGGGTCTATTAGACCCTAGATCTTTCCTCTGCCCTCAAAGCATCTGACCACACCAAGATCGGTGTGATAAAATGCTTTCCCATTTCCTAATGGCGCTTTTTATATCTGGGGGGGGGGGGGGGGAGACATACATGAAAGCAGGCCGCTGGCTGAAAAGAATGATACCAAGATGATACCTAAACCCGCAGGCATCAATCTGGTATAACCATTCAAAGTCCAGCAACATACCAGTACGTTGCTGGTCCTTGTTGGACATGTATTGTAATCTTTTTTTTCATGCAGCCTGTTGGCTGAACGAAAAAAAAGAGATTGATCAGTGGATATGCCCACCATTAGAATACCTCCCTTCATTCACCCACTTCTAATGATGGGCATACATGCACCATTTATATATGCCGAAGCATGGGGGCATCATCCCGCAAAATTTATGCCGCGTACACACGGCCGGACTTTTCCACAGGCAAGCCTCCGTCAGAATTTCGACCGTATGTACATGGCATTAGGAGCAAAATCGCTCCTCCGCCCCTGCTTCCCCCATGCTTCGGCATTATGGTCTTTTTTTTTTAACTGTGGTGGTGAAATCACCTCCTACAGCACTGGAGTCGCAGGGATCAGGCCTGTCTCTGCGAACGCTGCAGTTATGTGTGTTGTGTTTTGTAAGTGACAGTAATCGATCGATGCTGCACTTGGGTGGCCTGGGCTGGACGGAGGGGCAAAACGCAGGTGCTAGCAGGTATCTGGGCTGATCCCACTAACACTGCGTTTTTGGGAACCCTAAACTGCTGGGGACGCTAGTATAGATCTGATCAGATCAGATATTGATCTGTTCAGATACTATACAACTAAGGGAGGTGTATGCTTTGCGCGTGGGTGTTAGCGTTATTGGCACTAACCTGACGCTGCCTGGGGGGGACGCAGACCCTCTCTGACGCTAAAACCTAATTGATATCACCCGCCGGGCGATCAGGGGGTTAAACCTTTATAGGGTTATACAGGTCCTTCTCAAAAAATTTGCATATTGTGATAAAGTTCATTATTTTCTGTAATGTACTGATAAACATTAGACTTTCATATATTTTAGATTCATTACACACAACTAAAGTAGTTCAAGCCTTTTCTTGTTTTAATATTGATGATTTTGGCATACAGCTCATGACAACCCAAAATTCCTATCTCAAAAAATTAGCATATCATGAAAAGGTTCTCTAAACGAGCTATTAACCTAATCATCTGAATCAACTAATTAACTCTAAACACCTGCAAAAGATTCCTGAGGCTTTTAAAAACTCCCAGCCTGGTTCATTACTCAAAACCGCAATCATGGGTAAGGCTGCCGAACTGACTGCTGTCCAGAAGGCCATCATTGACACCCTCAAGCAAGAGGGTAAGACACAGAAAGAAATTTCTGAACGAATAGGCTGTTCCCAGAGTGCTGTATCAAGGCACCTCAGTGGGAAGTCTGTGGGAAGGAAAAAGTGTGGCAGAAAACGCTGCACAACGAGAAGAGGTGACCGGACCCTGAAGAAGATTGTGGAGAAGGACCGATTCCAGACCTTGGAGGACCTGCGGAAGCAGTGGACTGAGTCTGGAGTAGAAACATCCAGAGCCACCGTGAACAGGCGTGTGCAGGAAATGGGCTACAGGTGCCGCATTCCCCAGGTCAAGCCACTTTTGAACCAGAAACAGTGGCAGAAGCGCCTGACCTGGGCTACAGAGAAGCAGCACTGGACTGTTGCTCAGTGGTCCAAAGTACTTTTTTCGGATGAAAGCAAATTTTGCATGTCATTCGGAAATCAAGGTGCCAGAGTCTGGAGGAAGACTGGGGAGAGGGAAATGCCAAAATGCCTGAAGTCCAGTATCAAGTACCCACAGTCAGTGATGGTCTGGGGTGCCATGTCAGCTGCTGGTGTTGGTCCACTGTGTTTTATCAAGGGCAGGGTCAATGCAGCTAGCTATCAGGAGATTTTGGAGCACTTCATGCTTCCATCTGCTGAAAAGCTTTATGGAGATGAAGATTTCATTTTTCAGCACGACCTGGCACCTGCTCACAGTGCCAAAACCACTGGTAAATGGTTTACTGACCATGGTATTACTGTGCTCAATTGGCCTGCCAACTCTCCTGACCTGAACCCAATAGAGAATCTGTGGGATATTGGGAAGAGAAAGTTGAGAGACGCAAGACCCAACGCTCTGGATGAGCTTAAGGCCGCTATCGAAGCATCCTGGGCCTCCATAACACCTCAGCAGTGCCACAGGCTGGTTGCCTCCATGCCACGCCGCACTGAAGCAGTCATTTCTGCAAAAGGATTCCCGACCAAGTATTGAGTGCATAACTGAACATAATTATTTGAAGGTTGACTTTTTTTGTATTAAAAACACTTTTCTTTTATTGGTCGGATGAAATATGCTAATTTTTTGAGATAGGATTTTTGGGTTGTCATGAGCTGTATGCCAAAATCATCAATATTAAAACAAGAAAAGGCTTGAACTACTTCAGTTGTGTGTAATGAATCTAAAATATATGAAAGTCTAATGTTTATCAGTACATTACAGAAAATAATGAACTTTATCACAATATGCTAATTTTTTGAGAAGGACCTGTATACGGCGGGTGCCCTGACACTATAAAAAGAAAACTAACTAACCAGCGTCACCCGTAACCCTTTCACCAGTGATCATCGTATAAGTGTTAACTAGGGGCAATCAGGGGGTTAAAACCTTTATTAGATAATATATGGGGGTACCTGATGCTATAAAAACCTGGCGGCGAACCTAAAAAAAATAACTGACTACCTAGCGGCACCAGTATAACTAATACAGCGATCAGAAAAACGATTGCTTAGTGACAGTGGTGCTAGGGGGTGAAAGGGTTACCTGGGGGGGCGATCAAGGGGTTAAACTTTTATTAGGTAATATATGGGGGTACCTGGCGGCGAACATAAAAAAATTACTGACTACCTAGCGGCATCACCGACACTAACACACCGATCAGAAAAACGATTGATTAGTGCCAGTGGTGCTAGGGGGTGAAAGGATTACCTGGGGGGCGATCAAGGGGTTAAACCTTTATTAGGTAATTATATATGGGGGTACCTGACTTTATAAAAACCTGACGGCGAACATAAAATTACTGACTACCTAGTGGCATCACCGACACTAACACACCGATCAGAAAAATGATCGATTAGTGGCAGTGGTGCTAGGGGGTGAAAGGATTACCTGGGGGGCGATCAAGGGGTTAAACCTTTATTAGGGGGGGTTAGGGGCTACCCTGGACCTAACACTAACTGCCCTGACACTTTTACAGTTACAAATGTCACTGATTGCAGTGATCAGTAAATAAATGATCACTGCAATATGAGACTGTGACTGGGGGGTGATCTGGGGGGGGGGGGGCGATCGTGTGCCTATGTGTCCTGGTGTCAGTGTACTGCTTGTGCACTTACTTGATGTCTTGTCTCGACGGCGCTCCGGTATATGTGAGCGCCGCAGGAGAGATGAAATCACTTCCTGCTGCTTCCTCTCTGCCTGTGTTTACATTGCTTAGGCAGAGGAAGCATTTGATTCGCTGGAAGCGATCAGAAACCATTGGCCGCCCCCTCATCACAGATCCCACCCATACGAAGGCAGTCACGTACAGGTACGTGATTGTGCCTGTCCGTGCCATTTTGCCGACGTATATATACAGTGGACGGTCGTTAAGTGGTTAAAGCAGAACTTCCTCTTTTGGGTGGAGCTCCACTTTAGCACTGGCATGAGTGATTAACTACTTGACCTCCAGAAGATTTACCCCCCTTCATGACACCTCACTGCGTTACTTTAACAAACAATTGTGTGGTCATGTAACACTGTACCAAAATAAAATTTGTAATTTTTTTCCCACAAATAGAGCTTTCGTTTGGTGGTATTTGATCACCACTGCGGTTTTAAATTTTTTGTGCTCTAAACGAAAAAAAAAAAACGACAATTTTGAAAAAAATTTAAATAAAATTTTTACTTTCTGTTTTTTAAACTCATCCAATAAAAAAATGAAAAAAATTTACTTTCTTCATACATTTTGACCAATATGTGTTCTGCTACATGTTTTTGGTTAAAAAAAAATCCCAATAAGCGTATAATGATTGATTTACGCGAACGTTATAGCATCTGCAAACTATGGGATATACAGGTATTTATAGAATTTTTATTTTATTTTTATTAATAATAGTAATGGCAGCGATCAACAACTTATAGCGGGACTGCAATATTGCAACGGACAATCGGACACTAAGTGACACTTTTGAGTGCTAAAAATATGCACTGTCACTGTACTAGTGAAACTGTCTGGGTAGGGGTTAAACATCCAGGGTGATCAAAGGGTTAACTGTGTGCTTAGCGAGTGTCTGTGTTTACTATGTGTACTGCTTTTACTAAGGGAAGTGATCGATTTTTAGTGCCTGCTTTGCAGGAACACAAAAGCCATCCCTTCCCCTGTCAGAACGGAACTCTGCCTTGTCTACATAGATGGAAACGGACACATCTAATGCTTAAAAAGCTGCACTATATTACATTTTTGGGTTTAAGGCCACTTGCCGACTGCCTAACTGTAAATGTAGGTCATTACTTTGACGTTAAATACCATGGTTATGGCAGCAGCTAGCTGCCATAACCCTGGTATCATTATTTACAGCAGGCGGCTAGATGAAAGTGGTCGCAGCGGCGGGTCCCCCGCTAGATCACTTTTATAGGGGGAGAGAGAGATTTTTAAGTACTGTAGTTTGTCGCCATTCCACAAGCGTACGAAATGTTAAAGCATGACCTGTTTGGTATACATTTACTTGGCGTGACATCATCTTTCACATTATGGAAAAAATTGGGCTAACGTTTACTGTTGTTTTTTTTTTTATTATTCAATAAAATATATATTTTAAAAAAAAATGCATTTGAAAGACTGCTGCGCAAAAAAAGTGTGACAGAAAATATTGCAACAACTGCCATTTTATTCTCTAGGGTCTCTGCTAAAAAAATATATGTGTGTGTGTGTATAAAAAAAAATATATATGTGTATGTGTATGTTTGGGGGTTCTAAGTAATTTTCTAGGAAAACAATAAAGATTTTTACTTGTAAACAACAAATGTCAGAAAGAGGCCTGGTCTTTAAATGGTTAAAGTGGTTGTAAACCCACATAGAAGAAAAAGAAAGACCTGCAAGACAAAGGCATAATGAGCTAGTATGCATAGCATACTAGCTCATTATGTAATACTCACCTGAGATCAAAGCCCCCGCTGCGGTGCCCGTACACCACACTGGCCGGCGACATTGCTCCTGGAGTTATTTTCGGGTATCGCAGGCTCCGGTGCTGTGATTGGCCAGAGCCGCGCTGACGTCACTCCCGCGCATGCACGCGTGAGCTACCGGTAACGGCACACTCACTGAAGCAACGGCACGTACATGCCATTGCTTCAGTGCACATGTGCTGATGACGTCGGCACATGCAGACACAGGGGGATATCTCCTAAACCGTGCAGGTTTAGGAGATATCCGGGGTAGCTACAGGTAAGCCTTATAGGCTTACCTGTAGCAAAAAGTGGATTGTATATGAGTTGTATAGGTGAACTGTCATTACTGTATGAAAAATAATCATCCTGTTCTTCTATCTAGTGTTCTGCATCCTCTTACATTGAGACTATGAATTTTTCATCTCTTGGACTCACAGAAGAAGAGTTCAATCATATAATGCAGCAGAAGTCGAAAAGATGCGTCTTTGCTGGAAGTAACATACAGGGCACAGTGCAGAAGATGGAGGAAAACAAGCAGCTTTTGGTCGACCTGCAGTACCGCCAGGAGGTTCTGATCCAAAAGGCAGAGTGCCTGCTAAGAGAAATAAAAGCTTGGCCTGTGTCTCTACAAGGTGAAGTCCAGGAAATCCTGCACAAGTTCCCTCTGGATATTAAGCATCAGACAAACTAAAAGCAGTGCTTGGTACTTTGAAGAAATGTGAACTATTTATGCTGCTATTGACTGGGGCTGCTTAATGAAGGAAATGTTTGACGTTTATGAAACTGTCTGTTTTTCTGCATCTGATATTTCATACATTTTAGACTTGTTCATTAACACTAATACCATTTTATAATATGCCTGTTGTAAAAATCAGAGCTGAAATGTTTATTCTAAGCCATATGTAAGTTATTAAAATATCTGATCAAATTAAGTGCAACCTGATTACGGTACTTTTCAGTAATCTTCTCCTGTAGGATAACACATTGAATCAGTACTACCGTTTAACTTTAACTGGCTTCAAATGTGTGACCTCACATTAGGCAGTAGTGATGGCAGCTAGAGGTGACAAACATTGTTCTATAAATGTGCATACTGCTAGTACTCAAATTTTGCACAGGTCATCACAGTTGGCCTTAGCTCTGTGTAAAATCATCTAAAAATAATTTGTTAAAGCCTAACTCCGGGTTTACTTGCACTTTAAATAGTTTGGGCCAAGCTGGCCCAAACTATTTCCTTTACTAAGGGATGCATCTGCTGTTAGCACGGTATAAACCGTATGTAGAATCCGTTACATTCAGTATACATTGCTTTGTTTGGTAGCTGTACAGGACTTCAATTTGAGCCATTCACAGGAGGCCCTATATTTTGTATCAATAAATTGATTGGCTGCGGTGGAGAGGCTGACAGATGATGTCATGATCTCCACTTCATCCAATCAGAGAAAACATTAAATTAATTGATAAAATATAAGGATCAGCCCATCACGATTTTGTTCCGACAGAAGACGAGAAGTCCCACATACCACTGCTGGAACACAGCGTTGCCATATATTGACTAATGCTGTATAGCTTATACAGCGCTGACAGTGGGAAATGGTTTATTTGGACCAAACAAACTATTTGACGCAAAAGTAAATCTGAAATTATGCTTTTGAGACACACTCTAGAAATTTGAAGAATTAAAAAATTGTATGTACTCAATATGTAATAATGGTTGGTGCTGGAAGTGGAACTAACATATTGTGGCCTATGTGATGAGGTGATTTTCAGCTTCAGTAAGTGAAACAACCTTATATATATATATAGAGATCTAAACAGTGCCCCCCCCCCCCCCCCCCAAGACTCTGTACTGTCTGGAGATGGTTTGGAGACTGTGGAAGAAAGAGATGATCAAACAACCTTTTTACACAATGCAGATGATTAACCCCTTGGGTTCCACAGTGAGTATAACAAGCCTGCTTTACTGCATATACACACTGATTTTACTGCTGTGGGTTTAGTAACACTTAATAAAAAAAACTCAAGTGTGCCTTAGCTGATCAATATAATGTCATAAGACAACTAGTATGAGTAAACATCTGTAGGTTTAGATGCCACTTCAGCTCCGGAAGGTTATACCCCCTTACTGAGCAGGCCATATTTTGCGATCGGGCACCGCGATACTTTAACTTTTGCGCGGTCTTGCGACACTGTACCCAAATAAAATTTGTAATTTTTTTTTCTCCACAAATAGATGCATCGCATACTAGCCCATTATGTGACACTTACCTGCAAAAGAATCCAGCGCTGTCACCTGTGCAGGCTGCGTCCATCTTCTGGCCCCTCTTCCTTCTGGGCTGCAGACTCCGGCTCTGTGATTCGCCAGAGCCGCGTGACGTCACTCCCGTGCATGCGCACAGGAGCCGCCATTAACGGCACAGGCTAGGGAAGAAACGGCTTTTTCGTTTCTTACCAGCGCATGCGCCCTTTACATTCTCAGCGGACTACAAGTGAAATATCTCCTTAACGGTGCACGTTTAGGAGGTATTTCCACTACCTATGGGTAGAAGTCACAAATAAGGGTTTACAACCACTTTAAACGCATGCTTAAATATGTCTTAATACCAGTCCCTGGCATTTTGTTTGACGTGATCAGTATGTCCCTGGTGAATGTGGTCAACATGTCTATTGATGATAATACCTTGTACACAGACACTCTTGTAGCCAATCCCATGTGTTTAGCATGTGCGTGGCAGTGCTCATTACAGTGCCTTGAAAAAAGTATTCACACCCCTTGAAATTTTCCACATTTTGTCATGTTGCAGCCAAAAACGTAAATGTATTTTATTGGGATTTTATGTGATATGTGCCACTTTGTGTTGGTCTAATTGTGAAGTGGAAGGAAAATAATAGGATTTTTGTACTCACCGTAAAATCCTTTTCTCTGAAGTTCATGGACGGACACAGCTCCTTTATTCTTGACCTTAGGGTTTATATTCTGTCTATCAGGAGAGAGACTAGGCAGACATGTAACAGCAAAGCTGAACAGTACCGCCCTGGGGGGCAATCCCTTGGGCTATAACCACTCACCCTGCATCCAGCAGCTCAGTTCGTCAAAAAGCAGTACACACATAAAAAGGAGGGGTGGGTGCTGTGTCCGTCCATGAACTACAGAGAAAAGGATTTTACGGTGAGTACAAAAATCCTATTTTCTCTTTCGTTCATGGACAGACACAGCTCCTTTATTCTTGACCTTAGGGACCTCCCCAAGCAGTGTAAAAAAAAAACTACAGGTGGGAAAAGCAAGCAAACAAACTTCCACCCAAAACAACCAGAGCTCCTCAACGGAGGAGTTGCAACCTTAACCACTTAACGACCGCCCACTGTAAATATACGTCGGCAGAATGGCACCGACAGGCAGAATCGCGTATATGTACGTGATTGCCTTTGTATAGTTGGGGGGTCCGATCGGACCCCCCTTCTTTACAGTGAGCGGTCGTTTTACCTTCGGGAGCGATCCGGCATGAGGGGACGGCCGTTCGATTCCGGCCACCCCCTCTCGATCGCTCCCGGCGAATGAGAGTTTCCCCTGCCTGTGTGCTTGTTTACACAGGCTGGAGGAAGTGAGGTCATCTCTCCTGCGGCGTTTACATATACCGAGCGCCGTACAGGAGAAGATGCAGGTTAGTGCACACAACACTACACTGACACCAGGACACATAGGCACATAAATCGCCCCCCCCAGATCAGCCCCCAGTCACAGTGTCACTGATTGCAGTGACCATTTATTTAGTGATCACTGCAATCAGTGACATTTGTGACTGTAAAAGTGTCAGTACATTTAGTTTTAGGTCCAGTGTAGCCCCCTGACCCCCCCTAATAAAGGTTTAACCCCCTGATTACCCCCCAGATAACCCTTTCACCCACTAGTACCGCCGTCGCTAAGCGATCATTTTTCTGATCGATGTCTTAGCGTCGGTGATGCTGATCGGTAGCCAGTAATTTTTTTTAGGTTCGCCGCAGGTTTTTATAGCGTCGGGTACCCCCATATATTACCTAATAAAGGTTTAACCCCCTTGATAGCCCCCCAGGTAACCCTTTCACCCCCTATCACCACGGTCACTCAGCGATAATTTTTCTGATCGATGTTTTAGCGTCGGCGATGCTGATCGGTAGCCAGTAATTTTTTTTTTAGGTTCGCCGTCAGGTTTTTATATAGCGTCAGGTACCCCCATATATTACCTAATAAAGGTTTTAACCCCCTAATTGCCCCTAGTTAACCCTTTCACCAGTGATCATCATATAAGTGTTACGGGTGACGCTGGTTAGTTAGTTTGCTTTTTATAGTGTCAGGGCACCCGCCGTATATAACCCAATAAAGGTTTAACCCCCTGATCGCCCGGCGGGTGATATCAATTAGGTTTTAGCGTCAGAGAGGGTCTGCGTCACACCCCAGGCAGCGTCAGGTTAGTGCCAGTAGCGCTAACACCCACGCGTGAAGCATACACCCCCCTTAGTGGTATAGTATCTGATCAGCTCAATATCTGATCTGATCAGATCTATACTAGCGTCCCCAGCAGTTTAGGGTTCCCAAAAACGCAGTGTTAGCGGGATCAGCCCAGATACATGCTAGCACCTGCGTTTTGCCCCTCCGTCCAGCCCAGGCCACCCAAGTGCAGTATCGATCGATCACTGTCACTTGCAAAACACAACACACATAACTGCAGCGTTCGCAGAGACAGGCCTGATCCCTGCGACTCCAGTGCTGTAGGAGGTGATTTCACCACCACAGTTAAAAAAAAAAAAGACCATATATGCCGAAGCATGGGGGAAGCAGGGGCGGAGGAGTGATTTTGCTCCTAATGCCACGTACATACGGTCGAAATTCTGACGGAGGCTTGCCTGTGGAAAAGTCCGGCCGTGTGTACGCGGCATAAATTTTGCGGGATGATGCCCCCATGCTTCGGCATATATAAATGGTGCATGTATGCCCATCATTAGAAGTGGGTGAATGAAGGGAGGTATTCTAATGGTGGGCATACCCACTGATCAATCTCTTTTTTTTCGTTCAGCCAACAGGCTGCATGAAAAAAAAAAATTACAATACATGTCCAACAAGGACCAGCAACATACTGGTATGTTGCTGGACTTTGAATGGTTATACCAGATTGATGCCTGCGGGTTTAGGTATCATCTTGGTATCATTCTTTTCAGCCAGCGGCCTGCTTTCATGTATGTCTCCCCCCCCCCCCCCCAGATATAAAAAGCGCCATTAGGAAATGGGAAAGCATTTTATCACACCGATCTTGGTGTGGTCAGATGCTTTGAGGGCAGAGGAAAGATCTAGGGTCTAATAGACCCCATTTTTTAAAAAAAATAAAAAGAGTACCTGTCACTACCTATTGCTATCATAGGGGATATTTACATTCCCTGAGATAACAATAAAAAATAATAAAATAAAAAAATATGGAAGGAACAGTTTAAAAATAAAATAAAAAAGGAAAATTAAAAAGCACCCCTGTCCTGCCCTGCTCTTGCACAAAAGGCAAACGCAAGCGCCGGTCTGGCGTCATATGTAAACAGCAATTGCATCATGCATGTGAGGTATCACCGTGAAGGTCAGATCGAGGGCAGTAATTTTAGCAGTAGACCTCCTCTGTAAATCTAACGGGGTAACCTGTAAATGCTTTTAAAGGCTTTTAAAAATGTATGTAGTTTGTCGCCAATGCGCGTTTGTGCGAAATTTTAAAGCATGTCGTGTTTGGTATCTATGTACTCGGCCTAAGATAATCTTTTTTATTTCATCAAACATTTGGGCAATATAGTGTGTTTTAGTGCATTAAAATAAAAAAAGTGTATTTTTTCCCCAAAAAATGCGTTTGAAAAATCGCTGCGTAAATACTGTGTAGGAAAAAAATGCAACACCCACCATTTTATTCTGTAGGGCCTTTGCTTTAAAAATATATATAATGTTTGGGGGTTCAACATAATTTTCTTGCAAAAAAAAAAAAATGTTTTCATGTAAACAAAAAGTGTCAAAAAGGGCTTTGTCTTCAAGTGGTTAGAAGAGTGGATGTAAGCTTCCTAATAATGTGTATAAAATACCAGAACAGTTCAAAACCCCCCCAAATGACCCCATTTTGGAAAGTAGACACCCCAAGCTATATACTGAGAGGCATGTCGAGTCCATGGAATATTTTATATGTTGACACAAGTTGCGGAAAAAATACAATTTTTTTTTTTAGATTTTTTTTTGCACAAAGTTGTCACTAAATGATATATTGCTCAAACATGCCATGGGCATATGTGGAATTAGACCCCAAAATACATTCTGTTGCTTCTCCTGAGTACGGGGATACCACATGTGTGAGACATTTTGGGAGCCTAGCCGCGTACGGGACCCCAAAAACCAATCACCGCCTTCAGGCTTTCTAAGGGTGTCAATTTTTGATTTCACTTCTCACTGCCTATCACAGTTTCGGAGGCCATGGAATGCCCAGATAGCACAAAACCCCCCCCAAATGACCCCATTTTGGAAAGTAGACACCCCAAGCTATTTGCTGAGAGGTATTGTGAGTATTTTGCAGATCTCGCTTTTTGTCACAAAGTTTTGAAAATTGAAAAAAAAAAAAAAAAATGTTCTTTCTTCATTTTCAAAAACAAATGAGAGCTGTAAAATACTCACCATGCCTCTCAGCAAACAGCTTGGGGTGTCTACTTTCCAAAATGGGGTCATTTGGGGGGGTTTTGTGCTATTTTGGCATTTTATGGCCTTCAAAACTGTGATAGGTAGTGAGGAGTGAAATCAAAAATTTGCGCCCTTAGAAATCCTAAAGGTGGTGCTTGGTTTCCGGGGTCCCGTACATGGCTAGGCTCCTAAAAAGTCCCACACATGTGGTATCCCCGTACTCAGGAGAAGCAGCAGAATGTATTTTGGGGTGCAATTCCACATATAACCATGGCATGTGTGAGCAATATATCATTTAGTGACAACTTTTTGTAATTTTTTATTATTTTTTTGTCATTATTCAATCACTTGGGACAAAAAAAAAAATATTCAATGGGCTCAACATGCCTCTCCGCAATTTCCTTGGGGTGTCTACTTTCTAAAATGGGGTCATTTGGGGGGGGGGGGGTTTGTACTGCCCTGCCATTTTAGCACCTCAAGAAATGAGATAGGCAGTCATAAATTTAAAGCTGTGTAAATTCCAGAAAATGTACCCTAGTTTGTAAACGCTATAACTTTTGCGCAAACCAATAAATATACGCTTGACATTTTTTTTACTAAAGACATGTGGCTGAATACATTTTGGCCTAAATGTATGACTAAAATTGAGTTTATTCGATTTTTCTTATAACAAAAAGTAGAAAATATCTTTTTTTTTCTAAATTTTCGGTCTTTTTCCGTTTATATCGCAAAAAAGAAAAATCGCAGAGGCAATCAAATACCATTAAAAGAAAGCTCTATTTGTGGGAAGAAAAGGACGCAAATTTCGTTTGGGTACAACATTGCATGTCCGCACAATTTACAGTTAAAGCAGCGCAGTGCAAAATTCTGAATTCACCTCTGGTCCTTTAGCTACCAAATGGTCCGGGGCTTAAGTGGTTAAACAGCCGCCTGCAAAACTTTGCGGCCGAAGCAAGCATCCACAGATGCATATGCACATCAACCTTGTGAAAGTGTGAACGGACGACCAGGTCGCCGCTTTGCACACCTGGGAGACAGACGCTTGATGTCGGAAGGCCCAGAAGGCACCTATTGCCCTGGTTGAATGCGCCGTGACAGGAAAGGGAGGCGCCCGCCCTTTTAGGGCATAAGCCTGAATCACGATCTGTCTGATCCACCGAGAAATGGTGGCCGACGAGACCGCCAGGCCTTTCTTTGGACCAGTCACCGACACAAACAGTGAGTCTGACCTCCGAAACAGAGCCGTAGCAGACAGATACACCCACAGAGCTCGGGTCACGTCCAAGGAATGCAAAGCAACCTCTTTGGGGTGCGACGGTCGAGGACATAAGGATGGAAGCACAATGTCCTCATTTAGATGAAAAGCCGAAACAACCTTCGGAAGAAACTAAGGTTGCGAGCGAAGATTGCAACCTTGTGGAGGATCAAGTAGGGAGACTTGCAAGACAACTCAGAAACCCTCCTGACTCATGTAATAGACACCAGAAACTTTCTGAGAGAGTGTCAAAAGGGGAATCTCTCTGATGTTCTCAAACTGAGGTTTCTGAAGTACAGAGAGCACCAGATTCAAATCCCACAGAGGCAGTGGTGGTCGAACCGGAGGGGCCACATGTCGAACCCCTTGCACAAACGTACTCACCAGTGAATGAGCCACCAAGGGTCATTGAAAGAAGACAGCCAAGGCTGATATCTGCCCCTTATTGGTGCTTAAGGCAAGTTTTTGATCCACTCCACGCTGTAAGAACAGCAGGATCCTGGAAACCGAATATGTTCGTGGACGCCACTCCATCTCCTCAAACATAGAGATGTAGTCCTTCCACGTGCGATGATAAATCTTCCGAGAAGATGACTTCCGTGCCCTCAGCATGGTGGAAATTACTGAATCCGACAGGCCTCGGTCCCTTAGTACCTGACTTTCAACAGCCATGCTGTTAAAGCCAGCGACTGTAAAGCAGGATGAAGTATAGGACCTTGCGACAGAAGATCCTCTCGCATCGGCAGTCGCCAAGGAACATCCACCACCAGGCGTACCAAGTTGGCATACCAGGGACGCCGAGGCCAATCTGGGGAAATTATAATCACCGGAATTCCCTCGGTCTCCACTCTGCAAAGCAGATGAGGAAGAAGTTTTAGCGGGGGGGAAGGCATAAATTAGCCAATACTGTCCCCACAGAGCCACCAACGTGTCTGTCGCGTCCACCCAGGGATCTTTGGACCTGGCCACAAACCTCAATACCTTCCAATTGAGTCGAGAAGCCAGGAGATCCACGTCTGGCGTGCCCCATCTCAGGCAAAGGAGTCAAAAAACATCCGGGTGTAGCGACCATTCTCCTTGGTCCAGCATCTGGCGACTTAGGTAGTCCTCTTGCCAGTTTTCTACGCCCGGAATGTATACGGCCGATAGAGCCGGTACGCTCCGCTCTGCCCACCGAAGGATGTGAGCGACCTCCAATGCTGCAGCTGAGCTTCTTGTTCCTCCTTGATGGTTGACATACACCACCGCCGTGGCCTTGTCCACCTGAATCCTGACTGGACTTCCCTGCAGCCTCTGTGACCATGTGGAGAGGCACTGCCTGATCGCCCGAAGTTCCAGCACATTGATCGGCAGGCAGGATTCTTCCTGTGTCGACTGTATACCCCAAACTCCCCCCCCCCAATCGGTCAGGCTGGCGTCCGTCATTATCACCGTCCAGTGAAAGGGAAGGAACGACTGAAGGACCGGAGATCTCAGCCACCAGACCAGGGAAGCCCTGACTAGCTGGCTCACCCGGATTTGACAATCCAGGGACAACGGAGATTTGTCCCAATTGGACAGGATCTCCTTTTGCAAGACTCGAGTGTGGAATTGAGCATACAGTACCGCCTCGAAGGTGGCCACCATGAGACTCAGGACTCGCATGCAAAGGCGCAGCGATGACCACCTGCGGGATGCCAACAGTTTCACCGCAGTCCGAAGAGTCTGCAACTTTTCCAAAGGGAGAAAAACTCTCGCCTCTGAGGAGTCCAGAATCAAGCCCAGGTATTCCAGGCGCTGAGTCGGCCCAAACACCGACTTCTGGAGGTTCAGTACAGTATAGCCACATCCTCCTCTAATTCGGAGTCTGAAGCTGCTCTCAGAAGGAGGTCGTCCAGGTAGCCCAGGATAGCGATTCCTTGCTGTCTCAGCAAGGCCAGAATCGGGGCGAGCACCTTGGTGAAAACCATTGGTGCCGACGCCAGGCCAAAAGGGAGAGCTACAAATTGGTAGTGATCGTCCCCGACTGCAAAGCGCAGAAATCTCCGATTCCTGACGTATATGGGGACATGCAAGTACGCGTAATAAGCTGGGGCTACAAGAAAATGGCTGCCGGCCGCCTCAGGAAAAAGAGCGCGAGCTTCAAGAAAATGGCCGCCAGCAGCCTCAGTAAAAAACAGTGCGGGCTTCAAGAAAATGGCTGCCGAGCAATGCCAAAATGTCCGTCGGCTATTCTGAGATAAAAAAAAAAAGTTGCCAAGAACACGCTGATCCTCCGCGCGGAGGCATCCACATGGACAGACCCAGAACACCCCCCCCCCCCGTGGAGAGCGGACCCTGGACACCCAGTGCAGCCCCTAGCCAGGACCCAGAGCCCCCCCCCCCCGGAGGACCCCCAGTCAGGTAGACAGCAGGCCCAGCCATTCCAGTGCATGGGGAGGATGGAAGGGACAGGGAGAGAAGAAAGGGAGAGTGAGAGACCCCCTAGTCGACCTCCCCAGGAATGCCCAGCTGTTCCATCCTGCCGAGACAGGTGGAACCCTACTTACCTGTCCTGCGGGGACTGCTGGACGCATTCCGGACAGAGCCATCACGCGAGCAGTATGGAGTGGCTGTCGGCCACGGCACACTGTGACTCAGACAGCAGTAGCCCTGTCATATGTGTGCCCCGGAGCATATAGCTCACCAGCCACCCCTGGAGCAAACAGGGCATGTTGTGGCTGACCCAGCGCGTAGCTACAGGTCTGCTCACGCTCGATGGCCGGACTGGGGAGACTACAAGGATCTATATTATCCAGCCTGTCACCCAGCCGGCTGTTGATGGATCTCAGGATCAAAAAAAAAAAAAAAATAGAAAAAAAAGCAAAAAATCTCCAGGACCAATGGTCCCAACCGGGAGCCAGGTCCTTCTCCTATGCTAGACAGAAAAAACTGAGCTGCTGGATGCAGGGTGAAGGGTTATAGCCAGAGGGACCGCTACTGTTCAGCTTTGCTGTTGTTACATGTCTGCCTAGTCCTCTCCTGATAGATGGCATATAAACTCTAAGGTCAAGAATAAAGGAGCTGTGTCCGTCCATGAACGAAAGAGAAAAATGTTTTTTCCAATTGTTTACAAAAAATATCTAAAAAGTGTGGCGTGCATTTGTATCCAGATTCCTTTAGGCCCCTTTCACTATTGTGCAACATGAAAGTGGCGCAATTTTTCAGCGGTTTTTACGCAACTTAAAGCAATGCCTGTGTAATCTTGAGGTCTATGGACCAAGTCGCATCAAAGTCGGACCAAAGTAGTGCAGGGACTACTTTTGAAGTCGCACAGATATGAATGGTACTCATTGGAAATCATGGGGGAAGACTTGTCATGCGACTTGGCAGTACCAAGCGACACAAGTGTGAAAGGGGCCTTACTCTGATAACCCTAACTAAAAATCTAGTGGAACCAATTGCCTTCAGAAGTCACCTAATTATTAAATAGAGTCCACCTGTGTGTAATTTAATCTCAGTATAAAGACCGCTGTTCTGTGAAGCCCTCAGAGGTTTGTTAGAGAACCTTAGTGAACAAACAGCATCATAAAGGACAAGGAACACACCAGACAGGTCAGGGATAAAGTTGTGGAGAAGTTTAAAGCAGGGTTCGGTAAAAAAAATAAATGGTAATTTCATCATCTGCAAATGGAAAGAGTATGACAACTGCAAACCTACCAAGACATTGCCATCCACCTAAACTGACAGGCCGGGCAAGGAGACATTAAAAGAGAAGTAATGGATTTTTTCCCCCCCAATTATACCTACCTAGGTGCATACAGCATCTGTCCCCCGGCACCTCTACACTGAGAACCGAGGGATCAAACACCTCCGATCACTTCGTTCTGGCAGTTCCCCAGAGCAGAAAGCTGCTGATTGTCAATCAACAGCTCTCCACTCTGCTTCCTCCTTGCTCACTGAAGCGATGAGCTGTGGAGGGGCGGCGAGCGGCCGGCTCAGACGGTGTGTCAGTCCAGTTACCTGGCAGATCCAGACACTCATTGTTAGGATGACGCAGTGCCTGGACTTATTTGTGACATCAGCAGAGTGGACTTCAGCCCGCTCTCTGCTTGAAAACAGGTCACTGGAGTACAAAACTAATTGCACTCCTGTGATCCATAGGGGAAGTACATCCAAATGAGCTTTGGCTATACTTCTTCTTTAACCACTTTAGCCCCGGATAGATTTACCCCCCTTATCCACTTGCCGACCATCCGCCACAGTTTTACTGTGGTAGAATGTCACGGCTGGTTGAAGCGACGTTACCTTACGTTGCTTCGCCTTTTGGCCACTAGGGGGGTACACGCTCCGCCGGGGGCACGCCCCTGGAGCCGATGCGATCGCGATAAACGAGAAAAGTGCAGGATCAAATGTAGAAGGCTGATTATGATCCACCCAAGGTTGCCATACCCGAAGGAATTTATTGTGAGCATCTGATAATATGGCTGTCAGTTTCTCATTTACTATAATGTCATTTATGCAGTTTTTAACTGCTTCGAAACTGAGGGCCGGTGATTTCCAGGCCCTTGCTATGGTCAACTTAGTTGCAGTAAAAAAATTGGCATTCCGGATGAAGTAGTTCTGTGATCGATTTCCACAGAAGGACCTCAAAAAACAGTCCCTCTTCAGATTGGTGTTAAATAGGTTGCGAAGGAGCGTGTAGATCCTGACCCACAATCTGCACACCCTAGGACACGTCCACCAAATGTGCGCCATTGTACCTCTTGAGAACACCCATGGAAACATAAGGGGGAATAGGATGGAATAAAACTCGCCAATCTGGCCGGGATATAATAACATCTGTTTTCCAAAAAGAGGACATTCTTGGAGCACTTGGACAGTGAAGTGGTCATGATCAGCCAATCCTCTGGGTCAAGCTACTTTCCAAGTTCCGTTTCCCACTGGAGGTGATAAGGTCTTAATGGTGGCTTTTTGGAACCAATTATGGCTGCATAGATTAAACCAGAGGATTGGGGACGTGATCTACAGATTGCTTTCAAAAGGGGTCGAAGCTGGTCAGTGTTGATGGAGTCAATTACCAGGCAATCTTAGAAGAAAACCTGTTGGAATCTGCAAAAGACTTGAGACTGGGGCGGAGGTTCACCTTCCAGCAGGACAACAACCCTAAACATACAGCCAGAGCTACAATGAAATGGTTTAGATCAAAGCATATTCATGTGTTAGAATGGCCCAGACCTAAATCCAATAGAGAATCTGTGGCAAGACTTGAAAATTTCTGTTCACAGACACTCCATCCAATCTGACAGAGCTTGAGCTTTTTTTTTTTTAAAGGACCATACACACGATCAGACTTTTTGACAAGAATTGTCCGACGGACCTCTTTTTGCAGACAATCCGACCGTGTCTACGCTCCATCGGACAAACCTTTTTCTCTTTTTCATCGGGGGAAATGTTCTCTGTGAGAACAGACAAACTTTCTGGCAACAAATGTCCTACGTTGACTAATCCGATCATGTGTACACAAGTCCATCGGACTAAAGTCCAAACACGCATGCTCAGAAGCAATGCTAAAGATCAGACAACAATAACAGAAGTTTCCCAAAGGGTGGCGGTAAAGAGCAGAAAAAACATGCATTACATCACTACGTTCGTGTTTGTTGGCTGAAAAAGTCCTGCCATGTGTATGCATACCAAGTTAATGGACAACGCCCTTTTGACAGAAATCCACGGAAAAGTCCGATCGTGTGTATGAGGCTTTAATAGAATGGCCAAAAATTTCACTCCAGACGTGCAGAGCTGAGAGACATACCCAAAAAGACTTGCAGCGAAAGGTGGTTCTACAAAGTATTGCCTCGGGGGATAAATACAAATGTACATATTTATTGGTAAAGAAAAAATGAAAATTTTCCTTCCACTATACAATTATGTGCCACTTTGTGTTGGTCCATCACATAAAATCCCAATAAAATGCATTTACATTTTTGGTTGCAACATGACAAAATGTGGAAAATTTCAAGGGCTGTGAATACTTTTTCAAGGCACTGTATATCCCTTGCAGATGTAGTCAGCATGCCCTTGCAGGAGAGCTTGGTATGCTTTGCCTTTTACTGGTAGAATGTTCTGCAAATCTCTTGAAGATAATATCATGGTCAGAACGTCCCTGACATAGGGCTCCAATGTGTTCAGTATGTTCCTGCCATCACATCCAATAGTCTCATCATCGCTGGCAGAGCTTGCAGTGGAGAAAGAATAACATTACCAAGACTCCCTGTAATCTGCATATACCTAGTAGCGTGTCCTATTGGTTTATGGTGGTGTGAGCATGTCTCTGGCATAGCGGCAAGTATGTTCCCCATTTCTCTGTACTCTTCACATCCCTGGCAGAGTATGCCATGTGGTTAGCAGCTCCCAGGCAGATAACCCCCTGTGTTCAGCACCTTTCCAAGTGCTTTTTGTAACCCTGGCAGGATGTTCCATCTGCTCATTATATCCCTGACAATGTGTCCTATGTGGCCAGCATACTTCTGTCAGTGTGCCTCATTTGTTTACCATGTGCATGGCAGTTGTCCCGTGTGCTCAATAATTATCTGGCAGGGGGACCAATGTACTTAACTTGTCCCTGGCAGTGCTTACTAGGCTTCATATATTTTTGAGAACATTGCGCGTTTTAGTTTGCAATCAGCAATGTAATGTACCACATCATTATAATGCTGGAAGGGTGCCAACTGTTAGCATTTTCCTGGCAAATAATCCCATGTGTCCACAGCATGTTTATCGTGACTTTTAAGTCCCCGGCTGTTACCCATGATCACTAGCAAATTGTCTCGTGCTCAACATATCCTTGGCAGTGTTCACAATAGCATATGTTAGAGTGTAGCATGTACATTTCTTGGCAGGGTGCTTATGTCTGGCCTTTATCTCTCAGGCCAAGAGTGATGTGTACTGTGTCATTTTTTTAAGGTACCCAGTGTGATTAGCATGTATGTGTCAGAGAATCCTATGCTTCCAGCATCCTCCTGGCTGTATGCCCAGTAGGTTTAGCTGGTCCCTGACAGGGAATCCAATGTGTTCAGGATGTCTGGCAATGTTCCATCTGCTCCTCATCCCTGGCACCGCTTTCTTTGTAGTATAGTCAAGATGGCAGAAAGTCATGTGTATTGGGTTGCTTTTACACTGAGGCGGTGGGGGCGTCGGTGGTAAAGCGCTGCATTACCGTAGTTTTTGTGGTGCTTTTCGGCCGCTAGCAGGGTGCTTTTTAACCCCCGCTAGCAGCCGAAAAAGGGTTAAAACCGCCCGCAAAGCGCCGCTGCCCATTCACCTTTTTTACCGTCCTGCCAGCACACCGCTCCAGTGTGAAAACCCTCAGGCTTTCACACTGGAGTGAGAGGAGGGGCTCTTTACAGGCGCTATTTTTTAGCACTATATCACCTGTAAAGCGACTCAGTGTGAAAGCAGCCTTAAGCATGACAATGACATAATGCATGTTCTCATATACCTGGTAGGAATGTGTGCACAAGTGAGCTTGTGTCTAGATAGACTTGACTTCAACCTAACTATGCAACCATGTAAGGTTCCACAGTGAGCTCATCTTATCCAAAGCAGAGAATCCCATCAAATATTGTGCTTTAAAAATTAACCACTAATAGACCGTGGATTCAAGTGGTTTATCACAATTTTCAGTTATTGTTACTTCGGTTCACCAATAGCCTTGCCTACATCCTGAATAAAGTTTCACCTTCACAGACATCATTTCAGCTGTGTGTGAAACTGGAAGCACTCAGTCCAGAAAACTTCCGGGCTTTAAAAAAAAAAACAGTATTCAACCCCAAAACAAAAATATGTAATATCCGGTGATCTGGCAGTAACACCACACCATCCAAAATGGGGGAACTCTAATACAGGTGAAGGAGCACCTTTGGACAGCACCATTGTCAAGGAGGGAGTGTTAGATGTACTAGCAGATTTAAATGAAGTCAAGTGGTGCTGCTCTGCTGTTATAATTCTGTGTGTGTGTCCTTATTCCCAACACAATAACGTGACCCATCAATTTACATGCATAAAATGTATATTCTTGATTGTCAACACAGTGCACACTGATTATGCATATATCATCATATGCATCAAAAACTGAAGTCTGTGATAATTACCGTATATACTCGAGTATAAGCTGACCCGAATATAAGCCGAGGCACCTAATTTTACGACAAAAAAATGGGAAAATGTATTGACTCAAGTATAACCCTAGGGTGATAATGCAGCAGCTACTGTAAGTGGAAAAGAGGGTCAACAATGCCCATTTGCACACCTCACTGTGCCCATTGCAGCCTGACCTCACTGCGCCCATTGCAGCCTGACCTCACTGCGCCCATTGCAGCCTCACCTCACTGCGCCCATTGCAGCCTCACTTTGACGAGAGGACGTCTGTGATAGGCGGAACACTGAACACAGTGTCTGCTGGGAAACAGTGTTCCACCTATCACGGAACAGGACGAGGAGGCGGCGCAACACTGGACGCCCGCCGTCTGAATATGCATGTCACGGACTCAGGTACACAGACTTGAGTATAAGCCAGGGGGGGCATTTTCAGCCTAAAAGAAAAGGGCTGAAAAACTCGGCTTATACGGTATCCAGTCTCTCATGAATGTATATTTCAGCACCTGTCTTCTTCCATGATGTGACCCCCACACCAACAATATCCCACTGTGCTTTGACAAATACCTCCATGTCACCACCGTGCTCTCAGAACTCTCCCCTCAATTTGCTTGTAAGCAGGCATTAAGTCATGTATCTGCCACAGGTTTCTCCAATTGCTAGCACCTCCTAACAAAGTATTTATCTCTTTATCTGCCCTAGAAAACCAGAGTATTTTCTATGTGGGCATTATCCAGGACCACATAGGGTGTTGATAGAATTTTACTCGCTCAGGATAGCCACCTGTTGCCTTTTCACTCTGTGACCAGACAGAATAAAAAGCTATTATACTGGCTCTGACCACATGACTCACCAATGTAAAAACCACATTCAGTCTCAAATAGACTGTGTCCATACCCCTTGTAACCTCGGATCTGCCAGATGATACCAGTATCTAAGAATGCTCCTGTTAGAAAGATATTGAGAGACCTTGCCTATGCAGTCAGCTGACTAACACTCAAGGACTGATTCGTAATGAAAAAAGTACAAGTATTTTGGAAAATTTGCTGAGGAATTTATTTATAAAGACTTGTAAAGTTACTGATCTACTTTTAAATCAACAGGCAGAGTCATTTTTTTGTAAGAAGGTTTTATAAACCACTCATTGCGCTTTTGTTTTTCAGTAAAAAATAAATATTTATAAACAAAGAAATGAACTACAATGTTTAAAACTTTAAGAAAAGCACATGCCTGGTATGTAAAAACCATGAAAACATAAGAACATAAGAAAACAGTGACGTCATAATACACGTCTGCCCAGGAACTTGGGCTGGACCCCTTTGGCACTCCCATTTAACTGGAGAGGGGGAAAGCAGCTTATTCTTCTGTCCCTCAATAAATGTAGCTTAGCTACTATTAGGTCAGTCCCCTCTTGCTATTAGGTCTTCTATGTAAGCATCCAACTCATCATCTGTATTTATATCGATATCCTAGAAAAAGAGGAACAATAGGTTAAAAGGTTGTGTAAGCCCAGATTACTATTACAGCACTAAAGTAAAATGATTATGTGTATGTTTTCAAACACAGTGCCTGCATATTCGTCCTTAACCACTAACCCACTGGGCACTTAAACCCCCTTCCTAACCAGACCAATTTTCAGCTTTCGGTGCGCTCACATTTTGAATGACAATTACTCAGTCATGCAACAATGTACCCATATGAACATGCTGAATTTTTTTTCCACACAAATAGAGCTTTCTTTTGGTGGTATTTAACCACTGGGTTTTTAATTTTTTGCGCTATAAATAAAAAGACTGAAAAATGCAACATGCTCCGGTTTGTTGACAACTGATCGATTCGTCATTGGACGGAACGATCACGTGGTAACCCGTAACCCCGTTCCGAGACGTGCCAGGTCAGGAGGACCTGACTGTCAGACATTCCCGGGTGCTCGATTCTGGAGGACGTCATTATACATCCTTCCAGAGTTAGCCGAATGACCGCTACAGCGAGGTCGGATATGGCCCGGTGGGTAAGTGGTTAAACAATTGTGGACTTTTTAGATTTTAAGGGGTTAGGGCCTTTTCTCATTATGCCTTAAATTCAATTACTAGCTTGCTGTGAAATAAACAAAAACCCATTCAAGCAACCCCCTCGATTTTTTAGTTTCTATTTTGAAACCAGATTGCATTTAAAGACAAAAGTCCAGGGCGCATGCGCGGGGACTCGGAGCAGGACGTGTGCTGACCGAGCTCCTGACACCCCGACCCACCGGAGATAATAGCAGCGCAGGCAGTCAAGTCCGAGAGCCTGGACCGATCCCACCTTAGTCCCGAGGCGGTGATGAACCGTGGAGCACATGGGCAGCCGGGGAAGGGGCAATATAGACAAGCTACAGCCCAGAGGAGAGCGGGACCTTCCCCTACAGCGCAGCCACGATCCAAGATGGCGCCCGGCAAGCCAGACACGCGGGGCAGCACCGCAGCAGCCAGATTCGATGGTGCAGCGCAGAGAGGAAACAGGCAGCACAATCCGGAGCCATCCAGAGACCCATTCTCCTCTCAATCCTCAGGAGAGGTTGAGAACGGACAGCGGGGTGAGTCACTTTCACATCCCTCATCCCCAGCCATATACTCTGATGGTCATGACTCTGTACACTCCCCTGCCTCTTCCATGGACAGGAACATGGCAGATCTCACAGAGGTCCTCTTCAGTCAGTCCAGCCAAGGGATGCCACCTCCCCAGATATCACATTATTCCCCTGATGCTGTACTGCTGGGCAGATTCTCCACCATGCTGCAGCAGGAGCTCTCAAAGGCCTGCACATTAATAACCACTGACCTTAAAAAAGATATCCATAGCCTGGGGGAGCGTTTTGAGCTAATTGAAACCAAAGTAGAGGGTACCATCAAAAGGGTCAATCAGAACTCAGCCATGGTAACAGACCTCCAGGATAGATTGGAATAGGCGTTCACAAAAATCGAAGATTTGGAGAATCGGTCGCGTAGATACAATCTCCGCGTGCGTGGCCTCCCTGAAACTCACACTGATCTGGAAGGGGCTATGAAGGACCTAATGAAAACCCTTATCCCTGATATTGCTGCCCACCAAATGGAAGTGGATCGCGTTCACCGAGCAGTGACGGCCCCAAGGGCCGACGGCCTTCCACGAGACATTATTGTCAAGCCGCATCATTACCGCATCAAGGAAAAGATGATGTTTGCAGCCCGAAACAGGCCGGACTTATCGCTATTTGGAGCACCAATACAGCTTTTCACAGATTTGGCCCCATCAACGGTCCAGAAACGCAGAAACCTGCGACCATTACTTCAGCTACTCATAGAAAAACAGATTAAGTACAGATGGGCGTTCCCTTTTAAGTTATCTTTCACCTACAAAGGGAAGTCCCACTCCTTTTCCACGTTCCAAGCAGGTGAAGATCTACTGCTCGGTCTCGGTATCATCGCGCGTGACTCTCCGACTTCGTCTCCCCCTCGCCCGGATCATCGTCCCCTCTCTCCGATGTGGCAAGACCGCACGCGCTCACAGACCAGGAATGCTCGCCGGAATACCTGAGTATTGTCGCTCTTTTCTACCCGTACTGGGAGCTGTTAATGTTTGGTTACACCAGAATGGGCAGGGTTCATGGTTGACTATGGGCCTAACGGGGCCTTCGTTACCGTTCACTGTTTGCAAAGTTACTTGACTTCCTGGTTTTCGGAATGACTATCAGCCGGTTATTTTTCAGCCCCAACTAACCCAGACTTGGTCGAACTTTGCTATTTTGCAGTTTGGGGCATTTAGATGGAACGTGATGTGGTTCCCCTACTGGGCGGTGACTCGGGGGCCGGAACGACCGATGGGGACCCTTCCTGCCCCGGCGTCGCCGACCTTGGGAACGCACATCACTATATGTAGCCGGGTATGCTATGCTATACTGAATTGATTGGTTTATGTCATTCCTGATATGACCTTGAATTGCCTGCATAGATAGAGTGTATTCATGTTTGGGTCGGGGTGGTCATACGTGTCACCCAATCGCGAGACTACCTATCCTCTGACGAGGATGGTACCCTTGCACTTAATTTGCCGGATGTTGTCTCCGGCAGGGGTTATTCCCCATACCTTCGTGCATCAGTTAGGATTGTTCTACACTGGTTGTTTGGGACTAAGGCCTATGTACGTATTTCTATGTTGTTTTTATTTTTGTTTTTCTGCTTCTCTAATGCCTTCTCTTCTTTTTCCTTCCCCCTCTCTCTTTGGAGCCTTGAGTCAGCGCCCTTCCCGCAAGCCGCAGTCTGAGAGATCACTCAGCCGAATGGTCTTTGTTTTCAAAGCCCCTCCCACTTCATCCGCTGCGCAAGGTAAGAGTGCTCTGCCCTACCACGATGGCCGCCACATATAGCACAGATTACTCGATAGTTAGCCATAATGTACATGGATTTAACTCCCCAACTAAGAGAACTAAGGCTTTCCAGTTTTATTGTAGACAGAAGGCTGAAGTCCTCCTATTACAGGAAACTCATTTTTCTAACGTATCAGCGCCCCGTTACCTCAATGTGAAGTATCCACAGTTTTATCTAGCAGGGGGTCGGGAAAAAAAGGGGGGTGTAGCTATCTGTTTTTCGAGACGGACCCCCTTTACCCCCATCTCTATTGTTAAGGACAAGGGGGGTAGGTATATTATGGCAGTGGGGCGGCTCCATGACCAGGAGGTGTCCTTTGTATCGTATTATGCCCCAAATATTGGACAGCCAGAATTCTTTAGCAAAATGCTGAAGATTTTAATGCCCAAAGTTCAGGGTCAGATCATTATGGGGGGCGATAGTAATATTCCCTTGGACAGAACTATGGATAAGTCTGACTCCTCTAAACCGATTTTAAAGCGCCCACCGACTGGAAGTAGCAAGGTTGCGCGTCTGTTTCATCTCCATGACCTCATTGACGCCTGGCGAGAAAACAACCCTACGGTCAGAGACTTTACACACTTCTCGCAGGCCCATCATACTTACTCTAGGATTGATCACCTTTTAGTACGCACACCTTTGCTCCCATTTATTAAGTCAGTTAAGATCTTATCTACCCCTTGGTCAGATCATTCCCCGATCAAACTCTCTACTACAGGGTTGTGGACTAAATCTAGACCCTCCCCATGGAGACTCAATGTGAGCCTGCTGAATGACCCTATAATCTATTTAGAGATACAAAAAGAAATACGAGAGTACTTTAGACTTAATAAGGCGTCCGATACATCCGGCATCTTGCTACAAGTTGCGGCCGGGATTAAACGCGATAGGGAACAGACAAATAAGCTTCTAGAAGCAAACTTAGCGGAGTTACTGAGCGAACAGCATAAGAATCCCCGGGTGGATATAAGGCATAAAATTGACGAGGCTCGATTAGCACTCAATCTTAGTTTGACCACACAAGCGGAGAAACACATTAGCTGGTCAAAACATAGGTTCTACACAATGGGAGATAAACCAACCACAATGTTAGCTAGAAAGCTGGTTCCTCGACCGTACACGCCGACTTTGCCTAAACTAAGATTATCCACGGGCCTTACCTCCCAGAACCCTGAACGGATAATTGGGGAATTTCACAAATTTTACGCTAAGCTGTATGGAACGCAGGACAAATTTGATCCATTCGGAGCGAATAAATTCTTTCGTGACTTACAGCTGCCTAAATTAACACAAACCCATGCGGAGCTGATGGACGGAGCTTTTACAGAGCCTGAAATCAGAGCTGCAATCAAAACTTTACACCCTACTAAGGCCCCTGGTCCAGATGGCTTCCCGGGTCACTATTACAGGAAGTATCAAGATCTTCTTGCCCCGCATCTCTGTACTTACTTTAATGACCTGAGAAGCGGTAGTGGGCTCCCCTGCCATGAAAATGTAGCCTATATAAGTGTTATCCCGAAGCCGGGGAAGGATCATGGAGACTGTACAAACTACCGCCCAATTTCCTTGATCAATACGGATCTGAAGATCCTGACCAAAATACTGGCCCACAGACTCAATACTTTTCTTCAGTGTTATATCCACCCTGACCAAGCGGGTTTTGTCCCGACAAGACAGGCATCAGACCAAACCCGCCTGTTAATTAACCTCATCTCGGCGGTACAGTCTAACTGGGACGGAAAGGGGACTAGGAGGGGAATGTTACTTTCATTGGATATCCAGAAGGCGTTCGATTCCATATCTTGGGACTATCTCTTTGATGTTCTCACTCACTTTGGATTTGGGGGGAGCTTTCTGGATCTCCTCCATGTGTTATATGATTCTCCTAGTGCCTCACTAATGCTCAGAGGATATACATCCCAATCATTCCCAATCAGAAGAGGAACGAGACAGGGTTGCCCGTTGTCACCGTTATTATTCGCTCTGGCGATTGAGCCGCTAGCGATTAAAATTCGCGCATGCAGGGATATTCAGGGCATTTATTGCGGAGACTATGAACACAAGTGTCTACTCTTTGCAGATGACTTGTTGCTGACCTTGACTTCACCGATTACATCCCTGCCTAATTTAAATGCTATTTTGCAACCTTTTTCTGACATATCTGGGTTGGCAATCAATCATAGTAAGTCAAGGGCACTGAACTTATCTTTGCTAAGCTCCACCCAGGCTACGCTCGAAAAATCATTTTGATTCCGATGGGAATCAACAGCTCTCCCCTATTTAGGCATACAACTGACCTCATCAGTCGGCAAGTTGTACAAAGGGAATTATCCGGCTCTTTTTAAACGGCTGACTGAAGACTTGGCTAAGTGGCAGGTTCACCCACCATCGTGGTTTGGCAGACTTCACTCGATTAAAATGAATGTTCTACCCCGATTACTGTATTTTTTCCACACCTTGCCAGTCTCATTGGCCCGTGCAGACCTTAAACGATTCCAGAATAAAGTTCTGCAGTTTATTTGGGGTGACAAGAGACCCAGGGTGAATAGGCGCACTCTATACGCATTGAGGCGGAGGGGGGGACTTGGACTACCAGACTTATTAAAATATTTTTATGCAGCTCAGGTGGCGCAACTCACGAGGTTCCATTCCCAACGGGCACAGGCCATTTGGATGGCTATGGAATCCTATTCTTGCCGTCCCAAACCAATTTCTCATATTTTGTGGCTCCCTATTAAGGAACGACCGGCAGTGCTGTGCCCTACTTTATCTATGTCTTTGGAAATATGGGACAGACTCTCCAGATCTTACAAATTCAAGTCTCCCCATTCCCCACTAGCACCCCTGCTTCAGAATAGTGCATTCACCCCGGGTCTCGCCCCACTAGCGTTCGATTGGTGGACTAATAAGGGTTTCATGCGCATTGCGGACCTCTGTGATCATCGGGGTATGCTGTCCGAAAGGACTATGACTGACAGGTATCATATGCCCCCAGCAGAAAGTTATAGATTTGCACAAATCTCGCATTGGGTACAAACCTTGGCTCGAAAGAGTGACCTAGCGACCCTAACTTCCATGGAACATTTATGCAAAAACTATGATAAAATCAAGGGGCATTTATCTGCTATATATTCGATATTGCTGAACACATCGACAAAGCTAAACTATATGGTCCACTGGGAGACCGACCTGCAGGAAACCCTAGATTTGGATGAATGGCATGGGATAGCCGAAACGGCATCTCGTTCGCTCATCAACACTTCAATAATTGAGGCTAATTATAAGGTTCTGCTGAGGTGGTATATGGTGCCGGTCAGACTGGCAACTTTTGTGCTAGGGGCTACCCCGCTATGCTTTAGAGGATGTGGCCAGGTGGGCACCACCTATCATATTTGGTGGACGTGCCCTAAGGTTAGAAGGTTCTGGATCAGGATATATAATTTTGTTTACGCTCTCACCCAACTAAACCTGACTAAATCAGCTAAGCAAGCACTACTGGGAGGTGGAGATGTGGGGGCCTCTAAATCCAGCAAGCAGCTTTTGACATTTATATTTATTTCAGCCAGAATCACCATCGCTAGGAACTGGAAATCAGCAGCTCTGCCATTCGAGCAGTTTAAAGGCAAATTGTCTTGGTTGATGCTAAACGAACGTCTGACCGCATTGGCCCAAGATAAAATGAAGCTGTTTCATAAAGTATGGGACCCATGGCTTTGCTACCTCACAAATGACCCTAAGATGTTTGCAGCTTAATTTTCGAATTGAGTTGGGAATGTCCGGGTGCTGAATCGGGGCTCCCCCCCCCCCTCCCCCTATTCCCCCTTCTCAACTGTTCTTTCCTTGCTCTGTCTTCTCCCTTCCATTCTCTTGTTTCTGTTCTCTTTTTATTTATTTTTTATTTTTTTGTCTATTTTTGGAGTCGGATCTAGACCTTTGAGGTTGTACGGCTCCCTGTTTTTCTAAGCTCCTAAGGGGCCATGGTTGGTCTAGATGGACCTCTGGGCTACCCGCACAGACGGTGGAGGAGCGCCCCCGCGAGAGGTGGATGGGGGGGGCGGCTCTCCTGGGTGGGTGGTTCAGATGATAAGATTTGAGATGTGAAGAGGGGTCAATAGCTCTGCGGAGCGGTGGACTTATATGAGCTATTAAGTGATGATATCTCACTATGGCATGAACCCCTACAAGCAGAGATTTACTGTGTTGCCCCGAGTGTCGATTGATACTGTACAATGTTATGTTGCGATTTTTCCGCATTTTGTATGACAAAAACTTGAATAAACATATTGAAACATAAAGACAAAAGTCCAGGAATGGACCCTTGCGGAAATAGATCCATTAGATAAGGCTTCTTTTTTTAAACCAACATTGTGGAAAACTAGGCTAACCTAACAATAGTGGTTATTTATAGAAAGGATGCATCTTACCTCTTGAACTTTCTGTAGCAGTGACACAATGTTTGTTCTTAATCTCTGTAGTTTCTCTTCAGACTCTTTTAACTTATTTTCTGTGTTACGCTGGAGCTCTTCACTGGCTTTAGCACGGAGATCAGCTCGATTTTGATACGAGTTGCACAAATTTTGTAGACCCACTTCATACTGCTTGAAGTATTCCTTCTACAAAAACAGAAAAGTGGATTTCATGAGAACAGCAAAGTGCTTCACACATTCTTCTCTTGCAGAGCTGAGGTCTGGAGTTTAACTCACTATATGCATGGTTTGCATCTTCCCCTCATGCTTGAATGGTACAGCAGGCACATATCTTAAGCGTACTGTATGTGTCTAATATTCAACAAACTGAAAACACTGAATACATGTAAACACGTGGTCACACTTCTAGCACCTTACATTATATATCTATATGTTGCTCAGATGTAAAAGAGAAGTTCGGCATATAGGAAAAAAAAAAAAAAATGGAAGCAGCATCGATCTGTCCAGAGCTGGGTCAGTCACCCACCACTCCCTGCTCTATACTCCCCCACCCTCCAAACCCATGCTCACAGGGGCGCTGAGCTGTGGAGGGAAGCAGCTGGCTCGGTGTCTCAGCGGATCGTTGAGAGGTTGAGCCAGCTGACGGTCCAGGCATCTAGGTGGATCCCAACCTTCGGCATGCATAAACAGATATAAATACATTTCTAGTGTAGTCTATAGTTTTGTAAATTTAAAAGATAAACAAATGCTGACAAAAAGGGAGAAAAATAAAAGAGGCAGCCCATATATTAAACTAACAAGTATACCTGTCTTCCTATAGAAAAGTAGGACTTTATTCCCAATTGAAGGACACGGCTTAATGATATTAAGCAACTTAGGAAGTATGAATCTGTCCCATTCCACAGAACTGCCAGCTGAGGATAATGCTGAGAGAGTTCTGGTGTAGAGAAATATGTAGGCAAGAATCTTCTAGAACTGGCATAAAACACCGGAAAATTTATTTTGATGCAAAATTTCTTGGAAGCTATGAACTTGTCGCTACCTAAAAATAATTTTAAACTTTCAGAACAAAATGTGTGAGTAAAAAGCTAGGTTTCCTTCCATTGCAAGTAGTGGTATATAAAACATGCTGGTCAATTAATTTTCCTAAGGCCCCTTTCACACTTGTATGACTTGCCCTGCGACTTGGGACTGCAAAGTCATTCCCCATGATATCCAATGACAACCAATCAGATTAGTATGACTTCAAAGTAGTCCCTGCACTACTTTGGTACGACTTTGATGCGAGTTACACAGGCATTCCCTGAAAATCGCATCTACTTTGAAGTTGCAGTTGTGTGAAAAGGGCCCAACAGAGAGATTTAGTGCCGAGGTCTTCGTAGAATCCCTTGGGGAAGTTGTGAGAAAAAAATCCAAAGGTAGACCAGTTTGAAAACTTTAGACCAATGGTCTCCAAACTGTGGCAATTTGCTTACTTTTATCTGGCTCTTGAGAAACTATTGATCCCACTGACTTGAGGCACTGATCCGTCCACTACTACAGGCTCTAACTTACTTACTCTCACTGACCATCAAGCCTGAGATATTGTTTACTTCCACGGTTTCTGGGACATTCTCTACTCCTACTGGGCACAATCTGGCGGACCCGCTAAACTATGAACTGGCCCCTTGTTCCAAAAGTTTGGCGACCCCTGCTCTAGACCATAATCTTCTCTTATAAGCCTCTGGAGTTACACTTAGCCATTGAGGTAGGAAGAGCCCCAACCACCCCGCTACTAGGCCCAGAAAGTCATTGGGCTTTGGTGGTTTGTCCAGGGTGGTTAAAAGAGAACCCTCTCTTTGGCCCGGATTCTTTTGATTGCGAAAGGAACTCTTTTGTGGTACTTTATTGGGGAAAATAGGATTTTTTACTCACCGTAAAATCCTTTTCTCTGAGTCCATGGACTGACAAAGCGGGTATTATCCGTTAATTAGGAGTGACTAGGCAGAAAACTTGTAAAAAGTGTTGCATCACACCTTCTACAGTACCGCCCAGGGGGTGGACCCTCTGGGTATATCCCCTCAGTCTGCATCTCGCAGATCAGTTCGCCAAAAAGCAGTACAAACTTAAAAGGAGGGGTGGGTGCTGTGTCGGTCCATGGACTCAGAGAAAAGGATTTTACGGTGAGTAAAAAATCCTATTTACTCTTTCGTCCATGGACCGACACAGCTTCTCTATTGACAAATTGGGACGTCCCAAAGCAGTGTCAGAGAAAAAACGAGGGGTGGTAACAGCATAAAAATAAACTTCACCCCAAACACAAAACAGCACTCCTCCAACAGAGTCTAAACAGCCGCCTGCAAAACTTTGCGGCCGAAAGAGGCATCCGAAGATGCACCAACATCAACCCTGTAGAATTTTGTGAAAGTGTGAGCGGACGACCAAGTCGCCTCTTTACATAATTGGGAAACAGACGCTTGATGTCGGAAAGCCCAAGAGGCACCTATTGCCCTGGTAGAATGCGCCGTGACCGGGAAGGGGGGCGCTTGACCCTTTAAGGCGTAAGCCTGGATTACTATCTGTCGGATCCACCTAGAGATGGTGGCCGACGAGACTGCTTGGCCCTTCTTGGGACCAGCCACCGAAACAAACAGTGAGTCTGACTTCCGGAACAGGGAAGTAGCAGATAGGTATACTCTCAAAGCTCGGACAACGTCCAAGGAATGCAACGCCGACTCCTTAGGATTCGACGGATGAGGACACAAGGATGGAAGTACAATGTATTAATTGAGGTGAAACGCCGAAACGACCTTCGGAAGAAAGGAAGGCTGCAGCCGCAGCACCACCTTATCCTTGTGGAAAACCAAATAGGGAGCCTTGCAGGACAAGGCTGCCAGCTCAGAGACTCATCTAACTGACGCAACAGCCACCAAAAAGACAACTTTCTGAGAAAGTGTCAACAGGGGAATAGCTCTAATATTCTCAAACGGTGCCCTCTGAAGCACAGAGAGGACCAGGTTCAAGTCCCACGGAGGTAGCGGGGGACGGATCGGAGGGGCCACATGTCGAACCCCCTGCACAAATGTACTCATGAGAGAGTGAGTCGCCAGGGGTCGCTGAAAAAAAAGACAGCCAGGGCAGATATCTGTCCCTTAAATCGTACTTAGGGCAAGCCTTTGGTCCACCCCATGCTGTAAAAACAGCAGGATTCTGGAAACCAAATAAGTACGCGGATGCCATTTCATTTCCTCACACATGGAAATGTAGGCCTTCCAAGTGCGGTGATAAACCTTCCTAGAGGATGGTTTCCGAGCACTTCTCATAGTAGAGATTACTGAATCTGACAGGCCCCGGTCTCTCAGTACCTGGTTCTCAACAGCCATGCCGTTAAAGCCAGTGACTGTAAAGTAGGATGGAGTATGGGACCTTGCAATAGCAAGTCCTTCCGTAGTGGTAGGCGCCAGGGGACGTCTGCTACCAGACGTACTAGATCGGCGTACCAAGGACGCTGAGGCCAATCTGGAGCGATTAGAATCATTGGAATTCCCTCTGCCTCCACTCTGCAGAGCAGAAGAGGAAGAAGCCTTAAGGGAAGGAAGGCATAGATTAGCCGATACTGACCCCACGATGCCACCAAAGCGTCCGTTGCGTCTGCCCATGGGTCTCTTGACCGGGCCACAAACCTCAATACCTTCCGATTGAGTCGGGAAGCCAGAAGATCTAGGTCTGGTGTGCCCCATCTTTGGCAGAGGAGTTGGAACACCTATGGGTGTAAGGACCATTCTCCCTGGTCCAGCATCTGGCGGCTCAGATAGTCCGCCTGCCAGTTTTCCACATCCGGAATGTACACGGCCGACGGTGCCGGTACGCTCCTCTCTGCCCACTTGAGGATGCGAGCGACCTCCGATGCTGCAGCTGAGCTTCTTGTTCCTCCTTGATTGACATATGCCACTGCTGTGGCGTTATCTGACTGGATCCTGACTGGACGCCCTTGCAGCCTCTGAGACCATTTGAAGAGGCACAGCCTGATCGCCCGGATTTCCAGGACATCGGCAGGAGGGCTTCCTCTGGGGTCCAGCGACCTTGCGCCGACTGAACACCCCAGACTCCCCCCCAACCTGTAAGGCTGGCGTCCTTCGTGATCACTATCCAGTAAACCGGAAGAAATTACTTCCCGGCCAGAAGAGCCGGTGCTGTCAGCCACCATACCAGGGATCTCCTGACTAGGTGGCTCACTCGGATTTGATAATCCAGAGATGATGGACATCTGTTCCATCTAGACAGAACTTCCTTCTGTAACACTCGAGTGTGGTATTTAGCATATGGGACCGCCTCGAAGGAGGCTACCATGAGGCCTAACACTCGCATGCAAAAACGGAGTGACGACCAATTCCTGGAAGTCAGCTGCCGTACTGCAGCCCGGAGGGTCTGTAACTTCTCCACAGGGAGGAATACCTTTGCCTCTGAGGAATCCAGAATCAACCAAAGGTACACTAGGCGTTGAGTGGGCACCAATACTGACCTTTGCGTGTTTAGCATCCAACCACAGTCTTGAAGAGTCTGACAGGTAATAGACACGCTAACCTCTAATTCTGAGCTTGAAGGGGCCTTCAGAAGAAGGTCGTCCAAGTAGCCCATGATAGCGATTCCCCGCTGTCTTAGAAGTGCCAGAATCAGAGCGAGCACCTTGGTGAACGTCCTGGGTGCTGAGGCAAGGCCAAACGGGAGGGCCACAAACTGATAGTGGTTCTTCCCGATTGCAAATCGCAGAAACCTCTGGTGTCTGTAGTATATGGGGACATGCAGGTATGCGTCTTTGATGTCCAAGGAGGCCAGAAAGTCCCCCGGATGGAGAGCCGTGACTACAGATCAAACCGACTCCATCCGAAATCTTTGTACTTTCACAAAGCAATTGAGGGCCCTGAGATCCAAGATTGGACGAACCCCATCCTTCTTCGGCACAATGAACAGATTTGAGTAAAAACCCTGATCCCGTTCCTGTTCTGGAACTGGAATAACTACCCCGCGTTCCAGCAGACCCTGGACCGCCCCATACAGGGCCTCCCGACGGGTCGGTAGTAGCTAGAGATTGGAGGTGACGAATCTGTCCGGTGGACAAGAGAGAATTCTATCTTGTAGCCTGAGGAGATTACTTTTCAAACCCACCTGTCAGAGACTAGAGCTGTCCACTGAGTCGCGAATTTGCAAAGACGTCCCCCCACCCAAGAGCTGGGTGGGGGCGGACCTTCATGCGGACGCAGATCTGTCCGCGGGCTTGTTGGGTCTGCGGGACCAAGGACGCTTTTGTCCTTGGGCAGGCGCCTTGTCGGCCTGGGGTCTTTTCCCTGTCGCCCTAGGGGGGACGAAAAAAAACGCTTGCGTGCAGTAAAGGAGGGCCCTTGCCCTTGGTGTGGCCCCTTACCCTTTCTAGTTTGAGGAAGCAAAGTGCTTTTACCTCCTGTGGCATCCTTGATGATGTCATCCAGAGAAGCCCCAAAAGTCTGTTGCCCTTAAAAGGCAGATCCAACAGGGCCTTCCTGGAAGTCTGGTCCGCAGACCAGCCCTTTAGCCAGATCAGGCGGCGTATTGCTACTGCATAAACCAAAGCTTTTGACAGCAGGGGAATAGTATCCATATCTGACTCGCAGACAAACTTAAGGCCCTGGACCAACTGGTCGGCCAAAGTTATCTCATCAGGAGGAGCATCTCGCTTCTTTAACCCCTGGAGTAGCAATTTTGCCCATTCAGTAAGTGTCTGAGACACTAGGGCCCCCGCCAATGCCGGGCGTACTGCCAAACCTACCACTGAGTATAGGTAGCGAGCGAGTGCTTTAGCCTTCTTATCCACAGGGTCCTTGAAAACAGGAGCCCCTTCTACTGGAATAGTGGTAGCTCTATTAAGTCTGGACACCGGAGAGTCCACTATAGGGGGAGAGGTCCATTTCTTCAGAAAACTCTCCTCAAAGGGGTACCGTACCGCAAACCTCTTTGGGGCTGTAAAGACCCTCAGTGGGTTCTCCCATTCCTTGTATAAGAGTTTATCAAAATAAGACACACAAGGGAACACCTTAGCAGTGCGGGCAGGTTTATGAAACCCAAAGTGGACCGGAGTCTCTGCTGCTTCTGCAGTATTTTCCAACTTTAGCGTATCCCGCACTGCAGTAATAAGGTCAGATATCAAAGCCGTCTCGCGTACTGACCTGGACTTGGAGTCCTCTTCCCTGTCCGGTCACAGTCTGCAGTCTCTGATGCGTCAGAATCTGGGCCATGAGCCGTAGATGGACCTGGTTCTGCATCAGAATTATCCCCAGAAGCTTGCAGGGGATGGGGGCATTTACTACCCCCTGTATTCCCATGTGCTGCTTCCACCCTGGCAGCAAACGCCTCTAGGATTGCCATCATAGCGTTCATAGACACCTCAGGGGCACCAGCTAAATCTGGTGTTTCAAGGGAGAAGACATCTGGCTCAGATGCCATGCTGACCACGCGCTGATACCCACAGGGCTCCAGGCAAGATATCAATAGGCCACCTTCCTGTGCTGCAGAGATGCTGGGTCACCCAGAGGACTCACCACCCTTGGATCGGTACCGCTATGCTGCGCCTGTGATGCTGTCCCACCGCTGCTGCGTCAGTCTGCTTCTTTTATCAGCGCTTCGTGTGTGAATTTTTCGCACCAGTGTAATGCACCCTAGAGGCCGGAGACTCTTGCAAAATGGCCGCCAAAACGTCTGTATGGAAGATAATGTGGGCTCTAAGAAAATGGCAGCCGAGCCGAAGATAGAGGCCAAAGCAGCCGTAGACCACAAAAAGATGGCCGCCAAACGGCAGTATATGCATACAGCTTGAATCATTACAAACATGGCCGCCGATCAGTCGATAGAGGCCAGTGGGTGTGGAACTACAAGAAAATGGAGCCGAAACCACAGGAAGATGGCCACCGGGCAGTCACTAGAGGCCAAACCCGGCATGGACCACCGCAAAATGCCCGCCGACAGCATGGAGGAGGAAGCATACACAGGTAAGCAGAAATGACATTTCTTTTAAATGTTAGTTACAGCCAGCCCCGCTCCAGTGGAACCCCTTAGGTGACCCCCAGCACCCAGCAACCTTTAGCTAGAAGCCCAGGGAGGAGGGAAAGGCAGGGAGAGAGGGAAGAAAGGGGCCACAACCACTTACTTGGTCTCTCCAGGAATGTCCAGCCAAATCCCCCAGCCGAGGCAGGGGAGTTTACTTACCTATCCTGCATGTATCATGCTGGAAGACATTCCAAACAGCTCATCGTCAGAGCACGGAAGGTGACTGTTGGCCAGGCATGCTGTGATTGGACCCAAGGGGACGATCATATGTATGCCCTGGAGCGCGACGCTCACCAGCCAGGCTGCTGCGACTCGGCCGTAAGGTCAGCCGAAGCCAAGCGGTCCGATGCAGGCCCTGGAGCGTAGGCTCACCGGCCACCCGTGGAGCGACGGGCATGTCGTGGAAAACCCAGCGCCTAGCTAGGGTCGGCACACGCTCGATGGCCGAAACTGGGGAGACTACAAAGATCGAGGATCCAGCCTGTCACCCAGTCAGCAATTGATCGAAGATCGCAGGAAACAAAAAAATGTAGCAAAAAAATATATTTTTCCCCCGGACCAATGGGCCCGAAGGGAGCCATGTCCTACTCCTTGCTAGACAGACAAAAACGGATCTGCGAGATGCAGACTGAGGGGATATACCCAGAGGGTCCGCCCCCTGGGCGGTACTGTAGAAGGTGTGATGCAACACTTTTTACAAGTTTCCTGCCTAGTCACTCCTAATTAACGGATAATACCCACTTTGTCAATAGAGAAGCTGTGTCGGTCTATGGACGAAAGAGTAATACTTTTTTAAAACTTCCTTGGCACCTAATACTGCTTCCAAGTCGGGACCAAGAAGCAAACCTCCAAAAAAAAGGTACAACAGAAAGACAGACTTTATAAGCTGGGTCCCCAGACCATGTTTTTTTTTTTTTGCAAAATCTTTATATTCAGTTTTAATATCCACCAAAAACCTAGACCACATTTTGAGCCATAGGGCTCTGTGGAAGGATTTTGTAAGTCGCCCACTTAGCAGACCTATGTCTTATGGATTCAGTTGAGGCATCAGTAATGCAGCCTGCCATCTTGAACAGGATAGGATATGATTCCCAAATCTTCTCTCTAGAAGTCTCCGCTTCCAGGTGTGTTTGCATCTGACTGAATCAATATTTCAGGTTGCGAGTCACAGAAGAGGTGGGCAAGGCTGGCTTGCGATTGACTAGGGTTTCATTAGGGATTTGAGTAACTCATGTATACTTTTATCCATAGGGTTCTTGTTACACATGTCTTCAAAATGACAAATACTCAGATTTGGAAACTTGACAAACTTGTTCCACAAGTACAGCAGGATCACCATCGAAAGGAAATCTTTAGAAAAAAGTAAACTTTCTCTGACTTGAGCCACTCTTTTTCAATTAATTCTGTAAGCATGCTATGGATGAAAAAAACATGACCCTTATACTCTTCATGTCCAGAAGTGCATGTGCCAGAACCTTGAACACTATCTCATTCGAAATGTTTCTCATAAAAATGAGTCTCATAAATAGGTCTAAAGATGTCTGTCTTCCAAAGATAGCTTATGCCTAGAATACCTAAATTCCTTATCCTGCATTCTCCCTTAACCTGGAATTAACCTAAAATTATCTGACAAAAAGAATCCACATCCCCCACCTCTAATTCAGCATTTTTTGTGGAAGCATCAGTAATAGAAATAAACAGCTCAATGGTTGCACCATAAACACCATAATGCACCAATTTCCCAGTGCATTGTTGACACAATGGCTTGCTCAAACTGCTTCCTTAGCATCACATGAAGCACATTTCTTTTTAGGAAACAGAAGACATTTAGCTTTGATTGGAGCCTGGGCCTAAAACAGCAAAAGCCCAGCTCCATCAAGCCATTAACCTTAGATAATGGAACTGAAAAGGGGAGCCTTCACCCTCATCCATCAGGAGAGTGGTCCACAGGACTGAAAAGAGAGAAGAGTCAAACCATGGTGGCAAGAAGCCACAAGGAAGAAAAAGGGTCACAGAACCAGAGAGCCTTGCCTCCCACTACCAGAGTTCTAGCAGGAGAAAACACAAACAGACGGAATCTTTTGTGGGACCACAATTTAAAGTCTGTGGTGATTGTGATTCCTGTGGAGTTATGCTCACATACTGTACTTAAATAGACTAATCGGGGAAACAGAAGATAGTGATGAACAATGAAAAACAGAAGTTGCTGAAGCAATAGTGAAAGGTGAACACAAAGCTAAACCTTTGCTCTGCAGGTGTTACAGTATTTGCACATGTTGCATGTGGGGCAGCTAAAACAAAGTGTAAAAAGTGCTTTTTATTTAAAGCAGTAGGGTGGTTATAAAGTGACCAGAAAAATGCTGCCCCCAACAGTCACAGTTATACCAGTGGTAAACACCACCTACTTACTGTGCCCTTGGGGGGTGGATTCAGCAGAGTTCCAGGAAGCCGACAGAGTGATGGATACGTACGTTTCCTGTGAGCTCTGTGGAATATTAGCAGCTGTGTGCACTAGCAGATAAGGAGGAAGAAGCCATGTGAGTACACTTGCTAGGGTGTTCTCCAAACTCACATGTAGCCAAACTTGCACTCAATGGAGTAAAAAAATCAAGTGAATGTTTGACTGGATAGGAGTTCAAAAGATGCCCAAACTCACATCTACTCACTGCAGGCGGTAGACAAAGGACATCTAGTGGAGACAAATCAAAACTGAAGCTGGTGTAAAAACTTGCAGAGCTTCCTCAGAAGGAAGAAATTGTGGGAAAGCAGAATTCTCTCCACACACTAGGCTCCTCTAAGAATGCTGATCGTGGGTGCAATACTCTGTAGGCTCCTTAGTATAAAAAAAAAAATATGCACATTTTTCCACCTGCAAAAAAATTTGCTTGTTTTTTGTATTGAGGTGGACCTATCCTTTAATATATCCAACATAAATCTACCAGTGCTTGTTGGATAGAGACTTCCAGGATTTAAAAATATCTGCCATGAATCTACCAGCAGCAGTAGATAGAAGAAAACCTTTCAAAATTCTAGCAGAGGAAGGAGACATCCTTCAAACACTAGGCGAACGTGGGAGCAGGTGGGAGGTGTTATAGCCACTAGGGGGCTGCCCTTTTGTTTCTCGTGCCTAGTGTCCATTTTTTCACTATATGCAAAACTTTTTTCTTTTTATCTTGGACAGATCAAGGAAAGGATATCACCCGTCAGATTTTTTTCATCATATGTGTCCCATTGCGGAGATTTCCGTTCACTTCCTGTCCCCTAGCCAAAACAGTAAGAGGAAATCCCTGCAAATTAGGGGAATTCTTTGGGGATCCCCAGGTCACCAGAACTACAGTCCCCATTGGAAGATTTCCCCCCTATTACTTTTCTGGGGACAACCCAAAAATTGGAATTTCCTTTTACTTTCAATGATAATGGTAAACAGGACAAATAGAGAGGGGGAATCTCCTTAATGGGGGCACAGACAGCAGTAAAAATTCCATTTCCACTCTATCCAAAACAGATAAAAACATTTTGCCTTTTAGTTATACTTTATTATCAAGCTGTGTTCCTCAATGAACAATAAAGAAAAAACTGTGCAAACTCAAATAAGACAGCTTATGTTGAAAATGTACAAAGCTAAAGGCATATTAAATTAAAATTCGACAAAAACAGAATCAACCATACATACTTTTTCAGACTAGTTATTAAAGATTACTTGGTTGAGGCAAATTAAAGAATAGTGTAATGAACTGCTGATGTTCTTGTTTGCAATAAAAAGCAAATTATATGAAAGTGTATCTTGGATGAGTAAAGGTATTCGAAACATTTGCAGTCACTGTAGAATTTAAACTAAAGAGGTCTTATGCATGAGCAAATATTTTTCACTCACCAAAGGAAAGGCTATAAGATCTTCAGCACTCATTGTGCTCAGTTCATTCTTGGTTATATGAAAATTGGGTGGCAAGAAATATCTTAAGCAGTTCCTGAATTAGAGAAGAACATGTTAACCAAAAAGTCGCATACTTCAGTTGTATCAGTTATATCAGAAATTACATTTCATTTTATGACCCTTATAATGCAAATCTTTGCCTATAACCCAGACACACTGAAACTTAAAAGCGGAGTTCCACTGTTTTATACGTTTATTAAAAGTCAGCAGCTACAAAAAGTGTAGCTGCCAACTTTTAACAGACACTCACCTGCGATGCGGCCGCCCGAAGCCTTGCTCCTCTCCGCGGCGCCAGCATTGGTACTGTGGGCACCCAGCTGTGATAGCTTGTGGGCTTTACAGCCAGGCGTGCTCTCCTAGTGGACAAGCAATCTTCAGGGACCTGTGACGTGTCCCCGAAGATTGCAGAGAGGGAGAGGAGTCGCCGCCTAGGCGGCCAAGCAACGGAAGGAGGAAATGGGACAGAAATTACCTGTCAAAATCCAGGTACCAACTCCCCCCCCCCCCACAAAAAAAATGACATGCCAAATGGCATGTAAGGGGGCAAAGAGTGCTTCAACTGGAAGTTCCACTTTTGGGTGGAACGCCGCTTTAGGGAAACCAGCAGTTGCATTTAAAAAAAAAAAACAGTTAAGAAAGCTAAAAGTAAAACACTGTTGTTACATTTGCGTTTTTTTGCCAACAATTGATTGCCTTTTATTGGAAAAGTTCCCTTCACTCTACTTATAAGGCGGACAATTATACAGACTTAATCCGGCCATAGATGCAGCAGCAACCGGCCGAGATTCGAACCGTGTATGGGCAGGCTGATTGTACCCAAGTTGATTGATCAACTTGGGTACAACCAGCCTGTTGGACTTTACATTAGATTATTGCACAATGGCTCCGCGGAAGGGAACACTGACTGCGTTTGATGGGAAAATCAAGTGATTTATGGCCGGCCTTACAAGGCAAGAACTTATCACATCTATTTGAGGGGAATAAGAAAAAAAAAAAATTGTCACGCTGGACAGATACACATATTAGGTATACCCAAACAATAAAAAAAAAAAAAAAGGGACCAAAAAACTTTACAGTCATACCCTGTACAACGATTTTGCTACTGTACTTCTAAAACTCAGCATTTTTATCCATTAAACAGTTTAATTTTCTGCGTTCTTTCCCAAAGCGAATTTCAGTTTTAGGTGATATTGTCATAAATTGTAAGGTCTCTTGAATCCACATACTATATACAGTGCCTTAAAAAAGTATTCATACCCCTTGAAATTTTCCACATTTTGTTATGTTACAACCAAAAACGTAAATGTATTTTATTGGGATTTTATGTGATAGACCAAAACAAAGTGGCACATAATTGTGAAGTGGAAGGAAAATGATAAATAGTTTTCAACATTTTTTACAGATAAATATCTGAAATGTGTGGCGTGCATTTGTATTCAGCCCCCTTTACTCTGATACCCCTAACTAAAAATCTAGTGGTACAAATTGCCTTCAGAAGTCACCTAATTAGGAAATAGAGTCCAACTGTGTGTAATTTAATCGCAGTATAAATGCAGCTGTTCTGTGAAGCCCTCAGAGGTTTGTTAGAGAACCTTAGTGACCAAACGGCATCATGAAGGCCAAGGAACACACCAGACAGGTCAGAGATAAAGTTGTGGAGAAGTTTAAAGCAGCGTTAAGTGATAAAAAAATACCCCAAGCTTTAAACATCTCATGGAGCACTGTTCAATCCATCATCCGAAAACAGAAAGAGTATGGCACACCTGCAACCCTACCATGACATGGCTGTCCACCTAAACTGACAGGCCGGGCAAGAAGAGCATTCATCGGAGAAGCAGCCAAGAGGTCCATGGTTACTCTGGAGGAGCTGCAGATATCCACATCTCAGGTGGGAAGAATCTGTCTACAGGACAACTATTAATCATGCACTCCACACATCCGACTTTGTTGGAAGAGTGGCAAGAAGAAAGCCATTGTTGAAAGAAAGCCATAAGAAGTCCCGTTTGCAGTTTGCGAGAAGCCATGTGGGGGACACAGCAAACATGTGGAAGAAGGTGCTCTGGTCAGATGAAACCAAAATTTACATTTTTGGCCTAAAGGCAAAATGCTATGTGTGGCGGAAAACACTGCACATCACCCTGAACACATTATCCCCATCATGAAACATGGTGGTGGCAGCATCATGTTGTGGGGATGCTCTTCCTCAGTAGGGATAGGGAAGCTGGTCAGAGTTCATGGAAGGATGGATGGAGCCAAATACAGGGCAATCTTAGAAGAAAGCCTGTTAGAGTCTGCAAAAGACTTGAGACTGGGGCGGAGGTTCACCTTCCAGCAGGACAACGACCCTAAACATACAGCCAGAGCTACAATGGAATGGATTAGATCAAAGCATATTCATGTGTTAGAAAGTCCAGACCTAAATCTAATTGAGATTCTATGGAAAGACTTGCAAATTGCTGTTGACAGACGCTCTCCATCCAATCTGACAGAGCTTAAGCTATTTTGAAAAGAAGAATGGGCAAAAATAAATTGGTCTAAATCCCTCCTGTTCCCAATTGATCCAGCGGCTAGGTCCACATCCCCTCCTGATAGCCCCCTCCTGTGGGTAGACTCCTTTACATACTTGGGGGTACATGTCTCTGGTTCAGCCTCAGATTATATATCCTTAAATCTAGCCCCGGTACTGTTGGAGTCCCAGGCGAAGCTCAAATCCTGGAGTAATCTGCCCGTCATTATGGGGGCGAGTTAATCTCATAAAAATGAAGATTATTCCCAAACTGACATATCTTTTCCGCCACTCCCCACAATGGGTGCCCAAGTCCTTTTTTAAAAAATTAAACTGCATCTTTTCTTCCTTCTTATGGGGCCCCTCTCCTCCCAGATATAGGTTGACTACTCTAATGAGGCCACGAACGCAGGGTGGCATGGCATTCCCGGACTGTCATAAGTATTACCTCTCCGCGCAGTTGGTGACTGCGGCGTGGTGGCTGCAGCCGGACAGAACGAACTCGTCGACTGTGCTGGAAGCAACAGTGGTCGGTTCGTGGGAAGCTCTTCAATTACTACTTTTTAGGGGCCCTCGTGCCCCGTATCCTCTGACCCCTTCTATGCTTACCACCCTGCGGGCATGGCGGACAGGATTAGCTATTGAGAAATGTAAACAGTCTGAAATCTCCCCCAATGCCCCTATCTGGCTGAACCCTAGTCTATCTCACATCTACAAGATCCCTGACCCTTACGCGTGGACAAAATACGGTATCAAACTTGTGTCTCACATAATATCTCAAAACTCCCTACTCCCCTTCTCGCACCTTTCCTTCCAATACAACTTACCCGACCATTTCCTATTTAGATATCTGCAACTGTCCCACGCATTTACGGCGCAATTTCCACAATCTTCGTGCATTGTGGCCCAGTCGGAACTAGAGAGGACACTTAGATTTAGCTGTGAAGACAAACCCACCTCACATCTTTATTCGTACTTGATCTTTGTGTCTCTTCCACCTCTGGATAAACTCTGGAATAAATGGCAGACTGATATCCCCACATTAGATAGGGATGACTGGGACGACGTGTGGGACCTCCCCTTCAACTCCTTAGTTTCCATGCGAGACAGGTTAGTGCAGTACAAAATAGTTCATAGAGATTATTTTACCCCACACAGACTGCATAGGATGGACCCGGCCCACTCCTCGGGGTGTTGGAGATGCGGCGCCTCACCAGGCGACTTCTCCCATATCTTCTGGCGGTGTTCAGGGGTCCAACAGTATTGGGAAATGGTGCTGGATCTAATTAACAGAGTTGCTTCAGTCGCTGTGCCTTTGGCAATGGAGGTGTGCCTTTTGGGGCTCATTGAGACCATTGTACCATCCTCTGCCAAACGCACGCTAATTTCCTTGCTGCTCTTTTATGCCCGAAAGAATATTGCTATGCAGTGGAAGAGGCCTACCCCCCCCCCACTTTGGCGCAATGGAAACACTTGGTAAACGGCAGCTTTCCTTTATACAAAGATACCTATGCCAATTGGGGCTGCCCACTGAAATATGACAAGGTCTGGCGCAATTGGTTAGATGAGCCCGAAACAGCCTAGGGAGTTGGGGGTGAACCAGATCATCGTGTCAAGGTTTTGCCTTGCTCTTCTACCTCCCTCTTCCTCCGATGACCTCTGATATGTGTTCATTGACTAGTGGGTCTTACCATATTGGGTGCCCTACTTGATCTATTTGGGCGGTGCTGCTGTACCCTTCCATGGCTGTGCATTGTGTCGTTGGGTTCACATTGCAATTGTATTCTCATCTGTACATGTTCTTTTTTATGACTGTAGGTGCTTAAGCTGTATGTTTTGTACGTGTTAGAAAATTCAATAAAAACAATTTATAAAAAAAAAAGAATGGGCAAAAATGTCACTCTCTATATGTGCAAAAGCTGATAGAGACATCCCCAAAAAGACTTGCAGCGAAAGGTGGTTTTACAAAGTATTGACTTTGGGGGGCTGAATACAAATGCCCCCCACACTTTTCACATAGTTATTTGTAAAAAAAAATAACGTTGAAAACCAATCATTTTCCTTCCACTTCAAAATTATGTGCCACTTTGTGTTGCTCTATCACATAAATTCCCAATAAAAAAAAATAGATTTGCGTTTTTGGTTGCAACATGACAAAATGTGGAAAATTTCAAGGGGTGTGAATATTTTTCAAGGCACTGTAAGTAACCACATAGAAGTAACACAATAAATTCAATGTGGAAGTAGCAGCTAGGACTATCCAATTTTTTGGTCAATATAGCTGTAGCCCTACATAAAACAATTCTCCGTAAGACCATAAGATAGAAATATAAAAATAGAAACCAATATAAAGCAGAGAAATTGAAGAACAGAGAATAAGGTCTTTGAAATTTATTTCCATCCTGCCTACTGGTAATGGAGTATATATTTCAGTATCTTTTGTGTCGTGTGTTTTTAGAAGCGATAGCATAATAAAAGTGTATAGTGTCTACCTCCTATACAAGACAATTCAACGTTTTCTGTGTAGCAACACAAACAGGTTCTTGAGAAATGCTATCAGAAGATGTATTTCTCCATAGAGGATCAAAATCATTCCACAGATATAGTGTCATTGAACTTACCTTACAACTTGTGAAAGTTGTTCCACTGGTGCAAGGCTAGCACTAGGTTCTGTTGTGTCAGGTTCTATCCTGCTGTTGTCAGAGGTAGAGGGTTCAGCTTGCTGTGTACTAAGCATCTCATGTTCTGGCGATGCTGGCCTCATGAGTCTTACATCGTCACTACCTTTCTCCACCCTACAAAACGACAAATCAAAGTGTTCCCACTTTACTGTAAATATGTGTATTTTAGTGAAAGAGGACCTTAAAGCTGTAGTAAAGTCCACTTGTTCAGGTAAGCCTATAGGTACAGTGAACTGTTCACAGTTTAGAAGATTTTCACATTTATAGTGGCCAGTGACATCAACAGCACGTGCAAAATGCGCTTTGAATGGATAGCGCACTCAAGTGCTGTGCCATGGTCGTGACCCGCACGCGTGGGAGTGACATCATCACAGCCCAGCCAGTCAAAACGGCCAGAGTGTGCGAACTGTGAAGGGAGACCGAGTGAAGATAGAAGCCCTGCCAGCTGTGACATCATGTCGCTGGAGATATACGCTTTACAGGCAAGTCTGTCATAATGTGCTAGTAAGAGAGACTTGCCTGTAAAGCGTATCTCTCCAGCGTATCTCTCCCCCCTCCCTCCCACCGCTCAGCCTGGGTCTCCTGTCCCAACAGGACAGAGCAACCAGCCGGCACGTCCGCTGGCTGGCCAGGGACCCGAACAAAGCCGATTGCTTTGAGCGGGTCTTGGATGTAGTAACTCTGAAGCAATGTCAAGACATCACTTCCAGATTACTCTCATTCTAAAGTCGCCAATTTTAAAAAGTAAAAAGTATTCAAAAACGCAGATCTTGGCATTTTGAATACTTTTTACAATCCCTCCATAAAGAGTACCCGTCACTGCCTATTACTGTCACAAGGGATGTTTACGTTCCTTGTGACAGCAATTTAAAAAAAAATGTAAAAGGACAGTGTAAAAATAAAAGCTTTTAATGTACAGAAAATCGGCACCCGATATCGCAGATCGCCGCCATTACTAATAATAAAAAAATAATAAAAATGACATAAATCTATCCCCCATTTTGTAGACGCGATAACTTTTGCACAAACCAATCAATATACGCTTATTGCGATTTTTTGTTACCAAAAAATGTAGAAGAATACATATCAGGCTAAACTGAGGAAGAAATTCGTTTTTATATATTTTTTGGAGATATTTATTATAGCAATCAAGTTGTCAAATATATTGCTTTTTTTTTCTAAATGTTTTTTTTGGTTTATAGTGCAAAAAATAAAAACCGCAGAGGTGATCAAATATCACCAAGCGAAAGCTCTATTTGTGGGAAAAAAAAGAAGTCATCTTTGTCAGGGTATGATGGCACAATTGTCAGTTAAAGCGACGCAGTGGTGTCACAAAAAAGGGCTTGGTCAGGAAGGGGGTAAATCCTTCCGGGGCAGAAGTGGTTAAATATCACCAAAAGAAAGCTCTAGTTGTGTGAAAAAAAAAAAGATTTTATATGGTTACAGAGTTGCATTTGTCATTCAAAGTGTGAAAGCACTAAAAGCTGAAAATTGGCCTGGGCAGGAAGGAGGTGAAAGTGCCCGGTATTGAAGTGGTTTAGATAACTTAATTTAATTCTGCAACTGCTGTAATTTTCTAAAATGGGCAAATAATTTAACCACCTCAGCGCCGGACCATTTTGTTGCTAAAGGACCAGGCCCCTTTTTGCTATTCGGCACTGCGTCGCTTTAACTGACAATTGCGCGGTTGTGCGACGTGGCTCCCAAACAAAATTGACGTCCTTTTTTTCCCACAAATAGAGCCTTCTTTCTTTTGGTGCCATTTGATCACCTCTGCGTTTATTTTTTGCGCTATAAACTATTTTGAAAAAAATTACATATTTTTTACTTTTTGCTGTAATTAATATCCCCAAAAAATATATATATATATAAAAAAAAAAATTTCCTCAGTTTAGGCCGATACATATTGTACTACATATTTTTGGTAAAAAAAAATTAAATAAAATCGCAATAAGCTTTTATTGATTGGCTTGCGCAAAAGTTATCTACAAAACAGGGGGTAGTTTTATGGAATTTTTTATCAATATTTTTTTTTTTTACTAGTAATGGCGGCGATCAGCGATTTTTATTGTGACTGCGACATTATGGCGGACACATTTTTGGGACCATTGTCATTTTTACAGCAATCAGTGCTATAAAAATGCACTGATTACTGTGAAAATGACACTGGCAGTGAAGGGGTTAACCTTTAGGTGGCGCTGTAGGGGTTAAGTGTGCCTAGTGAGTGATTCTTACTGTAGGGGGTGTGGCTTGGCGTGTGACGTCACTGATCGTCGTTCCCTATGACAGGGAACAGATGATCACTGACATGCCACTAGGAAGAACGGGGAAAGGTTTGTTTACACTTACCTCTCCCCGTTCTTCAGCTCTGTGACCCGATCGCGGGACACCGGCGCCAATCAAGTCCGCGGGTCCCGCCGGCACGGTCATGGAGCTTCGGACCGGGTCGCGAGCGCGTGCGACCCACGGCTGGGATCTTAAAGGGAACGTACCTGTACACCCTTGTGCCCAGCCGTGCCATTCTGTCGATGTATATCGTTGTGCGGCGGTCCTTATGTGGTTAATGCAATATGGCAACCTGGTGGCGTTCTGTACAACATTGGTGTAAGGAATGCCCCTAGAAATGTAATATCTTAATTTTACTGTACAGGCTGGATAGTCACAGACCCAGCAAAGTTTGTCTGTACTACCACCAAATACAACCCATTCCTCAATGCACAAGGAGAACTTGCAAACTCCAGGCAGGTAGCACTACTGTATGGTAGAGATTTCTGTGTCTGGAGGCAGCCATCATTCTGCAACAGTGCTTGCATTGGACAGTAAAACATTGACAAATAGGTGACAGTTTTGGTTAGAGTATATTTCCTAACTGATGTTGTATACCATGTTGGTCAACCCATGGTATAATAAAAAAAAAAAAAAAAAAAACAACAAAAACAAATGCTTACACAAATGAATCATGAGAAAGCAGACTAGTGCAGCAGACACTTTGACATTAGAGGTTCTATTCAAATCTCATTATTAAAAGCCTTAAAAGAATCAGGTTTTTCGTTGCTTTCAAACTTCAGCTCTTTTACTGAAATTTTGCCAGAAAATTTGCTTTATATCTGTAAAAATAATGAATGATGTGGAATAAGATATCTGTCAAACAGAAGCACTTCTTAAATCTATTACTTTTCTGTGCTGCTTAGACGAGTAAGAATTCTGGCATGCAAAATCTGCATGTATTGAAAAAAAAAACTTTTCTATAATTGAGCTTGTAATTTATATTTATTCAACCATTTTTCTAACAAAACAAGAAGCTTGCCATCCACACACATTCACAAACTAAAATGCTATGCAGGTAACATTACCATCGATCACGCGGAGTTGTGTCTGTGGGTACATAGTCAAACTTCACCTTCCAGCGAACACCCTGTTTTCCAGATTCTACAGCAGTCACACGCCCTGTGAACCACTCTTTGTTTACACGCACTTCCACATGCAAGCCTTTATCTGTGGACAAGTAAGAGTGTTATTGCTACTGCAAGATAAAGAAAATCTTATAATTATTCCACAGACTTAGCCTCAGATACAGTATATTTTTATGTTAAAAAGGGGAACTTTACGCATACCAACTTGATAAAAAAAAAATGTTCTTTACAGAAGGAGCATGCAATGCACATTAATAATATTGCCACTAAAATGAGTGTGTGCTGTAAATTGCCTCCAGCATTGCTTCTATTTCTTCTTGCTGGAGGATGCTATTTAATGGTCTAAAAAAAACAGTTAGGACTAGTTTACACTTGCTTCAAAACAAGGCTTCGGACACGCTTTGTTAAAGCTCTCTGAACGCCAGTCAAAGCCCCTATCACTAAATAAACAGGGTTAGCTTACAGTTCTGTTTACACCTGCTTTTGCTTGGAGCTTCGGTGAAGCGTTGGTGGGGCTTCGAGCGAGCTTTGCCATAGACTTCTATGGAGGCTTTGAAGATGTTTTGAAGCACCTCTAAAGCTACATGGGATATAATTTTTAAAGCAAAGTCGAAGCAAAGCAAAGCAAAAACAGGTTGAAACAGGACTGAAAGTTAACCATTTTATTTAGTGACAGCGTTCAGAGAGCTTTAACAAAGCGTGCCCAAAGCCATGTTTTGAAGCAAGTGTAAACTAGCCGTTAATGTGTGCTGAAGCCGAAGCAAGTGTAAACGAGCCCTTACTCTGTTTACACCTTGCTTGGTGCTTCGATGGGGCTTTGATGATGCTTCAAGCGAGCTTTGCCATAGACTTCTATGGAGGCTTTGAAGCACCACTAAAGCTACATGGGGTATCATTTTTGAAGTGAAGCCAAAGCAAAGCAAAAGCAAGGTGTAAACAGGACTGTAAGCTAACCATTTTATTTATTGACAGGAACTTTGACTGGCGTTCAGACAGCTTTAACAAAACCTGTCCAAAGCCTTGTTTTGAAGCAAGTGTAAACTAGCTGTTAATGTGGGTTGAAGCCGAAGCAAGTGTAAATGAGCCCTTACATTCCTGGAATGCTGGGATTGCTGTCACATTGGCTTGTGTCCTCAACCAAACTCTCAAATGGCTGGTGTCATAACTGATCAAATTTTCAGCACCATTGCAGTTTCAGATCAAATAGATGCAGCTTCCTTGGCTGTAAAGGATAGGAGGGTTTAATTCTGCTTTAAGGCTGTCTACAGATCGGCATTTACAAACTCGGCTGTGCCTGAAAATGGAGAGCAACTGAATATGTGCAGAGCAGGGCGAGAGAGAGTACTATTGAATTTTAAACAGTATAGACACTTATTTTTAATGTTTTACATAGCTATACCTGCAAAAGGGGCCAGCCTGATGTGATCTAGCAGAATTAATTTTCTAACTAAAGCTTCAGTACATGGGGGCGTGGCCTGGCAGGCGATGGAGTAGGAAGCAGGTAGAAGGAGCTCCTCTTGCCGTCTATCCTGATCACCAGCCTGCACATGGAATCCGGCGACTTTGATCAAACAAAACTGCCTGTGAACCCCGGGACTACATATGTCGCCACCGAAGAAACCATCCTCGGCGGCCAAGAAATTAGCTAAATACCGGCATGAAGAGGAGGAGGAGCAGGCCCAAGATGGCACCGCCACGTGTAAGGGGGAAGACCGGTACGCAGCGGAGACAGCAAAGGTCCTGGAGGCTATGGCTACCCTCCAGGGCACTCTCACTGCAAAGATCGATGAGGTGAAAATAGACATCTCCCTCATGCAGCAGGACCTGTCGACGGTGAGGGACAGGGTCCCTGAGGCGGAAGCTCGCATAGGGGAGGCGGAGGACATCCTGCATCCCATGCAGCATGCTACAGTGGACATGCAGAGGCAGATTCAGCAACTACACTCCCACCAGGATGAAATGGAGAACAGACTCCGCCGCTGCAACCTCCGATTCATAGGACTGCCTGAGCAGGCAGAGGGGGGGGGGACCCGGCGGACTTTCTAGAAAAACTCCTGATCAGTACCTATGGCAGGGATGCGTTCTCAGTGATGTTTGTGGTGGAGAGAGCGCACCGTATCCCTGCTAGAGCGCACCGTATCCCTGCTAAACCCCCACACCAGCTGGAGCCCCCCCCTAGAACATTCATTGCTAAATTCTTGAATTTCCGGGACCGGGATAAGATCATGCGATTATCTAGAGAGAAGGGCAATATTCGCATAGAAAATGGGCATGTGGCGGTGTTCCCTGATTTTTCCAGCGAAGTGCAAAAGAAGAGGTCTCAGTTCCAGGAAGCCAAGCGCCGCCTTAGGGCCCTGCACCTCAAGTATGCAATGCATAGAAAATGGGCATGTGGCGGTGTTCCCTGATTTTTCCAGCGAAGTGCAAAAGAAGAGGTCTCAGTTCCAGGAAGCCAAGCGCCGCCTTAGGGCCCTGCACCTCAAGTATGCAATGCTTTTCCCGGTTAGGCTGCGAGTGGAGGAAGATGGCAGTGTACAGTTTTTTGACACCCCCGCCGCGGTGAATACCTGGCTGGATCGGCGAGGGAGACCGGATTGATCGCTGTTCCGGATGCCGGCTACTGTGAGTACATTCCGGCTCAAGGGGCCCCCCCCCCCCCCCGGACGGGAGGGTGCCCGGGTTTGATTTCCCTTCCCCTCTCCCGGTTCATGATATTTATGCGGGTCCGGCCCCCCTTGTTTCCTTTGGGGACCCTTTTGACTGCGGGTGTTGCGGGGGGACAGGTACAGTTTGTATTTTACCTGTCAGTGTACTGGAGCCCCTTTGTGAGGGGGGAATGCTTGGGGAGACGGAGGACCCCCCCTCCCCTTTCCAGTTAGCTGCTGCTCTTGACTGTTCCCTGCAACCCCAGGACTTCCTATTCCCCTGTTGTCCCCTCCTAATTCTTTACAAAAATTGATGAACAGTATGTCGGATGTGCTCAACATGCTGGAAGGCAGGAGAACTCTTACGGAAAATCCCTTGGGAACTGTTTTTTTTTTCTCTTTTTCTTTTCCCACGGGAGACCTATGGAACTGGTATCCACGCTTTGTTCAGTGAATAATCGCCCCCATTGCTACATCTACAGATTCATGAACACAAGCCGTAAGCCTCCAGCCAGAGTTTCTGGCTGGATGATTGTTGCAATGAACTTGTTTGGAATCTGGATGCTCTCACCATGTTGGGGAGGTGCAGAGCTGGGTGGGAGGGATGTTGCCCAGTTACAGGGCGGGTGTTATGGATTTGAAGGTAATGTTGGTTGCTATACTGTTTTTTGGCATGCAGGTTTATTTACTTTGGATACTTATCTACAGGATACAGAACATGATATAAGGTTATTAATACAAATGTATTTCATAATGCGATTGTGCGGGTCTGCTCCATTAGATCATACTCATTGTTTGAATGACTACGATTATGTTTTTGACATGGAATGTAAGGGGAGTGAGAGATAAAGTCAAACGCACTGCAGCACTGTCATTTCTAAAGTCGCAGAGAGCTAATGTCATTGCACTAACTGAGACTCATGTTACAGGCCATATGCAATCAGCCCTTAAACGTCCATGGGTGGGGTAGGCATATCATAGCACGCATACCAGCTTCTCTAGGGGAGTATCATTGTTGGTGACCAAGGCCACCCCATTTGAACTCATATCCGTGGAATCGGACCAGCAGGGAAGATACATTTTCTTGCGTGTGTGTATAGGGGGGAGTGTCCTTGCTGCTGATTGCCTGCTATGTCCCCCCCTCCATACAGCTCGGAGGTTGTTACGGCTGGTCTGCTTTTTATGACCCGGCACCCGACTGTCCCGGCTGTGTGGATGGGGGATTTCAATATGACCATGAACCCCTTTTTGGATTGCCCGGTGCAGCCTGGAGATGTGGGTAGGGTCTCTGAACAGACTAGACTGGGTGGCACGTTGACCCTGATTGACCTATGGAGACATAGAAACCCTGCCACACGGGCCTATACCTGCCATTCCACTGGACATGCCACTATGTCCAGAATTGATTTTGTGCGGATTTCTAAAATGTTGCTTCCTAGGGTGACCGGGGCGGGTTTTGCACCTAGGGCCCTTTCAGACCATTCCCCATGCTGGGCCCAACTGTCCTTATTAAGTGCGGCCCCCCAACGGGTGTGGAGACTTAAGTTAACACAAAATGACGGCGCAAGTGGAGACTTAACCCATTCTGGTTGTCAGCATTGACAGATCATGACTCAATAGACCGTGAACTGAAGTTTTTCTTCCCTGAGGGCCAGAGTTCCCTCTCATTCAACTCCCAGTGGGACAGTTTCAAACTTCATGCGAAGAGGGTTTTGGATGTTAGGATTAATAGACTTAAACGGTCTTCCAAAGTGTTGGTGAACATGTCTGAGGATGCCCTTTGGGATTTGGAGGAGGCCTTTGGCGTCCTCCCCACCCCTGAGAACCTAAATAAAATTAAGATGCAATCCAGAGTGGTATCGCAATTGCATCTGGAAAAAGCCAAACAGCGACTGTTCTTTTGTAAAACTCAAATTTATGAGCATGGCGAAAGGGCGGGGAAAATGCTGGCTTAGCTAGCGCATCTAGATGACAAGCCTCCTGTGGTGGTTTCCATGATAGAGCCGGATGGCTCGGTTGTCACGGACCCTCCACGGGTAGCAGAAAAGTTTCTAAGGTTCTACGGGGACCTATATAGCTCCCAATGCCACTATCCGCCCCAAGAGGTGCGAGAATACCTGCACACTTTGCAGTTCCCACAGCTGACAGCGGAACAAGTTCAGACGCTGGAGGCCCCTATCACCGAGCAGAACATTACTACAGCAATTTCCCTGCTGGCTAAGTCCAAGGCCCCGGGGTTGGATGGTTTGCCCCTGGAGTTCTATGCCAAATACTCTGAAACACTAGTTCCTATGCTGAACGCCCTATTTCAATCTATTTTTGAGTTGGGTACACTTCCCCCCTCCATGCAGAAAGCCCAGATTATAGTCCTTCCTAAACCCGGTAAAGATCCGCTATATCCAGAATCATATAGACCCATATCCCTGTTGCCAGTGGATATTAAAATACTAGCCAAGATTTTATCCTCCAGGTTGAATGCGGTCATACTTTCCTTAATCCACCCTGACCAAGCAGGATTTATGCCAGGGAAAAACACAGCGATGAATATTAGGAGACTGTTCATGAATATTCAAGCCCAACATGATAATGCAGGATCTAGGGTAGTGGTGGCTCCTGACACGGCCAAGGCATTCGACTCTGTTGAGTGGTTGTACCTGTGGGAATGCCTGCGCTGCTATTTGGCCCACGCTTCGCTAGATGGGTACAGCTTCTCTACCAGACTCCTAAAGCTCGGGTCTTTAACGGGTGGCTTTCTGACCAGATCTCCCTGGAGAGGGGTACGAGGCAGGGATGCCCTCTGTCACCGCTGCTTTACGCCTTGGCTGCTGAACCCTTGGCGATGGCTATAAGGGCGTGCCCAGATGTGGTGGGCCTTAGGCGGGGGGATTCTTGGGAAAAGATAGGTCTGTATGCGGACGACACGGTACTATATCTGGCTGACCAGGGCCCTCCGCTACAAGCTGCATTGACTATTATAGAAAAAATGGGTAGATACTCGGGCCTGCAAATCAATTGGGACAAGTCTCAAATTCTCCCGCTGGACCACTTTCCCCCACCTGAGACGGTCCCAGGACTTCCCTTAGAGTGGCAGAGATTAAGTATCTGGGGGTAAGGGTCACTAGACACCTAGGGGAGTATGTTGCTAATAACGTGGAGCCCCTGTTCGCCATCCTCAAATCCAAGACCCAGACCTGGTCGAGACTGCCCCTGGGGGTGATGGGTAGAATTAATTTGGTGAAAATGATATTGTTGCCCAAAATTTTATATATGGTATGGCATGCCCCTTTGTACATTCAATTGAAGGTGTTCAAACAGATGGAGGCTATTTTGAACTCCTTTGTTTGGGGTTTCGGTAGGCACAAACTGGCATGGCATATTCTTAAGAACCCCGGCTCTGGAGGGGGGTTGCTCCCTTCCTGATCTGCAAGACTACTATGTGGCGTCGCAACTCGCTCACCTTTACTATTTCAATACGTCTGAGTCTCAGAGATATAGAGCTCTAGTGTGTAACACACCTGAGAGCCCATTTCATACACCCATACAGGCGATTTTCCGCAAGGATCGGTGTCACCGCAGAACTCCATGTTTTAATGCAGGTATGCTGTCACACCACCAGAAAATATGGGACATAGCTCTCAAAAAACAGAACCGACAGCACACTCACTCCCACTCCCCGTTGTGGCTAAATGGGCATCTGCCTGAGTTGAATATGGTGCCAGACCTGCAGCTCTGGGCGAAATATGGTATACTTTACCTGTCTCAGGTCTTGACGGAGACCGGTCCCAAACCCTTCCACGTGCTCAAAGAAGAGTTTTCTCTTCCACATAATTTACTGTTTCGGTATCTGCAACTCAGACACGCAGTTAGAGCGCAGGTGTCTTCCCTTGCTGTCACTCTGGATACCCCGCCGGTTCTTGGCATAATTTTTGGAGCGGATTTGACTAAATTGATATCTAACCTGTACTATACTCTCCGATTGTGCAGAGTTCGGGAGGTGTCACAGTCTGCCAAGATAGCGTGGGAACAGGATGTGGGACCTATTGAGAACTCAGACTGGGAGGAAATACTGGAGGGGGTTGGGATGGTCTCCATTAAACTTTCGGATAGGTTAACACAACTGTACATAGTGCATCGTGCGTATCTCACGCCATTGAAACTGGCAAAATTCCAGCCCACAAGAAGCCCCCTGTGCCCCAGGTGCTCATCAGCCCCTGGCATGTTTTATCACCTGATGTGGAGTTGTCCACATATACAGACGTTTTGGTTACAAGTGATCCAGTTTCTCCATGACAATATGGGTTCCCCGGTGGGTCTTGATCCTAAGACATGTCTCTTGGGATTCCTGCCAGACAGGGAGATTGACAAATACCTAACCACATTCTTGTATGAAACGCTATTCCTGGCTAGGAAGGTAGTTGCAAAAGTTTGGATGCAGGCCCTACAGACACTACAAACCTGGAAAAAATAGGATTTTTATAACAGCTTACCTGTAAAATCCTTTTCTTGGAGTACATCACGGGACACAGAGCGACATAGTCATTACTAATGGGTTATATAGATACCGTCAGGTGCTGGCACTGGCAACTTCCAAAACCGGAAGTACCCTCCCCTATATAAGCCCCTCCCATCCGGGAGCACCTCAGTTTTGTAGCAAAGCAATAAGTGTCCCCAAAGAGGGGCGGGAGCTCTGTGTCCCGTGATGTACTCCAAGAAAAGGATTTTACAGGTAAGCTGTTATAAAAATCCTATTTTCTTTCTCGTACATCACGGGACACAGAGCGACATAGTCATTACTAATGGGATGTCCTAAAGCAATGCCAAATGAGGGGGGGGATACACCATATATAAGCTGAGCGCTATCAGACATGAGGATCTTTTGCGGCCTGCAACACACTGCGCCCAAAGGCGACATCCTCCTGACTTCTAACGTCCACCTGGTAGAACCTAGTAAACGTGTGTACTGAAGACCATGTTGCGGCCTTACAGATTTGAGCCAGGGAGGCCTGGTGATGCACTGCCCATGAAGTTCCAACTGCTCTCGTGGAGTGCGCCCTAACTTTGAAAGGAGGCGGTCTCCTTCTCAAGCCATAGGCTTGTATTATGACCTGTCGAATCCACCTGGCTAAAGTAGATTTTGACGCTGCCTGACCCTTTCTGGGGCCTTCCGGCAGAATAAACAAAGTATCCGTTCTGCGAATCTGAGCAGTGGCTTTTAGATAAGCTTTAACTGCTCTTACTACATCCAAAGAATGCAATAACTTTTCCTCTACCGAAGTAGGTCTGGGGAAAAAAGAAGGAAGAACCACATCTTGGTTCAAATGAAACCTCGATACCACCTTAGGAAGAAAGGCTGGCTGAGGACGTAATACTACTCTGTCCTTATGGATAACCAGATATGGCTCTTTGCAGGACATAGCTGCTAATTCCGACACTCTTTTAGCCGAACAAATGGCTACTAGAAAAATCAATTTCCTGGTGAGAAGCACCAAGGAAATATGCTGTAATGGTTCAAATGGTTGTTTCTGTAAAACCGACAGAACCAAGTTTAGATCCCATGGACATATGGGAATATTAACCGGAGGACTAATACGCATCACTCCTTGTATAAAGGCTTTGACTAGTGAATGCGAAGCCAAGGGCCTTTGAAAAAATATTGACAAGGCCGAAATCTGACCCTTGATAGTACTCAAGGCAAGCTTCCTATCTACCGCCCATTGTAGGAAGTCCAGAATCCTACCTATTACGTATTTACGTGGATGCCATTTCATGGCCTCACACCAGGCGATGTACGCCTTCCAGATTCTATAGTAGATCTGCCTGGATACCGGCTTCCTGGCATTGATCATGGTAGATACCACAGCATTAGAGAGCCCTCTCTTTTTTAGAATGTGGGCTTCAATAGCCAGGCCGTCAAACCTAGGGCTGGTAAGGAAGGGTGGTATATCGGTCCTTGCGAAAGCAGGTCCGGACGATGTGGGAGGGTCCAAGGACTCCCCACAGACATTTTTACAATCTCCGCGTACCATGCTCTTCGGGGCCACGCTGGAGCCACCAGAATCACTGGTTTCTTTTCTACCCTGATTCTGCGGAGTAATCGAGGTAACAATTGTGGCGGTGGGAATGCATATATCAGCTTGAACTGATCCCAAGGGAACACGAGGGCATCCGAGCCGCAAGCTAGGGGATCCCTTGTCCAAGAGACAAACCTGTCCACTTTTGTGTTGAATCTGGATGCTAGCAGATCTACATCCGGTGTTCCCCACCGTTGACATATTGTCCGGAAAACCTCGGGATGAAGGGACCATTCCCCTGGGCATAATTGTTGGCGACTTAGAAAGTCCGCCTTCCAATTCTCCACTCCTGGAATGAATACCGCAGATATGGCTGGGACATATCTTTCTGCCCATCTCAGGATGTAATTTACTTCCCTTTGGGCTGCACGACTCCTGGTGCCCCCCTGACGATTGATATATGCCACTGCTGTGGCATTGTCTGATTGAATTCTGACAGGGGACCCTTGGAGTTTGGATGTCCATGCTACTAGGGCATACCGAGCTGCTCGTATTTCTAAGAGATTGATGGGCAGGGCCTTTTCCGCATCCGACCATCTGCCCTGGAGAGACCATTGCTCCAGTACTGCTCCCCAGCCTATAAGGCTGGCATCTGTAGTGACCACCTTCCAGGAAATCGGACTGAAGGATTTCCCTTTTTCCAGATTCTGGGGAACCAACCACCAGCGGAGGCTCTTGCGAACGGAAGGGGACAAGGACATTGGTAAGTCCAGAGCCTGAACTTTTTTGTTCCAGGCTGACAGTATGGCCCTTTGCAACTTCCTTGAATGGAATTGACCGTAGGGTACTGCTTCGAATGATGCCACCATTTTTCCCAGCAGCCTCATGCACAGGCGTATGGATGGCTGTCTTTTTGAACCCACTAAGTGGATCAAATCTCTCAAAGACGACCCCTTTTCTTGAGGCAAGAAAATTTTTCTCTGGTCTGAATCCAGCCTTAGCCCCAAGTATTCCAGACTTTTGACTGGTTTTAGGGCTGACTTGTCTCGGTTGATAATCCAACCGTGATATTCCAGATACTTGATTGTCTCGTGAACAACCACTTCTAGTTTTTCCACTGAGTGGTCTATCAGCAACAAGTCGTCTAGATATGCCATTATCGTTACACCTCGTGTTCTTAGATTGGCCAATAATGGGGCCAGAACTTTTGTGAACACTCTTGATGCTGTGGCCAGACCGAAGGGTAAGGCTCTGAACTGAAAATGGCGCCCTTCTACCGCAAAGCGTAGAAATTTTTGGTGGGCTGGAAAGATGGGAATGTGCAAATAAGCATCTTTGATGTCGATCGAGGCTAACCATTCCTCCCCTTGTAGGGCAGTGGCTACCGATCGGATCGACTCCATCCGGAAAGTCCTGATATGTAGGAATTTGTTTAGCCCTTTTAGATTTAATATGGGCCTCACGTCCCCGTTTGGCTTCGGGACTGTAAAGAGGTTTGAGTAAAACCCGAACCCCCATTCTTCCAGGGGAACCTCTATAATTACTGCTTGGAGCAATAATTGTTCTAGTGCCAACAGGAGGGATCCTCTCTTCTGGGGATCCCTTGGCACGTTTGACCTTATAAAGCGGGAAGGAGGGGAGTTTTTTAACTCCAATTTGTATCCCAGATTTACTGCGGAGAGCACCCATCTGTCTCGGATCGTGTCCCGCCAGGTCTCTGTGAACAACTGAAGTCTTCCCCCCACCCGATTGGGTGGGGGCAACCCTTCATGCATTTGACTTTGGGGGAGGTTTTGTACCTCTCCTGCTCCAGGGCTTCTTGTTACCCTGCAATTGTCCCTGATTTTTACCTCCGGGATTTGACCGAGGAGGCCGTCGGAACTGTTTCACAGCCGATGTCCTAGGGACTGGAGAAGCAGGCCTCTTAAAAGAGGGACCTCTAACTCTACTTTTAACCGGCAAAAGTGTACTTTTACCGCTGGAAATTCTCTGGATATATTTGTCCAGGTCTTCCCCGAATAAGCGTTCACCATGAAATGGGAAGCTGACCAGCAATTTTTTACAGGGAGCTTCAGCAGACCAGTTTTTGAGCCATAGAAGCCTGCACATATGTACTACAGACAGCGTAAGGCGGGAGGCCTGATGGATTGAATCCTTTATAGCGTCCACCGCAAAGCATAAGGCTCTAGGTAGATCAGCTAGGGCAAGAGCCTGCTGATCTGGCAAGTCCCTTAAGACCTGTTTCAACTGATCCTTCACTGCTTGGCAGACCCCAATAGCTGCCACTGCTGGTTGTGTCACCAATCCTGCTGTAGAAAAAGCAGATTTTAATAAGGACTCCAATTTTTTATCTATTGGGTCCTTGAACATTTGGACATTATCCACCGGACATGTCAGTGATTTATTCACACAAGAGATGGCTGCGTCCACTGTAGGGACCCTCCATTTTCTGATGAACTTATCCTCCATGGGATAGACCACCGGAAATCTCTTGGGGGGAGTAAATATTTTGTCAGGATGCTCCCAATCCTGGTAAATGAGCCCTTCCAGTAAAGGATGGATCGGAAAGGAACAAACAGTCTGGGGAGCTTTTAGCGACCCCAACGAGGAGACAGAAGTGGATGATGGCTCCGCAAGTGGCATTTTAAATGCTGATCGGACCATATTAGTCAGGGACTGAACCCATAATCTTTCAGCATGTGATGCTGAGAACGGCTCTTCCACTGTTGATTCCTCTACAACCGAATCGACCTCATCCTGATCCCCTTCAGGTAGGTCGATCCCTGTATGGGACTGTTGCTCTGTTAACAGGCACTCTGAGGGAGGAGACGGAGATCGGGCGCTTTTCTCCTGTGACAGGGAAGCCGCGATCAATGCTGACAATCTCTCTTCCAGCCCTCCCAGAGCTGAGGAAAAAACCTCCTCTGTTACATACACAGGAGCAGGTGAACTGAGGACAGCCACAGTACCAGGTACTCCTGAGGGTGCTCTACGGTCACTAACCTCTGATTCTTCAGGGGAGACTGGTGCAGCCAAAGCATGCCCAAGATCCTCAGAGCCCGATGGAGACCCCCTATTCCTCCTGGAATTTCTAGTCCCGGAGTTTTTAGACGGCATATTCCTAAGCCACAAAGCTGAGGTATTCCAGCCGAAATACACCAGTTACTGACAATAGTCTAGCATAAATGCTGCTATAAGAAACAGTTGGTGTCTACTAATGTGCCTTTCTAGGGGATGCCTGTATCAACCGCTTGCTGTATGCCTTCTTTAAATGTTGCCAGCTCTGTCTCTGTACTTCATAGCCAGCTCACCACACAAAATTGTGGTTTTTAACATGCTGGGACGCCCGCACATGCGCAGAAGCGCTGCGGCGCGCACAGAGCGTCATCTCCCAGGCTCCGCCCCCTTTCCCGGCTCACCTCTATATATAGAGGCGCGTGCACGCGCGCGGCCACGTGCGCCTTCGGCGCTAATTTCGAAAATGGAAACCAGGGACAAGAGCCAGGGCCCCTTTGCCGCAGGCCGGGGGATGGACGAGCATTGCAACATGGCAGAGGAAGCAGTTTCCCATAAGAGAACTCACCATCTGCCTGGACTCGCTCTGATGAGAAGAAACTAGTCCACATGACAAGAAACGTTCCACAGCGGCCTCTAGTGGACAAACACAGGTACCGCAGTCTAATATATTAAATATATATATATATAAAAAAATTTTTTTTTTCTTGACCACCATTAAAAATTATTACATTTTTTTTTAGCAGTTACAGGCATGCACAGATATTAGCGGGAATACCATTAGGTAACAGACAGAAAGACAAATTAGGCTTGGGGGTCCCCCAATAGAACCAAGTTCCTGGGGGCCCCCACTTACCTGTTCCCCGCCGCAGGACTTTGTTTGGTCCACAAAAGCCCAAACTTCACCTATCACGGCAGGCATTGTAATCAAACCTTCAGGGACCGGGTTCCCAAGGATTCCACTCCCCTGGACCTGTATAGCACCCTGCACAGAAAACATCTTGGTCGTGGGTATGACCAGAGCTCTGGATCCCAGGGTCCAGCTCTCCTAAGAGAAGCATTACAGGCAAAACCTTGCTCTTCTTTGCAAGGCCCGGGTACCGACCGTTTAGCTATGAAGCTTTTTTGGTCGGATCCGGAATAGCTTACTGAGGCCCAAAAGAACCTGTACGCAAGCTCAGTGAAAAACACATGTTTCTTCTTGGCCAACACCTTAGACACTGGCAAAAAAACTGAGGTGCTCCCGGATGGGAGGGGCTTATATAGGGGAGGGTACTTCCGGTTTTGGAAGTTGCCAGTGCCAGCACCTGACGGTATCTATATAACCCATTAGTAATGACTATGTCGCTCTGTGTCCCGTGATGTACGAGAAAGAAATAGGATTTTTTGTACTTACCGTAAAATCCTTTTCTCTGACATCCATGGACTGACACGGCGTCTCTTTACACTTTACACGTGGGTTATGTCCCTGCTTGCAGGAGAAGACCTAGGCAGAATGTGAGATGTTATACATACATTCTAAAAGCCAGAGCTGAACAGCCCCACCCAGGGGGCGGTCCCTCCGGACATAACCCTCCCACTGCAGTCAGCAGACCTCAGTTCGTAACAAAGCAGTACAGTCCATGGATGTCAGAGAAAAGGTGAGTACAAAAAATCCTATTTTCTCTTATCATCCATGGACTGGCACGGCGTCTCTTTACACTTTACACGTGGGATGTCCCAAAACAGTGTCAAGAGGGATGGGAGCAGTATAAATGGAAAAACCAAAAACTTCACTCCAAAGAAGGCAGAGCTCCTCAACGGAGGAGTTGCAACTTTAAACAGCGGCCTGCAGCACCCTGCGGCCGAAGGAAGCATCCGAAGATGCAGCCACATCAACCTTATAAAACTTAGAAAAGGTATGAACGGACAACCAGGTCGCCACCCTGCACACTTGTGCAACCGACACTTGATGTCGGAAAACCCAGGAAGCACCAATTGTCTTGGTGGAATGCGCCGTAACTGGAAAGGGAGGCGCCCGCCCCTTGAGAGCATAGGCTTGAATGACGGTTTGTCTGATCCACCTAGAAATGGTGGCAGACGAAGCCGCTTGGCCCTGTTTTGGACCAGAGACAGTCACAAACAGTGAGTCAGACTTCTGAATAGAAACAGTAGCAGACAGGTACACCCGCAAGGCTCGTACCACATCCAATGCGTGAAGCGCAAACTCTCTGGGATGCAATGGGTGAGGACACAAGGACGGGAGGACAATGTCCTCATTTAGGTGAAAAGCCGAGACCACCCTTGGTAAAAAAGGACGCGGACGCAACACCGCCTTATCCTTAAGGATGACTAAATATGGCGACTTGCAGGACAAGGCTGCCAACTCAGACATTCGTCTAACAGAAGTGATCGCCACTAAAAAGGCCACCCTCTGAGACCAAGTCAAGAGGGGAATATCCCTGATATTCCCAAAAAGGAGGTTCCTGGAGGACCGAGAGCACCAAATTCAGATCCCACGGTGGGAGAGGAGGCTTGACAGGAGGGAGCACATGGCGAACCCCCAACACAAGGTGCTAACCAAGAAATGACCCGCTAGAGGTCGCTGAAAGAAGACGGCCAAGGCCGAAATCTTTTTTTCTCAAACAAGTTCTTTATTGAGCAGTTGTAAAAACAAAAGACAGAATACATCCTCGCACAGTTCCAGATAACCTACAGTATGACAAATCAGTGTGACTCAGCACACCCAAATACACTTTATTCAACCTTCCCCACCTGCCCTCCCCCAGATCACCGTCATCTCCTGTATACTGGTCCTAAACCAGGTCAGAACAATCGATCATATATCAAATCCAAAGGTGCCAAACCTGGAACACTCAGCCATGGGTCCCATAGTTTGTCATATTTTGTACAAGTCCCTCTGCGTTGGTAGACAAGTTTTTCCATCCTAAGCGTAACCCCCATCTGTGTGATCCACTCCTGTACCGTGGGCGCCGCAGTATCTTTCCAATGTCTCAAAATCATCAGACGGGCCTGGAATAAGGCCCTACTAATAGCCTGCCTGGGGATACCCCCCAACTGGAGGTGATCTAGTATCCCCAGCAGGCAGACCCGAGGGTCCAGTGGTATCTGAGAGTGGAAAGCGCCATTGATAGTGCCAACGACCCGCGTCCAGTACAAGTGAAGCTTCGGGCATCTCCACAGCAAGTGAATGAGATCCCCGTGATCCCTGTAGCACCTGGTGCAGGACGGATCGGGGGTCACCCCCATGCGGGCCAATCTAGCCGGTGTGTAGTGAACCCTCAGAAGACCAAGGCCGAAATCTGATCCTTAATGGTACTCAAAAGCAAGCTTTTGGATCACTCCACACTGCGGAAGACGCAGGATTCTGGGAACGGAATACGTCCGAGGACGCCAGACCAGCTCTTCGCACATGGCGATGTAAGCTTTCCAGGTACGGTGATAGATCTTTCTGGAGGAAGACTTCCGTGCCCTAAACATGGTCAAAGTGACCGAGTCCGAGAGACCTCGGTCCCTCAACACCTGGCTTTAAACAGCCATGCCATTAAGGCCAGAGACTGTAAAGCCGGATGAAATATAGGACCTTGAGACAGAAGGTCCTCCCTCATTGGCAACCGCCAGGGAACGTCCACGACGAGACGTACCAGTGACGCCGAGGCCAATCCGGAGCAATTAAGATTACCGGAGTTCCCTCAGTCGCCACCCCGCGTGGCAGACGAGGGAGCAGCTGCAGCGGAGGATAAACGTATCTCAGGTGATAAGGACCCCATGGGGCCGCCAACGTATCCGAGGCATCCGCCAAAGGATCCCTAGATCTGGCCACAAACCTCGACACCTTGGGATTGAGTCGAGAGGCCATCGGTCCACATCCGGCGTGCCCCACCATCGGCAAAGGAGCTGAAATATACAAGGACCACTCTCCGTGGTCCAGCGTCTGGCGACTTAGATAGTCCGCCTGCCCATTGTCTATGCCTGGAATGTAAACGGCCTACAGAGCCGGCACGTTTCGTGGTTTACATACGCCACCGCCGTGGCGGAGCCTGACTGGATCCTGATGGAGCGACCCTGTAATCTCTCCGACCCGAGGAGAGGCACAGTCTGATTGCCCGTAATTTCCAGAACAGTGATTGGTAAAACGGGCTTCGTCCGGAGTCCAAAGCCCATGGGCCGACAGGACTCCCCAGACTCCACCCCAGCCCGCCAGGCTGGCGTCCGTCGTGAGTACCGTCCATTGGACGGGGAGGAACGACTTTCCGGACCGAAGAGCTGAGGATCTGACCAGGTGACTCACCTGGATACGAAGCTCCAAGGACAACGGGGATTTGTCCCAGGTGGACAAGACCTCCTTCTGAAATGCCCTGGTGTGTGATTGGGCATACGGAATGGCCGCGAAGGAGGCCCCCACGAGTCCCGGGACTCATGCAAAAACGGATTGACGACCATTTTCGGGACGTCAGCACCCGCACTGCAGACTGAAGTGTCAGCAACTTTTCCGGAGGTAGGATACCTTTTCCTCCAAGGAGTCCAGAACCAGACCTAGATACTCCAGACACCGAGTCGAGACCAGGACTGACTCCTGAATGTTCAGGAACCACCCGAAGTCCCTGAGGGTCTGATTGACGATAGTCACGCTTTCTTCTAAGTCTGAGACACTTACTGCTCTTAGCAGAAGATCGTCCAGATAGCCCACGACCGCAATGCCTCGCTGTATCAGAAAGGCTAGAACCGGAGCAAGCGCCTTGGTGAACACCCTTGGTGCCGAGGCTAGGCCGAAAGGAAGAGCCACAAATCGATAGTGGACTTTGCTGATCGCAAAGCGCAGAAACTTCTGGTGACTTGCGCAGATCGGAACATGCAAGTAGGCGTCCTTGAGTCCAAGGACGCCAGAAAAAAATCCCCTTGACGGAGTGTATTGATCACCTGCGAATGGATTCCATGCGGAACATTTGCACCTTCACCAAGGCATTCAGGGCCTTGAGGTCCAAGATAGGCCGAACCCCGTCCCTTTTTTGGGACGACAAACAGATTTGAGTAGAATCCTTGAAAACTCTCCTGTGACGGAACCGGCACAATCACTCCGGACCTGATCAAATCCTGTACAGCCCCCAAGAGGGCTGCCCGACGGGTAGGAAGGAGAGGAAGATTCGAGGGAAAGAATCTGTCTGGGGGCCAGGATGGGAATACTATCCTGTATCCTGAGGTGACCACCTCGCACACCCATCGGTCGGAGATTCGGGAAGTCCACCGATCCGTGAACCTGCTAAGTCGTCCCCCCACCCCAGAGTCGGGCGGAGGCAAGACTTCACGCGGAGGCGGGTTCGGGAGCCGCTTGTTTGGCTTACGCACCCAGGGACACTTGTGCCCACCAACCGCACTGCCGTCAGTCTGAGAGGGCCTACCCGTGGACTCCGACTGACGAAAAAAACCTCTTTTTTGCTGGAAAGGAAGGACCCTGTTTGCGGCGGGCCTCCTTACCCTGGCTAGTCTAAGGAAGAAGAGTGCTTTTACCTCCCGTGACATCCTTGACGATGTCATCCAGAGCAGCACCGAAAGGTCTACCACCTTTAAATGGTAGATCCGTCAGGAGCTTCTTAAAGGCTAGGTCAGCAGACCAGCATTTCAACCAGATAAGACGACGCAATACCACCGCCGAGACAGAGGCCCTGGATATTAAAGGGGCCGCGTCCAACGTGGCATCGCACACATAAACCAGGCCCTGCACCAGTTGGTGGGCCAGAGCAACTGTGTCTGGAGGAAGATTACGCTCCTGTACAGCTAGGTGCAACATTTTGCCCAACCTGTAAGTGTTTGAGACACAAGGGTCGCCGCTACCACAGGCCGTAGGGCGGATCCCAACAAGGCAAACATGGCTCTGCTCACCACTTCTGACCTCCTGTCAGTGGGGCCCTCAAACGTAGGAGTCCCCTCCATCGGGAGAGTGATGGCCTTGTTAAACCTGGCGACTGGAGGGTCGACCACTAGGGGAGAAGCCCACTTTTTAAGTAGGGCATCTTCAAAGGGGCATCTGATAGACAAAAGCCGCGGGACCATAAAAATCTTCTGCGGCTTTTCCCAGACCTTATCAATGAGCTGGTCAAAGAAAGTTACATATGGAAAAACCTCTTTAGAAGGCCTGGCCTTAAAAGAACCAAAGGAGACTGTATCCATCTGAGGTTCTGCATCCGCAGCATTTAGCTTGAGAGTGTCCCTCACTGCAGTCATGAGTACACTAACAAGCGCCCTGTCATTTACTGACTCAGAACTGGAGTCTTCCTCACAAGGAATGTCCTGTTCAACACCATCAAAATATTCAGAGCTAGGGTCCTGAGCAGTAGTGGCTAGGCCCATATCTGAATCAGCGCACACCCCTTGTGTAGATAAAATGGGGAGAGGGCACTTTTTTGCTCCCTTGCGCTCGCACACCGCTCCCATCCTGGTCAGAAATGATTCCAGGACTGCCCACAACTGGTCCATAGAGACCGCAGGTGCTGAAGCACTGCCTGTTGCCACTGACATGTTAGGGGAAGCTGGTGACACAGACTCCATATTGTCCCCCTCTGAGACTCCTCAGATAAAAAGTCCACCCACAGGCTGTGCTGACTGAGGAGGGGGCGCCCAGGGGACTCACCAAACCGGACCAGGGACCGCTCGGTTCCGCCGTCTGTACCGCGCTGTGTCAGCGCTGGTGAGCTGCGAGGGGAATGTGAGGAGATTTGCGCTGTTACAGCAGTGCTAGAGGCCAACATTAGTGCTGAAATGCGTGCGGGCTACAAGAAAATGGCCGCCGCACTTCACTGAGGCGATCCGCGGCAAGATGGCCGCCATGACGCAGTTAATGTGAAAAGAGCACACACACAGCGCCACTCAGGCCCCAAAACACACAAAAGGCCCCAAGCATATATGCAGACCAGCATGAGCCCCCCCCCCCCAAGAACAGTGTGACCCCCAGGCACCCCACACAGTACAGCGCCAGCAATGGTGACAGAGGGACAATAAAATACAGGGGGAGACAGGGAAAATCCCCCACAGAGAAACACACAGCCATTTGTACTCACCTGCAGGCAGGAGAGACTACTTACCCGTCCCCTGAGGGACCCACTGGTGTGTTTCTGACAGGACTATCACAGTGCAGTACTAAGTAGCTGTCGGCCCGGTCCACCGCGAAAGATACAGTCAGTCAGGAACTGTTCAGTCTTGAGAGGACCGTGGGAGCATGAAAGCAAACCCGGCCACCCCTGCAGTCATGGGGTATGTCGTGAACTGAGTCTCACGCCACAAGGCGAGGATCAGCGCGCTCGATGGTCGGACAGGGAAGACTACGAGGATATCTTGTACCCAACCTGTTGCCCAGCCGACAGTTGATAGAAGATTCTCAAAAATAAAAGAAAAAATAATTTCCAAAAAGGAATAAAAATAGGTCAGGAGACAGGCTCCTGAGAGAGCCATGTCTTCTCCTTCTGCTAGGCAGAAAAAAACTGAGGTCTGCCGACTGCAGTGGGAGGGTTATGTCCGGAGGGACCGCCCCCTGGGTGGGGCTGTTCAGCTCTGGCTTTTAGAATGTATGTATAACATCTCACATTCTGCCTAGGTCTTCTCCTGCAAGCAGGGACATAACCTACGTGTAAAGTGTAAAGAGACGCCGTGTCAGTCCATGGATAAGAGAAAAATAAATTAATGATGTCTTTCCATATAGGAAGCTGATGTATATCAATAGAGGACGCCCTCAGAAGTTCTCTAATATTTGGGACAGGTGGTTGGAGGATGGTGAGACTTGCTCTACGTAACGTACGCATTAAATGTATTAGCTGATGAGACGTACCCCTCACTGCCATGTGTGACACAAATATTCTTGTAGTATACTGTTAACAAACCTTTATGTGTTTATTTCTTGGACTGTTTTCCTCTGTACTGTATTCCCTGTAACTTTTGTGATTGACTTACATGTATATGTGTATATCATGTTTTCTAATTAATAAACATGCCTTTAAAAAAAAAAAAAAAAAAAAAATCTTCAGTACATGCTTATTAGCTTTTGACAGCGCATTCACATTTGTTCCTTCCCAAAAGTATTGTAACACTATTGTGCAGCTCACTGTACACTGTGAAGACTGGGAACAAGCAGGTAAATGTCAACATTAGCAATTTCTCTTCTGTGATAAATAGCCTGCCTGCTTACAGTTTGTTTACACGCTTTAGTTCTGCTTTAAATAGACCTGTACTTTAAATCTAACATGCCTAACAGGGAATTATGAAAGTTATGTGAACAGCATTCAGGGGAAAAAAAGGGATTTTTGGTTAACTTGTAATGACAGGCATTTTCATATCCATTACAATAGGGTTATGCTGCCACCTTCAGGTGATTGGACACTGACAAACAACAAGACAGTAATCCCCTCTCAGGCATTACCCCTCCCAACAAGGCACAGCCTCTGTTTTGTATTCCTCGGTATAGGAAGTGGGTAGGGGAATCCGTGTCCTGTGATGTACTCCAAAAATGGATTTTACAGCTGCACCAAATATTTTTTGTTTATTACGCATCACAGGACATCTTCATATCAATTACGATAGGTAAGTCCCAAAGCACTGAATATGAGCGGAGGGCAATACTACAACAAGCCCAAACCCCCCAAAAACAGAACAAACACAGAGTAGAACCTCACACAGCTGCCTGCTAGACCCTTCTCCCAACTGACAGCATCCACAGTGGCCCAAACATCTACCTTGTAAAACGTGGAAGGTATGAACTGAAGACCAGGTAGAAACCTTACAAGCTTGAACTACAGAAGCTTGATTTTGAATAGCCCAGGAGGCAACTCACCTGGTAGAATGAGCTGTTACAGGAAATGTGGGACCTTTCCTTTAGGGCCATACATTTGAGAAATAAGCTGACAAATCCATCCAGAAAAAGTAGATTTTGATGCAGTTTGACCCTTCCTAGGGCCATCGGGAAGAAGGACAAAAACAGCCAGATTGTCAAATCAACACTATCAACACTCAATTGTAGGTAAACTGTTACTGCACGAATGATATCCAACGCATGAAAAGCTTGGCCTTCCAGAGTCCAAGGTTTGAATTAAGATGAAACAAAAATCACGTCGGGCACAAAAAAAACAAAAAAAAAAAAGATGACTGGAGGTTATAAGACCACTCTGTCTCTATGAATCACCAAGAAAGTTTACTGGCTGCCGACTCAGAAAACCCTGCAAGCCGAAAGTAATAGAAACTCAAAAGGCAACCTTTCTACTAAAAGGATCAAGTCAACATCATGGATAAGTTCAAATCAGACACTCCTGTAAAACAAAGCACTAAATTGAGGTCCCACTAGAGGAACAATGCACAGGACACCCTGTACAAAAACACGTACTAAGGAAGGAGAGGCAATAGAATAGAAGCGCCAAGGCTGAGATTTGATCCTTATTGGTACTTAGGGCCAAATTCTTGTTCACTCCTGATTGAAGAGAAGCCAGACCTAATTCCACAACGTACTTGCCACCATGCAAAATAAGATTTCCAAATCCTATGGTAAATCTTGTGGGAAGTCGTCTTGTTAGCCTTGAAAAGTGTTTCCGATTCCGTTATACATACACTTGTCTCTCAAAATCCTGGTTTTAACAGCCTAGCCATTAAAGCCTGCCATTGTAATGCAGGATATATCGGACCTTGTGACAGGAGGTTGGGTCAATCCGGAAGGCTGAGGCTACCAAGATCTCAGGTATCTCCCATCCACCGCCCTAACCTCCCCCAACCACAACCACTGCATTCTGCCCAACAGTCAGAGAAGAAGTTGTAGTGAAGGGAAGGCATTAATTAGGGAGAACTGGTCCCACAAAGACACCAGGGCATCCATAGAGAATGTTCGAAGGTCACTGGTTCTGGAAACCTGTTCAGTTTTCTATTGAACTGGGGATGTTAGAAGATCTACATCAGAAGTCCCCCATTGCTAGCAGAGTGCCTCAAGCACCACCGGGTAAAAGGCCCACTACCAAGGCTTCATACATTGTCTGCTGAGAAAATCCACCTGTCAAAACTTCCACAAAGAGTATGTATAAGGCAGACAGGGTGGACACGTATGCCACTGCCCCACTGCCTTGGCATTGTATTGGATATATAGTATATATTGGATTCTCACAGGAAGATCCCTCAGGTGATCCAACCGAGGCAGAATAGGTAAGTAAATTGCCCTCATCTCCAGAATGTTGATAGGCAGCACTGACTTCTGTAATTACCAAGTGGCCAAAATCGAAAAGTTCATCAAGACTCTTCAACCATCAGGCTGGCATCCATTGTCAGGACCGTCCAGCATGTTGGGAGGAACTATCTTCTGACCTCCAACAATGGAGTGGAAATCCACCAGTTGAGGGAAAGCTTTGTCTTGTGGTAGAGACACATTGCGGAGTCCAGTAACCATCTTGTTCCATGATGACAAGATATTCAGTTGGTGAGGCTTGGAATACAACTGGGAAAAAGGCCCAGCTTTAAAAGGAAGTGACCAACTTCCCCAGAGCCCTCATGCAGAAGTGTACAGAAGGTTGTTGGAACGGCCCAAGTGACTACACCTGAGCCCAGAGCCAAAGAATTTCAGAAACCACTTGAACCTTTCCAAAGTCATTACCATCTGACTCATATTGGACTCCAGAAGAGAAACAGAGTGCACCCTGAGGCGATGATCATCCAGGTATGTGATTACCCTGGAAACGCAGTAAGCCCAAGACCAGAACGAACATCTTGGTAAATACCATGAGGCAGTGTGTAGACCGAATGCAATACCACAAACTAAAAATGTCTGTTCTCAACTGCAAACCTGAAAAAACATTGGTGTGGCGGGTAAACTGAGATGTGCAGAGATGCATCCTTTGTGTCCACTGATGCTAGAAAAGTCTCCCTGTTGAAAAGAAGGTGATCACTGTCTGGACAGATTTAATTCAGAATTCTTTCACGATGAAACCTGTGGAGCCCCTTGAGACTCAGAATTAGGTGCATGTCACCATTTGGTTTTAAAAACTGTAAAACTTTTCCTCTTCTGGGACTGGAGTGATCACTCTGTGTGAGCAGAAGATTGAGTGCTTGAAAAAAGATTTATTATTTTCTGTGGAATATTTGAGTGCATGAAACAAATGAAAGGACAGCTCAGGAATTCCAGTTTGTAACCATGAGATAATATGCTGCAAACCCAATCATCTGCAATCTCCCTGGTCCAAACGTCAGTGAAGGCAAGAAATACTGATGATACTGAAGAATTGTTGCTGATGTATATTCTTTTGTTTTGTTGTTTTTCTCATTATGATATATACATCTATTTTCAGTCAGAACTGTATACTATATAGGACTAGTGATGGTGAACCTTAGCACCCCAGATGTTTTGGAACTACATTTTCCATGATGCTCTTGCACTCTGCAGTGTAGTTGAGCATCATGGGAAATGTAGTTCCAAAACATCTGGGGTGCCAAGGTTCACCATCACTGATATAGGATAATGTGGTCCTGAAGAAGTGGAGGCTCCAGCGAAAACACATTGACCAATCTACTATTGAACAAATACATGAGATTCAAGCTCTCTACCAACTTACCCTGATGCCCTGTACTGTATGGTATATGTATCTATGTTTTTAAAAAATAGGATTTTTATAACAGCTTACCTGTAAAATCCTTTTCTTGGAGTACACCACGGGACACAGAGCTAGTCATTACATAATGGGTTAAGGGTCACCAGCGGTGATTGGACACTGGCACAACCAATGGAAGACAGTTCCCCTCCATATAACCCCTCCCATCAGGGAAGTACCTCAGTTTTGTAGCAAAGCAGTAAGGTTCCCATAAGAAGGGTGGGACCTCTGTGTCCCGTGGTGTACTCCAAGAAAAGGATTTTACAGGTAAGCTGTTATAAAAATCCTATTTTCTTTATCGTACACCACGGGACACAGAGCTAGTCATTACATAATGGGACGTCCCAGAGCAATGCTCATATGAAGGGGGGGAGACACAGATCAAACCGACCGCTTGCGGACCAGAAGCCCTATACTGCTGCCTGCAGCACACTTCGCCCGAAGGCGGAATCCTCATGTCCTTTCACATCTATTTGATAGAATTTGGAAAATGTATGGACTGAGGACCAAGTTGCAGCCTTACAGATCTGAGCCATCGAAGCCTGGTGGTGCACTGCCCATGAAGCACTTATCGCCCTGGTAGAGTGCGCCTTAACAGGAAAAGGAGGAGTCCTGTTCTTTAAACCATAAGCTTGAACAATTACTTGTCTAATCCACCTGGAAATGGTGGATTTTGATACCGCTTGGCCCTTCTTGGGACCATCTGGTAAAATAAACAAAACATCTGTTTTACGTATCTGAGCGGTTGCTTGCAGATACACCCTTACCGCTCTCACTAGATCTAGAGAGTGTAATAATTTTTCCCCCGCCGTCCGCGGGTTTGGAAAAAAGGAAGGCAGAACAATGTCTTGATTCAAGTGAAAAGCCGACACCACCTTAGGCAGAAAAGCCGGATGGGGTCGTAGTACGATCTTGTCCTTGTGACAAATTAGATAAGGCTCTTTACAAGAAAGAGCTGCTAGCTCTGATACTCTCCTAGCAGAAGCTATAGCAATCAGAAAGGCCAATTTCCTACTTAATATAATTAAAGGAATATGGCGAATAGGTTCAAAAGGTTGCTTTTGCAACACTGACAATACCAAATTCAAATCCCATGGACACAAGGGAGACCTGACTGGAGGATTTATCCTCAGTACCCCCTGAATGAATGTCCGAACTAGGGAGTGAGATGCCAATGGTCTCTGAAAGAAGACTGATAGAGCCGATATTTGCCCTTTGATGGTGCTAAGGGCTAATTTCATATCCACTCCTAACTGGCAAAAAGCAAGAATCCTACTTCTTTCATATTTCAGAGGATTCCAACTTCTGGATTCACACCAGGAAACGTATGCTTTCCAGACTCTATGATAGATGAGTCTGGAGGCTGGCTTTCTAGCATTAATGAGCGTAGAAAGAGCCAGGCCAGAGACCCCTCTCTTTTTCAAAATGTGGGTCTCAGCAGCCAGGCCGTCAAATTTAGCCTTTGTAAGGAAGGGTGGAATACTGGACCCTGTGACAACAGGTCGTGTCGAAGTGGAAGCTTCCAGGGCCTTCCTATCGCCATTTTTACGATCTCGGCATACCAAGGCCTCCTGGGCCAGTTTGGGGCCACTAGGATTACTGGTATTCCCTCCTCCTTGATCCTGCGAAGCAGTCTTTGTAGAAGAGGGATCGGAGGGAATGCATAGATCAGTGAGAACTGATTCCATGGAGTTATTAGAGCGTCTGTCCCGTAGGCTAGAGGATCTCTCGTTCTGGACACAAAGTTGTCCAATTTCTTGTTGAACCTGGAAGCTAGCAGGTCTACATCTGGGTTTCCCCATCTCAGACATATGGCCTGAAAGATCTCTGGGTGAAGAGACCACTCTCCTGGTAGCAGCTGCTGACGACTCAGGTAGTCTGCTTGCCAGTTTTCTATCCCTGGAATGAAGATTGCAGAGATGCAAGGTACATGCTCTTCTGCCCATGCCAAGATCCGGTTCACCTCTCTTTGGGCTGCCCGACTGTGGGTGCCTCCTTGGTGATTGATGTAAGCTACTGCCGTAGCATTGTCGGATTGAACCCGAACTGGGTAGCCCTGTAACCTGTATGTCCAGGTTTTGAGGGCTAGATATACCGCCCGGATCTCTAGCACATTGATGGGCAGGATCCCCTGAGTCTTGGCCCAGGTTCCCTGGGTAGAAGCCTCCTCGAATACTGCACCCCAGCCCGATAGGCTGGCATCCGTAGATACCACCTTCCAGGCCACTGGGAGGAAGGACTTTCCCTTCCGTAAATTCCTGGCTTCTAGCCACCAATTGAAGCTGTGGCGTACTTGTGAGGACAGGCGCATGGGTATATCCAGAGCTTGGCTCTTCCTGTTCCAGGAGGCTAAAATATTGCCTTGAAGTAGTCTCGAATGAAACTGGGCGTAAGGGACCGCCTCGAAGGAGGCTACCATCTTTCCCAATAGTCTCATGCAAAGGCGAATAGACGGCCTCTTGTTTGCTTTGACCTTGTGGATCAGGTCTTTCAGAGACTGTATCTTTGGCTCTGGCAGGTATACCCTGTTTTGGGCTGTATCTATGATCATGCCCAGGTACACTATCCTTCTTTGGGCCTGGAGAGAGGATTTTTGTAAGTTTATAATCCATCCTAAATGCTCCAGGTATCCTACTGTAGTGTCTACAGCGTGATCCAATCCCTCCTTTGACTGATCTATTAATAGTAGATCGTCTAGATAGGCTGTTACCGCAATGCCCCGTGTTCTTAGGTTTGCTAACAGAGGAGCTAGCACCTTTGTGAATACTCTGGGCGCGGTGGCTACACCAAATGGCAGGGCCACAAATTGAAAGTGGCGATCTTCTACCGCAAACCTTAGGAATCTTTGGTGAGCGGGGAGGATTGGTATGTGTAGATATGCGTCTTTGATATCTATGGACGCAATGAATTCTCCGCCTTTTAAAGTAGCGACCACGGATCGAATCGTTTCCATTCGAAAATGGCGAACGTTCAGAAACTGGTTTAGATTTTTTAGATCCAGGATGGGTCTGACTTCTCCGTTCGGTTTTGGAATCACAAAGAGGTTTGAGTAAAAACCTGAACCTTGCTCCTTTTGGGGTACCTCTGTAACCACACCTTGAGCTATTAAGTGATTCAAACCTTTGAAGAAGGATCCTCTTTTTTGTGGATCCTTGGAGAGTCTTGAACTTCGGAATTGAGAAGATGGGATCTCTCGAAATTCCAGTCTGTACCCTGAGGATATTGTGGATACCACCCATTTGTCCTGGGTTTCTGTCCGCCAAGTCGCTGAGAACTGACGAAGCCTTCCCCCCACTCGGCCGAGCGGGGGCGCCCCTTCAATGAGAGGTTTTGGGGGCTTGCTTATTAGCTCTTGAACCCCACGGCTTCTTGTTCTTCTGAGCCTGTTCTTTGGCTTTTTTGGGCGGCTGAAAAGGCCGTCGCCACTGGCTGGAGTCAGATTTCCCGGGAGCTGGGGAGAGAGTGTGTTTAAAACAAGGTCTCTTGTTTTTCTTTCTCTCAGGTAAAAGTGTTGTTTTACCACTTGATATCTTTTGGATATATCTTTCTAAATCTTCCCCAAAAAGGCGTTCGCCATGGAACGGGAAACTTGCCAACAACTTTTTGCATGGGGCTTCCGCTGACCAATGCTTAAGCCAAAGTACTCTGCGCATCTGTACCAGCTGGAGTGTAAGGCGTGATGCCTGTATGATAGAATCTCTCATGGCATCCACTGTGAAGCATAAGGCTTTAGGCAAATTCTCCCAATTTTTAGCCTGCTCTGAAGGCAGCTCCTTCAGCCCCTGCTTTACCTGTTGGCTGACGACCTGACACATACCGACTGCTGCTACTGCAGGTTGGATAATTGAGCCGGCCAAAAGGAAGGAGGATTTCAGTAAGGATTCCACCTTCTTCTCAGAAGGATCTTTAAACACTTGTACATTATCCACTGGACATGTCAGGTTTTTATTTACACAAGAAATAGCCGCATCTACCGTAGGCAGGCTCCATTTCTTTAAAAAAATTTCCTCCATAGGATAAAGAATGTTAAACTTTTTTGGAGGTGAAAAACGCTTATCTGGATGTTGCCAGTCTGCGTACAATAGATCCTCTAGTAACGGATGAACCGGGAAGAAGCATGCACCTTGCAGGGATCTTAATGATCCTAGGGAGGAGACAGGTGATTCTGTTACCTCCAAAGAGGGTAACCTAAATGCAGCTCGCACGGCTCCTGCATAGCATTGCACCTGTGACTTTAAAATCTGGGATACCGAAAAAGGCTCATCCGATATCCCTGATCCGTCTGACTCCTCATCCTCTGCTGATGTAGCCTCCTCCTCATCCTCCTCCTCCTCAGGTACTTCTGAAGGGAGGTCCAATACTGGAGGAGATCTGCTTCGCTTATTGTCCTTTTTAGAGGATTTAGCGATTAAAGTAGCAATTTTCTCCTCCAGATTATTTAGGGCAGCTGATAAAGTGTCCTCAGTGACATATGCAGGCCCAGGCTTCACTGGGGAAGCCGCCATACCTGACAGAGGTAATGGCTCATCCTGTACAGGTGCTTTTGGCAACACAGGAGAGGAAGGTACCGAGTCAGCACAGCTAGAGCCCCCTGTCTCAGGCGGCGGTGCTCTTTTATCTCTTTTTGTCCGCATTACTTCCCCTGGAAGACTTACTGTTTAGACAAAATACAAGGTACCTAAATGCATATACTACCGTGTTCAGTTTAGCAAATACATTAAGTATGCAACTTTTAACACATAACTATGCATAACATGGATGTCTTCTAGGAAGTACCCAATCCAACCACATGGAGTCTTACGTCCCTGTATAGCTGCTGTGTTTCTCTGCCAGGAACAAGAGAACTAACGAGCTTGCTTGCTGCTGCAGTGCTTTTTACACTGACAGTCTTTTAAATTTGGCGCCGTTTCTGTGCCTGCGCGCGCCACGTGCCCGCGCACGCCTCGGCCCCCCCCTCCGATAAAGCGCGCGCGGCCTTTAGCGCTATGGTGGTGTCCATAGTGAGAGAGGACTCTCATCAGCCCCTGTCCCCACTTACCTGCATCTGCAGGTGTCTGTATCGGCCACCGGAAGGAGGAGCGGGGTGCTCAAGCAAGCTCAGCAGCGGAGGTGACGAGCAGTGTACTTCGCCGAAGCCGACACTGAACAGAGTGAGGTGAGTATATTCAGCTCTTTACTCCCCCCAGTGGTGGAAAAAAAGAAGACATCCACTTTTTGAAAAAGGTCCCAACCTAGTTATGGACCTTCTAATCTCACCTTATCCACGCCGCAGGTTTTTCTGCTGAAAGTTTTCAGACAGATACCAAACTTCACCCTTCACGGTGGGCTATGTGTGCCAACCTTCAGGGATATGGGTTCCTATTTAAAGGATACCTCTCCCCTGGGCCTTGTACAAGACTCTTACCAGGACTTTATAGCGAAATAGCGAAAGTGCTGGATCTTAGAGCCCAGTCCTCCGAAGAGAGACATTACAGGCGACGCCTCATGGATGAGGCCCGGATCCCATCCAGATTCAGCTCATTTGTAGGCGTCTTGGATGGATCCGAAAGCATAGCTCTTTTACCCCCAGAGGGTCTCTTTGGTAGAGCTTTCCTTTAGCACCTCCTAACGCGTCCAACACCTTTCGACACTGGCGAAAAAACTGAGGTACTTCCCTGATGGGAGGGGTTATATGGAGGGGAACTGTCTTCCATTGGTTGTGCCAGTGTCCAATCACCGCTGGTGACCCTTAACCCATTATGTAATGACTAGCTCTGTGTCCCGTGGTGTACGATAAAGAAATATGTAATACTAATAAAAGTTTGTATCTTTTGTTTATAAATTTTGTGTGTTGTGTTCTCAAAGACATATTTAACCACTTGGCGCCCACGCCATAGCCGAATGACGGCTACAGCGCAGACCCCAAATGACGTCAATAGACGTCCGCCCCTTTGCACGCTCCCCGTGCGCCCCTGCAGGTTGCGCGCTGTGATCACCGAGTCACTGAGACTCGGGTGATCATGGATCCGAGTAAGGGGACGGTCCCGGCCCCTTACCACGTGATCAGCCAATGACAGCTGATCACGTGATGTAAACAAAGGCCGGTAATAGTTATTTTTTTTCTCCTCACGCTGACAGTGTGAGGAGAAAAAAAAGCCGATCACCGGCTTGTGTGAAAGGGACGTCGGTCCCAAGAAGGAGGCACATCTGCCTCTATGTGCCAGCAGTAACCCCTGCCAGTACCCCCTGCAAGTGCCCACAAGTGCCACCTATCAATGACCCCTCAGTGCCACCTCTCAGTGCCGCCTTATCGGTGCCCACCAGTGCCGCCTTATCGGTGCCCACCAGTGCCGCCTCATCAGCGTACATCAATGAAGGAGAAAAATTAACCGTTTGCAACATTTTATAACAAAATATTAAAAAATATAAAAAATCTTTATTTTTATTTATTTTTTTAACAAAAAATTAAAACCACAGCTGTGATCAAATACCACCAAAAGAAAGCTCTATTTGTGGGGAGAAAATGATAAAAAATGTATTTGGGTACAGTGTTGTATGACTACGCAACTGTCATTCAAATTGCATCAGCGATGAAAGATGAAAATTGGTCTGGGCAGGAGGGGGTTTTTAAGTGTCCAGTAAGCAAGTGGTTAAAGTCCCGCTCCTATATGTTTTCTGTTTTAATGATGGGGACCCCCATCAGAGGCACTCACTGATCCATGCTGCCCAAGGGATCCAAACTTTACCAATCCCCGCAGGCATGCCACTTGGGCATTCAGGGACATAACTTCCCAGTTGGGGATCACCGCTCTGGACCTTTATCGCACTCTGCTAGGTCGACAGGCAAAGAAAGGTTTGCACAAACTTCTGCTATGTGTTAAAGGCAACATTACACGACGTCTCCGCAAGTTCACTGCCTGTTCTGTGTAACATTTCTCTTGGCCCAAGGCCGTAGGCAACAGATGTGGATATAGTTCATCTCTGGTCCCTACTGGGAATCTTGAGAAAAACTAGTTGAAAATGTAAGCATGCAGAGACTGCACATAGATGACCATCACCTAACACTAGCAAAAAAAAACTGAAGCTGTGTCTCACTGGGAGCAGCTGTTATGTCTGAGGGGGGGGGGGACACAGAATTTTGTGTTTGGCAGTGTCCAATCACTTGAAGGTGGCAGCATTACCCTGTCTTAATGTACCGTGAGGCACGATAGAATTTTTTTTAAATTAAAAGCAGATGATCACTTCCACACGTGACTTAATCATATTTAGAGGTTATTCTGCACATTTAGGATTCTGTTTACCGGATAATATTGATGGTTTATCAAAAGAGTGGGTCTAGGAACAGAAACAGCTGCCTGGCAAGAGCTTGCATCTCCAGACATGCTGCCTTGTGGGCCTAGGCAAAAGTGCAGCCGCAATGTTAGTATGTAAGCATTCAATATTACATCCTTGTCCAACTACAAAATGGAAAACAAATACTTTTGGTCCAGAGCATAATAAATAAGATTAGGGCCCCATGCACACTAGATGTTTTTACAGCTGCTGGTTTCTGGCTTCAGGCGATTTTTTTCTGCAGCCAGTAAACTCCTCAGCATGTTATCCTGTGTGTCCATGCACGCATAGGCTGTTATTGGCATTTTTTGGCTGGAAAAACCCCCCAGAACTAGTAGGTTTTAAGAGGCGTTTTAAAACGCTGAAAAACACTGCTGTTCTGCGTTGATCAGCGTTTTTAAGCCATAAGCTTTTGTGGGAGTATAGTTTTGCTAAAAAAAAAATTAATAAAATGCTACAGCCAAAAACGCTGCGAATCTCATTGTACAGCTAATGCTACTGGTGTTTTTATAATATCCAGTGTGCATGAGGCCTAAATACAAACACTATATATTCACTTTACATAAGTTAAACAAGCCTGTTTCTCGTGTGTAGTTCCTGTAAAGGAATATTGGCAACAAAGTCTGTGCGCATTACTCGCTTCACACTTATTTACCTTTCTGTGCAGCTTTAGTTGATGCAAGGACATCTGCGTCTGGACTGTCTGTCCGCTTCAAAGGTTGCAATGACACAGGAGATTCAGACACTGTGGCTTTGGCCTGCTCAGAAAAGTCACACGAGTTAAAGGGCAATACTGGCTTTTGAGAGAGAGAATATTTAACTTTAACACAGACGCATAAATTGTAAGGGTGGAAGCATAAAAAAGGGCAGTGTATTCCACAGTAGCACACAGCATTTTGGAAATACTGGAATATCTTCACGTGATTGATCAATCTCTTTCTTAGAACACAGACATTTTCATCCTCACTGTAAAATATTATCAATTTCACTGAAGGTACAGAACATCTCGTAGTCTAAACGGCATCTAAACGAGTCAGGATCATCTTTTTGCACATTCTACTGCTATTGTTTTTTGGCGCACTCCTGGCCTCTTTTAGGCTTAGATCTAGAAGACCACAAGCTTGTCATTTCCTCAGCTGATGGAAAAGTTTCAGAAGAAACGAATTCTGCGCTTAACCTTATAACACTCTGGTGTTTTGTTTTAACAACATGCAGCAACTTAAAAAAAAAGGGCCTAAATACTTAAGACCAACCAACTTATGTGCAATAAAAAGAAAAAAGTGCGCAATCACCAAAAAATATATATGTTTGCAAAAAGAATGATCCTAATGCAAATACCACAGGTGCAAAAAACAAGAGAATAAATCAATAATCACTATGTAAATTACCACACAAAAAATGTATATATAACTCAATCCAAATTATTGTGAAGTGCAACCACTAATAATCCAAATAACTGAAATTAGTAAATGTTTGTGACGTGCAAGCACTAATATAGTCCAGATAACTGAATAATGAAAAAACAGTGCAGTGCAACCAAAATGAACGTGTCCCAAATGGAAATTTTGTTCAAAAATAGATGATCTCTAGAGTTCAACTCAAATATAGGACAATCGATGGAAATATTCAGAAGCCTTGATTACTGTGCAGCCAAGATAAATGATATTACTGCCGCTTACCAGATAGTTGGGATCTCAAGTTATAGAGATCACAGAAGCGTGTGCATCAGCCTGCCGGCTCAAACAACGATCACTTGTTCCTAGATGGAGGAAGGGATCTTCACATCCGAATCCTGGGGAAGATAGCCCGTCTCAGCTGTTCATTACCCCGTATCAGGCAAGGAACTGTGTTCTTCTACGCCCCCGCCCCCATTAAAACTCCTGTACAAAAAAAAGGTACCCACCAGGGAATGGGACGCCCAAGGCCATAGAAAGAAAACAGCCAAGGCTGAGACTGACCCTTGGTGGTGCTTAAAACAAGTTTTTTTTAAAACCACTCCATGCTGTAAAAACAGCAGGACCCTGGGAACCGAACACGTCCGTGGACGGCACTTCATCTCCGCGCACCTGGAGACGTAGGCCTTCCAGGTGCGATGGTAGATCTTGCAGGAAAAATAATTCATTGCCCTCAGCATGGTCAAGATGACCGAATCCGAAAGACCTCGGTCCCTTAGTACCTGGCTGACGATAACCATGCCATACGGCCAGCGGCTGTAAGGCAGGATGGAGTGTGGGACCTTGAGACAGAAGGTCCTCCCGCATTGGCATCCGCCAGCACGTCCGCCACCAGGTGTACGAAGTAGGCGTACCAAGGATGTCGGGGCCAATCCAGAGCGCTTAGGATCACCGGAAATCCCCTCGATCAGCACATTGAGGAGCAGCCGAGGTAGCCACATCAGTGGAGGTTAGGCATAAACTAGCCTCCACGCGTCTGACCAGTGTTAATTTTGGCAGCAAATTTCGATTTAGTTTTAGTCTTGGGACTAAAATGGCATTTTAGTTTTAGTCCCATTTTAGTCTTCTGCAATTTTTTTAGTCGTATTTAGTAGACTAAATCTCCAGTACATTTTAGTCGGACTAAAATGTCCTACGTTTTAGTCGACTAAAATCTCCAGTGCATTTTAGTCGACTAAAACTCATTTTAGTCGTCTAAAATCGAATGAGTGTAATTAAATTGTAAAACATTAGTTAACATTTCTCTACAATTTCCAAACGCTCTATATACTGCTGGAATGAAAAATCTAATGTCTTATTATTTATCTTATTGAGGTATGAACATGCACTATAGACCAGTGTTCATTTTGAAGTCAAATTTCAATTTAGTTTTAGTCTTAGTCTTAGGACTAAAATGGCATTTTAGTTTTAGTCCCATTTTAGTCTTTTGACTAAAATGCCGTTATAGTCATATTTTAGTCAACTAAAATAGTATTCATTTAGTCGACTAAAATGATTTAGTCATTTTAGTCGACTAAATTAACACTGCATCTGCCCAGGGATCACTGGACCGGACCACGAATCTCGACATCATGCTATCGAGTCACGAAGCCAGGAGGTCCACGTCTGACGTCCACCTCCGGCAAAGGGAGTAGAAACCCCTCCGGGTGCAAGAGCATTCCCCTTGTTCAACAACTGGCGACTCAAATAGTCAGAGAATGTAGACAGCCAACAGAGCCCCACGCTTCTTCCCGTCCACCGCAGGATAACCAGAAGGTTGACATAAGCCACAGCCGTGGCATTGTCCGACTGGAACCTGATCGGGCGGCCTTGTAGTCTCCACGACTTCCTGATCGTCCGAAGTTCCAGAACATTGACCGGCAGACGTGATTCGTCCAGAGTCCAGCGACCTGAACCGACTGGACCCCCCAACCTCCCTTCAATAGAAAAGAAGGGAAAAACTTCCCGGACAGAAGTGCCGGAATGTCAGCCATCAAGTCAGAGAGGCCCTGACTAGGCGATTCATTTGAATCGGATGATCTAGAGACAATGGGGATATGTTCTATATGACCGAATCCCCCCTCCGAATGAGGACTCGGACAAACAGTGCTGTCTCGAAGGAGGCCATCATGAGACCCATTTCACTGCCCCCTGGAGCATCTGCAACTTTTCTGGAGGAAGAAAGATTCTTGCCTCTGATGAGCACAGAATCAGCCCCAGGATGGTGACTGACTATAGACACGTCTGCCTTTAATTCTAAACTGAAAACAGGTTATAAAAGAAGAAGACCATGCAGAGACAATGATGACAATGCCATGTTGACTCAGCAAGGCTAGAATCGAAGCGAGCACCCTGGTGAAAACTCCTGGTGCCGCTAGGTCAAAAAGGAGAGTCATAAATTAATAGTGGTTCTCCCTGACCGCTAATCACAGAAACCTCTGGTGCCTGTCGCATCTGGGGACATGCCAGCTTGCGTCCCTGAAGTCCAGGGACGTCCCTGAATTTCCAAATCCCATCAGGGCAGTCCGACGAGACTGTAGGACAAAGAAACCATCCGGTGAATAAGAAAGAAAACATCAATCTTTTATGAAGCGACCACTTCACAAACTCCGTGGTTGGAAAAACCGGATGACTACACAAAGGCATTAAGGGCCTAAGAGCCATGAACAGATCTGAATCTGTCCTGCAGTGGTATGGGTATGACAATCCCCAAGAAACGCCACAATATATTGAAGGAAGGTCCCAGCTTACGGGGCGCCTCTGTTAGCCAAAGAAAGGCAAAATCTGTCAGAGCTTCCCTAGAAACTCGGTCAGCGGACCAGTATATCAGCCTTTTCAGGTGGCGCAAAACCACCCCGGACACAGAGACCGTAGAGGCTAAAGCAGTCGCAGTGCACCTGCCGGTCGACTTATAGAGGAAGCTGATGCTCCTCCACTGCCTGGTACAAAAGCTTTGAATAGTCATCGAGTGTCAGAGACACCAGAAACGCAGCCACTAACGGGTGTAACGCTGACCTCAGCATGGCGAACACAGTCCGAGCCATGGCTTCTGATCACCTCTGAAAAGGCAGGTGACCCCCCCCCCTGCCGGGAAAGTGGTACCCCTGATACCAGGGGTCAACTTCATAGGCAAAAACACATATCCTTATGAAAATGCTCTACAAGGAATAACGTGCGTTGAGGGACCAAAAAGGACCTCTGCGACAAACCCAGTCCCCATCTATGAAGAGTCGGCATGCTTCTTCAATATAGAGTGGGTCGAGTGCGACCCAAAAAAGGGACTGAAACCTTCCAGCAGCTACTTCATTGATAAGTGCTGATTGTACAAACACATAGTTTATACTGTGTATTGCGCCAAAACGCACAATTGGAGCGTGGGAGAAAATCCCACTCAGCCACAGAGAGCATAGTACATAGACACACGGTGTATGTGTGAATAAACATATTGAACATGTTTATGCTGTGCATAGCCCAGAAGGCGCACATACCATTGGAGCGTGGGAGGAAACCCACGCAGACACAGAGCAATAATACATACATGCAGTGTTATGTATAAACAAATTACGTATGACATTGAGCGTGGGAGAAAACCGGAGCACCCGGAGGAAACCCACGCAGACACAGAGAATAACCATACAGACATATGCTGTGAATGTATTTAGTGTCGTATATAAACATATTGTTTATGTTTATAATGTGCATTGCGCCGAAGGGGCGCATGTCATAGGAGCATGGGAGGAAACCGGAGCACCCAGAGGAAACCCACACAGACACTATAAACATGTTTGTGTATGTTTAAACTATGGCGCCGAGGACGCTTAATCCTCTCTGAATCCAATCTGAGTATAAGTGCTGCCGAAGCAAGCACCAAACTGCACACAAAAAACAACCTCTGACCCTCGGAACAGTGGTCCTGTCAGAGTATCCCTAAGGAAATGGTGGGAAACCACAGGTGCAGGGGCACTGGCTGTTGCCTCTCAGATACTGACTCCATGTCACAAACAAAGCTCTCAGGACTAGTCAAACTAATGACCAAAGTCCGTCCCCCAACCCCCACCCAGGGGACACACCTGCCCAGAATGAGACAGCTCAGCGTCATTGCCCGCCTCTATACACTAAGACTGTATCACTGTAATATTCATGCTGTTCTACAAGCAGTGTGTGTGGAAACAGTGAGGGAAGTTGTGAGGAGAATCATGCTTGCCATCCAGGAGCCAGCACTATAGGCCCGGACTGCGCCAAAGATGGCCGCTGGACGCCTCAGGAAAGGGCGCAACCACAAGAAAATGGCCGCCCGCAATAGCAACTGCACCAGAGCGCGGCCACGGCAAGATGGCCACCAATGGGAAAAAGCAATGCAATAGAAAACACCTTGAAAACGGTGCCAGCGCTGTCAAAATGGCACCCGAGCACCGCGATGTGGACGAGAGGGCCAGGCATGGGCTTCCTCGGAGTACAGCACCCCCCACAGAGGAACGAGCTACGACACACCACACGGACCCCCACCGGGACCCGGAGCCCCCCCACAGGTACGCCCCGGTCGCAGCCAGCCCCGCTGGGGCAGAAGGGATAAAGGTGACAGAAAACAGGGAAGGAGAGGACAGGAGAACCCCCTTTCCCAGGAATGCCCAGCTATTCACACCCGCCAAGGCAGGGGGAACTGTACTTACCCGTCCAAACGAGGACCTGCTGGTGCGTTCCTGACAGGCCTACAACCGAGCGGTACGGAGTAGCCGTCGGCCCGGTCCACTGTGATTGAGACAGCAAGCAGCCCAGTCATATGTGGACCCTGGAGCAGAAGCTCACCGGCCACCCCTGGAGTCATGGGGTATGTCGTGACAGACCCGACGCCTATTTGCAAGGGACTGCAACACGCTCGATGGCCGGACTAGGGGGACTACAAGGATCTATAATAAATTAGGTAAAAATACTAAAGCGCTAATGAATAAATAGTGTAAAACAAAAACAAATAGATCACCAAATGGTGAAAGCTGCAACCATTCAAAAATAAAATCTGATTCCTAAAGTGAATAAGTAAAAATAAATAAAATAAATAAGTAAAAATAAATAATGATGCGCTGAAACACCAACCTATTTGCAAGTGCACAAAGTGATATATATGTGTTCATCCAGTGCTTTGTGCTGAATGTAACAAATATTCCAGTGAAAAATCGATATATAATAATATGTGCAAAAATTATAACAAATACATAATATTGCAGTGCTGTTATCCAAGAGTAGCATCCAGTCATAGAGACTGCATCGATTTTCCTCCCATTCACAGTGAACTTGTCTCCAAGAACTGCAACTGCTTATCCAATATATCAGTCAAATCTTAGTGCAACACAGCTCTTCTGGTTAATCAATGAGAAAACTCCCCACACAGACCTCCTCTTTGCATCAAACTCCAAATTTCAACACAATGCTCATGTACATGCAAATGAAAAAAGGAAAAAGAAGAGAGGTCATTGCGCAGTGTTCTAATAGAAGGCACAGTCCCCCTATGTAGGGGGAGAAGCCTAGTGACGCTCGCAATCTGAGGAGGATTACACTGGAGCGGAGCTGAACAAGCGCTGTTTGTTTCGGAGGTCACAGACTGTGCCTTCTATTAGAACACTGCGCAATGACCGCTCTTCTTTTTCCTTTTTTCATTTGCATGTACATGAGCATTGTGTTGAAATTTGGAGTTTGATGCAAAGAGAGGAGGTCTGCGTGGGGAGTTCTCATTAATTAACCAGAAGAGCTGTGTTACACCAAGATTGGACTGGTATATTGGACAAGCAGTTGCAGTTCTTGGAGACAAGTTCACTGTGAATGGGAGGAAAATCGATGCGGTCTCTATGACTGGATGCTACTCTTGGATAACAGCACTGCAATATTATGTATTTGTTATAATTTTTGCACATATTATTACCGTATTTATCGGCGTATAACACGCACCCCAAGTTTAGGAGGAAATTTTAGGGAAAAAAACTTTTAGCAGGGAAGTTTAAGGAAAAATAACTTACATTTAAATGCAGCCTTGTCTTCACAAATTTTACGCTAAGCTGTATGGAACGCAGAACAAATTTGATCCATCCGGAGCGAATAAATTCTTTCGTGACTTACAGCTGCCTAAATTAACACAAACCCATGCGGAGCTGATGGACGGAGCTTTTACAGAGCCTGAAATCAGAGCTGCAATCAAAACTTTACACCCTACTAAGGCCCCTGGTCCAGATGGCTTCCCGGGTCACTATTACAGGAAGTATCAAGATCTTCTTGCCCCGCATCTCTGTACTTACTTTAATGACCTGAGAAGCGGTAGTGGGCTCCCCTGCCATGAAAATGTAGCCTATATAAGTGTTATCCCGAAGCCGGGGAAGGATCATGGAGACTGTACAAACTACCGCCCAATTTCCTTGATCAATACGGATCTGAAGATCCTGACCAAAATACTGGCCCACAGACTCAATACTTTTCTTCAGTGTTATATCCACCCTGACCAAGCGGGTTTTGTCCCGACAAGACAGGCATCAGACCAAACCCGCCGGTTAATTAACCTCATCTCGGCGGTACAGTCTAACTGGGACGGAAAGGGGACTAGGAGGGGAATGTTACTTTCATTGGATATCCAGAAGGCGTTCGATTCCATATCTTGGGACTATCTCTTTGATGTTCTCACTCGCTTTGGATTTGGGGGGCGCTTTCTGGATCTCCTCCATGTGTTATATGATTCTCCTAGTGCCTCACTAATGCTCAGAGGATATACATCCCAATCATTCCCAATCAGAAGAGGAACGAGACAGGGTTGCCCGTTGTCACCGTTATTATTCGCTCTGGCGATTGAGCCGCTAGCGATTAAAATTCGCGCATGCAGGGATATTCAGGGCATTTATTGCGGAGACTATGAACACAAGTGTCTACTCTTTGCAGATGACTTGTTGCTGACCTTGACTTCACCGATTACATCCCTGCCTAATTTAAATGCTATTTTGCAACCTTTTTCTGACATATCTGGGTTGGCAATCAATCATAGTAAGTCAAGGGCACTGAACTTATCTTTGCTAAGCTCCACCCAGGCTACGCTCGAAAAATCATTTTGATTCCGATGGGAATCAACAGCTCTCCCCTATTTAGGCATACAACTGACCTCATCAGTCGGCAAGTTGTACAAAGGGAATTATCCGGCTCTTTTTAAACGGCTGACTGAAGACTTGGCTAAGTGGCAGGTTCACCCACCATCGTGGTTTGGCAGACTTCACTCGATTAAAATGAATGTTCTACCCCGATTACTGTATTTTTTCCGCACCTTGCCAGTCTCATTGGCCCGTGCAGACCTTAAACGATTCCAGAATAAAGTTCTGCAGTTTATTTGGGGTGACAAGAGACCCAGGGTGAATAGGCGCACTCTATACGCATTGAGGCGGAGGGGGGGACTTGGACTACCAGACTTATTAAAATATTTTTATGCAGCTCAGGTAGCGCAACTCACGAGGTTCCATTCCCAACGGGCACAGGCCATTTGGATGGCTATGGAATCCTATTCTTGCCGTCCCAAACCAATTTCTCATATTTTGTGGCTCCCTATTAAGGAACGACCGGCAGTGCTGTGCCCTACTTTATCTATGTCTTTGGAAATATGGGACAGACTCTCCAGATCTTACAAATTCAAGTCTCCCCATTCCCCACTAGCACCCCTGCTTCAGAATAGTGCATTCACCCCGGGTCTCGCCCCACTAGCGTTCGATTGGTGGACTAATAAGGGTTTCATGCGCATTGCGGACCTCTGTGATCATCGGGGTATGCTGTCCGAAAGGACTATGACTGACAGGTATCATATGCCCCCAGCAGAAAGTTATAGATTTGCACAAATCTCGCATTGGGTACAAACCTTGGCTCGAAAGAGTGACCTAGCGACCCTAACTTCCATGGAACATTTATGCAAAAACTATGATAAAATCAAGGGGCATTTATCTGCTATATATTCGATATTGCTGAACACATCGACAAAGCTAAACTATATGGTCCACTGGGAGACCGACCTGCAGGAAACCCTAGATTTGGATGAATGGCATGGGATAGCCGAAACGGCATCTCGTTCGCTCATCAACACTTCAATAATTGAGGCTAATTATAAGGTTCTGCTGAGGTGGTATATGGTGCCGGTCAGACTGGCAACTTTTGTGCTAGGGGCTACCCCGCTATGCTTTAGAGGATGTGGCCAGGTGGGCACCACCTATCATATTTGGTGGACGTGCCCTAAGGTTAGAAGGTTCTGGATCAGGATATATAATTTTGTTTACTCTCTCACCCAACTAAACCTGACTAAATCAGCTAAGCAAGCACTACTGGGAGGTGGAGATGTGGGGGCCTCTAAATCCAGCAAGCAGCTTTTGACATTTATATTTATTTCAGCCAGAATCACCATCGCTAGGAACTGGAAATCAGCAGCTCTGCCATTCGAGCAGTTTAAAGGCAAACTGTCTTGGTTGATGCTAAACGAACGTCTGACCGCATTGGCCCAAGATAAAATGAAGCTGTTTCATAAAGTATGGGACCCATGGCTTTGCTACCTCACAAATGACCCTAAGATGTTTGCAGCTTAATTTTCGAATTGAGTTGGGAATGTCCGGGTGCTGAATCGGGGCTCCCCCCCCTCCCCCTATTCCCCCTTCTCAACTGTTCTTTCCTTGCTCTGTCTTCTCCCTTCCATTCTCTTGTTTCTGTTCTCTTTTTATTTATTTTTTATTTTTTTGTCTATTTTTGGAGTCGGATCTAGACCTTTGAGGTTGTACGGCTCCCTGTTTTTCTAAGCTCCTAAGGGGCCATGGTTGGTCTAGATGGACCTCTGGGCTACCCGCACGGACGGTGGAGGAGCGCCCCCGCGAGAGGTGGATGGGGGGGCGGCTCTCCTGGGTGGGTGGTTCAGATGATAAGATTTGAGATGTGAAGAGGGGTCAATAGCTCTGCGGAGCGGTGGACTTATATGAGCTATTAAGTGATGATATCTCACTATGGCATGAACCCCTACAAGCAGAGATTTACTGTGTTGCCCCGAGTGTCGATTGATACTGTACAATGTTATGTTGCGATTTTTCCGCATTTTGTATGACAAAAACTTGAATAAACATATTGAAACATAAATGCAGCCTTGTCAGTGTCCATTGCAGCCTTGTCAGTGTCCATTGCAGCCTTGTCAGTCTCCATTGCAGCCTTGTCACAGTGCAGCCTTGTCAGTGTCCAGTGCAGCCTTGCCCCAGAGTCGCCGTGCAGCCTTGCCCCAGAGTCGCCGTGCATCATTTTAAAATTGGCGCCGAGAACGCCGGGGACGCAGGGACTGGGCGGAGCTGCCGCCGAGATACACATAGCCGAGTGTACTCGGCTATACTCGGCTTTTCTCGGCTCCGCTCACAGTCACGCCGAGTCCCGCACTATGATGGACATAACACAGGTCCAATGGCGGGACTGGGCGTGTCTGTGAGCGGAGCCGAGAAAAGCCGAGTATAGCCGAGTACATTCGGCTATGTGTATCTCGCTCCGTTCAGTCAGCGGAGACAGCTCAGGGATGTCAGTATCGGCGTATAACACGCACCCACGATTTTCCCCTGATTTTCAGTGCGTGTTATACGCCGATAAATACGGTATATATCGATTTTCACTGGAATATTTATGTTACATTCAGCATGGAGCACTGGATGAACACATATATATCACTTTGTGCACTTGCAAATAGGTTGGTGTTTCAGCGCATCATTATTTATTGTTACTTAAGGATCTATAATATCCTGCCCGTCATGCCCAGCCGGCAGTTGATAGAAGATCTTACAAATAAAATAAGATAAAATAAAAATTTCTTCAGGACTCAGGTCCCAAAAGGGAGCCACGTCCATCTCCTCTGCTAGGCAGAAAAAAACTGAGGCTGCTGACTGCAGGTAGGAGGGTTATGTACAGAGGGACCGCCCCCTGGGCGGGGCTGTTCAACTCTGTTAAAGTTACATGTTTTAATATAACTAACATGTTCTGCCTAGTCCTCTCCTATGAACAGGAACATAACCCAACTGTCAAAAATTAAGGAGCTGTGTCCGTCCATGGACGAAAAGAGAAACCGGATTTTTGTACATATTGGAAAATTAATTTCTTTGATGGAATTTGTATTTTGATGACCTTTTTTATTCTGCTTAGGCATCTTAACTGCTTTTCTATGAAAAAAGCTGTGCCATTAAAAACTGAATCCCGCTTTTCTGGAAACAGACACAACCACCTTTGGTTAAAAAAGGTTACTGAACTTAACGAAATGGAAGATATGGTGGCCATGGAGAGGGGCCTTCGGGAAAAAAATAATTCTCAAAAAGTGGTTCTACTGGTGCGACTTTACTTTCTCTGGTGAGTATTCATCCCTGTTGGGTTGAATTGACATCCTGTGGCAATTGGAAGTTGCCTTACTGGTTTTCCATACAGGGGGAGACGGAGGGATAGACGTTGCTCCTTTCCCTTTCCGTACTCCACCCTTTCTGCTAATTTGAGGCCTCTAATAGGGCAGAAAACGTTTCCATAAAATCAAACATAGTGGCTCGGAATTCCTCTCTGGAAAGACAGAAGGAACTACAGACCACCCCAAGCTTCGTACTGTATTGTGCATTACATGTTTCAGTATGTAAGCCTACATGGATTAGTGGGAACAGACATGCATGTAAATATATTAAGCCATTACTTACCTTCACCTCTACTTCATTCGCCTCTTTAATTTCCACTACCTTTGATCGTTTTGCTTTCTCAGGTTTAGGTGTTGGGACAATATCTTCTTCTTCTTCTTCTTCTTCATCATCATCGTCTTCTTCAACTACTATCTGTTGAGAAGTTCTCTTTCTCACACTGGTAATCTACAGAGAAATAGCATATTTTGTGATCAGGCACAGGAGATGGGTTTCGTTTATCAACAGGAGTAACACAGATTTCCCAAAAATCAAATATAATAAATGCTGAGAAACACTTGTTTTTACCCTGATAACCAAGATTTATGACTAATTTAGATAGACAAGCAAACAAACGAAAGATGAAGAAACTTTTTTTTCTGATGTGGTTTGTATGCTGATGACATAAAAATGTTCTTAGGGGCTCAACATTAAACCCACATTCTGTTGCACTGATTATATTTAAAAAAAAACCTTTGAAAATAATTTGTCCTTTAAAAATTTCAGCAGGTATGCTGCTACAGAAGAGCTTTTTAAAAGACTGTTGGTATATACTCAAGCCCTCTCCTGGGCTCTTTAACAGGAACATTTGTTGGAGAGAACCTTTTCTGAATGGAGTGCTCAAGAGGTACATAAAAACAGCATTTGGAGCTCATCAGAAACCCGAAAAAACTGAAATCTCATACGAGGACAGGAAAAACTAAAAAACTAAAATAAATAAAAAGCAGTAGCTGCTGCCTTACCACGGGGCTTTTACTTCTAACAGGTTTCTTTGCTGGAAGGGACTTAGAAGACTTCAAATTTGGTGAGGACAATACTGAGAGTTTTGAAGAGCGAGCAGCTTGAAGAAAATTAGGTTTTGATATGGATGGTGAGGCTTTCACAGCTGGTACTATTTTGCTGATGTTCTTAGTAGTGTTGTTAGTTTTAACGGCAGTAATAGGTGGGGGGTGAGCTCTCGACGTGCTGGCTCTTTCACTGTTTAGCACTCGTGAGGATTCGGTTTTCTTTACTGCATTGCTGATACGTGGCGATGGAGTTGGAGGAGGTTTAATTTCTTTCAATACTGCTGGCAGGGGTGGTGATTTTGGTCGTAGCGAACGAGTTGATGGCACAGGCGGCTGCACAAGAATATTAAACCTGGTTAGTTAAGTGAATAAAGTAGACTTTAAAAGATAACTACTCAAATTTACTAACCTCTGATGGACGTGTGCTAACCTCCAAAGGGAGCTTCTTTAGGTCTGCACTTGAATGCACCGTTGACAATTTCTGTGGTTAAAATTCAAATGTAACACACATTAGTAATATTAGCTATGTGAATTAGAGCGATTTTTCCAGTTAAAACCAACAATCACATACCTGACAAACAATGATCATTATTGACCAGGGTATTTTGACATACCTCTAAATTCCATATCTTGGGTATACAGTACAGAACACAGGCTGGAAATTCATAGACCATGGTTTATTAAATGGTATAGAGGATTGGCTACTGGCAAAGCTCTGCCTGACACGTCCCCTTGGGCGTAACCTCTATAAACCTACACCGCTGCATGAAAGCTCAGTTTGTCTTGCAATGCAGAATAATGCAGAAAAACAAAAGGGGAAGTCAAAATTTCTCAGTCATACAGTACAAGGTCCAGGATGAATATTCATAGACCCGAACGTCCCAAAGCAATGAATAAGAATGGGGGCAAACAAGCCAGACAAAACTGTTCCATGAGGCCCAACAATAACAGGGTGCTACTGCAATAACCTTGTTGCAAAAACCTGCATCCACAGAAGTTTAGACAAACAAATGGCAGAACTTGGAGAAAGTATAAAAGGGTAACTCCACTTTCGTGGGGGGGTTGTTTTTTTATAGATAATATAGCATATACAATTGCGACTCGAGTTACATTGTAATTGAATATTATTAACCACTTCCCCCGGGTAGATGACATGAACTTTAAGAGGACATCTCTAAATGATGCCTGCATCTTTTATTTCAGCTGGCGATACCCTACATTGTAAAAGCCATCTTAGTGGCTGTTTAGCGCCTTAATTGCTTTTTTGCTTTTAACCGCCATTTTATTCCCTAGGGTCTCTGCAAAAAAAAAGTATATGTTTGGGAGTTGAGTAATTAAAAAAAAAAAAAAATGATGATTTCTAAATGTAGGAGAGAAATGCCCGAATTGGCTTGGGTGGTTAAAAAATACCTTTCCTTTTCAATCTGCAGCTCTGTAATTTTTGGTAAAATGAATTGCAATATGCCTACCTGGAGGCGATCTGTACACAGATGGTGTAAAGAAAGGCCCCTGAAAATGTAATTTCCTGCTTGTGTGATTGGCTTACTGATTTTCCAAGAAGTCTGCACTAAGATACAAGTCAGATTTTTGGGATCCCCCTGTAACAAAATGTAATTTTTGGTGAGATACACCCAAAGGGAAAATCACAGCTTAAGGGATGCAGGCCCTACCACTATCCTAATTAGAACCCTGCAGGTGCAGCAGCTGATTGATAATTATAAAACCAGATTCACTTTGCACAAATCCCTACAATGTACATTGATTACCCAGAGGGGTATTTTTTTTTACTGAACAAAAATCGAGTTACTCTTTACGACCAGTTGGTGGCCTTGCAAATCTGGGCAACAGAGGTTTGAATTCGGAATGGCGGAAAAAAAAAAAAAAAAAACACCCACTAATCTGGTGGAGCAAGCATTGAAGAGTGCTGGAGGCACTTAAGGAAGTGCTCTTAAGGCAAGTTTTCTTATTCTCATGGGAATAGTGGATTTTGAGGCAGAATCAACTTTGCAAGGCCTCTGGTGACAAGGCAAAGAAAATACAAGCTGTGGCTTTTAGATAAGCTCTGATAATGTCCAATGAAAACAATCCCTATAGGGAATCCCCAGGAGCAGGGTACGAACAGAAAATGACTTAGGTCTGAAGTTAAGTTACCACCTTTCATGTTTCGCTGTCAAACCGTCATCACGGGAACGCTCTTTGATGGAAAAACATGTCGGTCGGGGCTTAAATTGTGACATCAGCACGCTAAACATGTAGCCAGTGGTGAGGCATTAGTACATGCTGTATTTCTTTCTTTTTTACCGCTAAGTACCTGTCTATTGTTTTAAATAACCAATACGGCTACAATCACGTCAAATAAATTTTTTGGAAGTTTTACACTGCGTGGCTTCTGTTCTCCTCCATGAGTGTGGATTTGGCCTGATCTGGTATGCTGATCCTTGAATCACTGATGAATGTCTGGGGGTCTGTTAATTACATGCCTGGCTGATCCCTGTGGTGGGGATCTTTCATATTTGGTAAGGGGGCAACCTTACTTGTGGTGAGGGGCACAAGTGTCTTGGTGGTCTCTTCAAAACACATTCATGGAGTCGGTGGGTAGTTGAATGTTTTCACTTTTTCCTGGAATCAACAGTTTTTTTAAAAGATTTGCACTTCACTGATGTTTTCACTTGATGCTTGTGGACTTTTATTATTGTGGGGATGTGCACTCACTGTGTGTGTGTGTGTGTGTGTGTGTGTGTGTGTGTGTGTGTGTGTGTGTGTGTGTGTGTGTGTGTGTGTGTGTGTGTGTGTGTGTGTGTGTGTGTGTGTGTATATATATATAAAAATATAAAAATCACACTATATTACCAAATTTACCAATCCAGATGAAGAGTTAATTGAAGAATCGAAAGTAAAATAATAAAAGCGAGAAAAGTAAAATGATTTCTCTGCTAGACAGAAAAGGTCCATCACCTTAGGAAGGCAAAAAAAAAAAGAAGAAGAAGATGAGAGGGGTAGGGTTATTGTGGTATGAGTGGGCTGTGTCCAGCAAAGTTTTGCCAGTGTTCAGTCACCTGAACGTACCAGCCTGTGTCCTGTACAATTTAGAGAACATGTTATTGTCTACAGAGCTTGCATTTCTTTATGGGTAGTTTGTTGAGTTTTCCACTTTTAGCAATAAAATGGAAAACCTCTCCATGCTGGATGTTTTTGACTGTAAGGGATTTCACCAACTGTAATCCCACTTACCAGCACGGTTTGCAGTCTTACGACAAAATGCCATTTGTCTTGGAATTCCACTTCTTTCAGTTTCCAAGACTCTTATGCCCCGTACACGCGACCGGGTTTCCCCGATGGGAAAACTGCGAGGAGAGCTTTTGGCTGGGAATCCCGGCCGTGTGTATGCTCCCTCGTAGTTTTTCCAATGGGAAAACTGCCAAAATCGGCCGGACAAAAAAAAAAAGAGAACCAGCTCTCTTTTTTCCCGGCAGGCTTCCCAACTAACTTTTTCCCGTCAGAAAACACGGCCGTGTGTAGCAGAAAACTGCCATTTTTGGAAAAACTCAGGATGGAGCAAACACAGGGTCGGGATTCCCAAGGAAAAGCCCTCATCTGAGTTTTCCCGACAGGAAAACTGATCGTCTGTACGGGGCAAAAGTAGAGAGCAGGCTCTCAGTTTTCCCCTCAGGATTTCCGACGGATCTTTTCCTGTCGGGAATCCCGGTCGTGTGTACTAGGCATTAGAAATGCCAAGCAGACTCTTAGATGCAGGCTTAAATCTGCTTACAGGACGACTGAAAACAGCTAATCAGTGAGAGTAGAAGTGCATATAAAATGGAGGGTGTTTTCATCAAAAAGCCTTGATGTGGAAAAATCCCTAAAAGCTTCACTACTTTTAAATTTACGCATATAGTGGGGTTAAAAGATATTTTTTTTTTCTTTTAAAATGTTATACTAACCTGTTTAGTGCAATGGTATTACACAGAGAGGCCCAAATTCTTCTCTTCTTGGGTCCCCCGTTGGCACTCCTCTTCTCAATGTGGCACCATAGAAAGTGGCTTCCTATGCTGGCACTCCTGCGGGCTTGATCCCCAGTCGCTCTGCCTGCATCCATAGACACAGACAGTGAGGCTCGGCCCCACCCACGTTACAGGATTTGACTGACAGCAGCAGGAGCCAATTGCTCCTGCTTCTCTCAACAAAGCCTGTGAGAGCAGGGAGAAGAGGAGTGAGCCACTACAGACACGTACATTGCTGGATCAAGATTGGGCTTTGGTAAGGCGAAGGGGTGATGCACATACTGAAACACTTTTTTACCTTAATGCAGGGAATGCATGAAGGTAAAAAATCTTTAGGCTTTACAACCACTTTAAATACCAGTTTGGCTACGAGGGATAGAAATAAGTTGATATCCTTACGTTATTCCTCATTCCCACAGGCTGCCTCCTCTCTGTGCAACAGTTTTCCTGAAGCCCCTTTACACTGTCGCCTGACCGATTGCAGCTCCGATATCATCACATACAATGCAACAGGATTTTTTGTTATCCCTTTCCCCCCTAGCCAAACAAGCATTTATCCCATGCAATGCTGGGGGGGAGTGACCCCACTGTATAGGCAAATTAACATTAGCCTCGAGTAGGAGTTTATGATTTCTACTTCTATATAGAAACATTTAATAAAATACCTTGGACACTGGCAAAATATCTGTAATAGATGTAGAGCAACAATTGTTAAGGTAAAGGTAAAAAAAAATGCAGCCCAATAAGCCCAATGTATTATATTGCAAAGCTTTTTTCTTAGTATGAACACTGCTTATTATTATACTGCTATAGTCATCACCTGTAATGCTTCCAGCTTCTCTTGCTGATTTTTGATCTTCTCACTGAGGTGCTTTTTCTTGTCATCTTGTGTGACAAATTCTTTCTTAAGGACTCCGACGGGAAGCTTTTGTTTTAACTCTGGAGCTTCACATCTGCAACAGGACAGGTTTTTTACTAACTAGCTCACTGCGCCTTCAAAACTAGAATTACCAAAACAATTATGCACAACTTAAAGCCTACATGCTCCCTGTGTTTGTAGAGGTTTCCTTCTACAACAGCAAAACATAATGATAGGTTATCTAACAAAACAGCTATACTGGTACAGTAAGGATTCCAGAGCTGGTTGCTGGGTTTAGCAGAGAGAATAAGTACTTGGTAAAAGCAGTATATATTAGTGTACAAAACAGCCTCCATCACCTAGGTTTGCTCTAGCAGGTGTTCCTTGAGCAGTAAACAGTGGTGAACAGATGATCTCCTGCCTATACAGACCACAAATAAAAGGAAGCACTGCATTGATTAGTTTTCAAGGACACTACAAATTGTGAGCATCTATTTTGGTCAAAAATATTTCATTTTATAATTATTAGTGAAAATCATTTTATCTAGGAGGGATGTGTTAAAAAATTAACTGCCGAGGGTTTCAAATACTCTGGGTATGCCACATTCTAATGCATCATAAATTTTATAGACAGAGATTTCCTGAGACTGAAAAAACGACTTATCTGTAAATTCCATATCTAGGAGTACAGTACAGGACACAAGATGAGAATTCACAGACCCTGGGGGTTATAGGCCAGTACCTTCAGGTGGCTAGACACTAGCAAGCTTTTGAGTACCCTGAGCATCCCCCCCCCCCCCATAATTTGCCACACTCAGCAAGTTCTCTGTTTTGTAGTAAGCAATGCAGAGTAACACAAGAATAGAAGGTAGGGTGACTTGTGAATGACCAATGAATGAGAAGGGTGTGCAACAAGTAGATAAACAGAACTGTGCCAATTGGCCAAACAACAAAAGGTCAACCAACCCAAAGTGCCGCAGCAAGGACCTTGCAGTCAAAAAATGCATCCACAGAGGATTGAAGCAACAGCAAACCAGGAGAGAGAGCTGCTCCTCTTGTGCACATCGCTGGCTTGAGATAGGGCTCAGACAAGCATTTATGGGGGGTTGGAGTTGCACACAGAAGTTTTTTTTTATGTATATAGAATGCATATTGTTGGAGCAGGCATGGTAGAATTCGCATTGGAGGGAAGGCATAGATAAGCTTGAGAAAATAGGATTTTTTGTACTCACCGTAAAATCCTTTTCTCTGACATCCATGGACTGACACGGTGTCTCTTTACACTTTACACGTGTGTTATGTCCCTGCCTGCAGGAGAAGACCTAGGCAGAATGTGAGATGTTATACATACATTCTAAAAGCCAGAGCTGAACAGCCCCACCCAGGGGGCGGTCCCTCCGGGCATAACCCTCCCACTACAGTCAGCAGACTTCAGTTCGTAACAAAGCAGTACAAACTTAAAAGGAAGGGTGGGTGCCGTGTCAGTCCATGGATGTCAGAGAAAAGGATTTTACGGTGAGTACAAAAAATCCTATTTTCTCTTATCATCCATGGACTGACACGGTGTCTCTTTACACTTTACACGTGGGATGTCCCAAAGCAGTGTCAAGAGGGATGGGAGCAGTATAAATGGAAAAACCAAACTTTCACTCCAAGAAGGCAGATCTCCTCAACGGAGGAGTCGCAACTTTAAACAGCGGCCTGCAGCACCCTGCGGCCGAAGGAAGCATCCGAAGATGCAGCCACATCAACCTTATAAAAAACTTAAAAGGCATGAACAGACGACCAGGTCGCCACCTTGCACACTTGTGCAACCGACGCTTGATGTCGGAAAACCCAGGAAGCACCAATTGCCCTGGTGGAATGCGCCGTAACCGGAAAGGGAGGCGCCCGCCCTTTGAGAGCATAGGCTTGAATGACGGTTTGTCTGATTCCCCTAGAAATGATGGCAGACGAAACCGCTTGGCCCTGTTATGGACCAGGGACAGTCACAAACAGTGAGTCGGACTTCCGAATAGAAGCAGTAGCAGACAGGTACACCCGTAAGGCTCGTACCACATCCAATATGTGCAGCGCAAACCCTCTGGGATGCGATGGGTGAGGACACAAGGACGGGAGGACAATGTCCTCATGTAGGTGAAAGGTAGACACCACCTTTGGCAAAAAGGAAGGTCGCGGATGCAACACCGCCTTATCTTTATGGATGACTAAATATGGCGACTTGCAGGACAAAGCTGCCAACTCAGACACTCGTCAAACAGAAGTGATTGCCACTAAAAGGCCACCTTCTGAGACAAGACAAGAGAGGAATATCCCGGATATTCCCAAAAGGAGGTTCCTGGAGGACCGAGAGCACCAAATTCAGATCCCACGGTGGGAGAGAAGGCTTGACAGGAGGGAGCACATGGCGAACCCCCAACACAAGGTGCTAACCAAGAAATGACCCGCTAGAGGTCGCTGAAAGAAGACGGCCAAGGCCGAAATCTGATCCTTGATGGTACTCAAAGCAAGCTTTTGGGTCACTCCACACTGCAGAGGACGCAGGATTCTGGGGACGGAATACGTCCGAGGACGCCAGTCCAGCGCTTTGCATATGGCGATAGAAGCATTCCAGGCACGGTGATAGATCTGCCTGGAGGAAGACTTCCGTGTCCTTAGCATGGTCAAAATGACAGAGTCCGAGAGACCTCGGTCCCTCAACACCTGGCTTTTAACAGCCCTGCCGTTAAAGCCAGAGACTGTAAGCCGGATGAAACATAGGACCTTGAGACTGAAGGTCCTCCCTCATCGGCAACCGCCAGGGAACGTCCGCAACGAGACGTACCAGATCAGCGTACCAGTGACGCTGAGGCCAATCCGGAACAATTAGGATCACCGGAGTTTATATCAGGCGATAAGGACCCTATGGGGCCACCAACGCATCGCCCAAGGATCCCTGGGTCTGGCCACAAACCTCGACCCTTGCGACGGAGTCGAGAGGCCATCAGGTCCACATCCGGCGTGCCCCACCGTCGGCAAAGGAGTTGAAATATGCAAGGACCACTCTTCCTGGTCCGGCGTCTGGCAATTGGCGACTCAGATAGTCCGCCCCTACAGAGCCGGCACGTTTCTTCCGGCCCACTTCAGGATACGGACTACCCCGTAAGCCGCAGCTGAGCTCCGAGTCCCCCAGTGATGGTTTACATACGCCACCGCCGTGGCGTTGTCCGACTGGCTCCTGATGGAGCGACCCCGTACTCTCTCCGACCTGAGGAGAGACACAGTCTGATGGCCCGTATTTCCAGAACAGTGATTGGTAAACGGGCCCGTCCGGAGTCCAAGGCCTTGAGCCGACAGGACTCCCCAGACTCCACCCCAGCCCGTCAGGCTGGTGTCCGTCGTGAGTACCGTCCATTGGATGGGAGGGGAACAACTTTCCGGACCGAAGAGCCGAGGGTCTCAACCACCATGTCAGGGACGCCCTGACCAGGTGAATCACCTGGATCCGAAGATCCAAGGACAACGGGGATTTGTCCCAGGTGGACAAGATCTCCTTCTGCAATGCCCTGGTGTGTGATTGGGCATACGGAATGGCCGCGAAGGAGGCCAACACGAGTCCCGGGACTCTCATGCAAAAAACGGATTGACAACCATTTTCGGGATGTCAGCACCCGCACCGCAGACTGAAGTGTCAGCAACTTCTCCAGAGGTAGGATACCTTTGCCTCCAAGGAGTCCAGAACCAGAACTAGATACTCCAGACACTGAGTCGGGACCATGACTGACTCCTGAATGTTCAGGAACCACCCGAAGTCCCTGAGGGTTTAATTGACAATAGTCACTTTTCCTCTAAGTCTGAGCCACTTTTTGCTCATAGCAGAAGACCGTCCAGATAGCCCACGACAGCAATACCTCGCTGTAACAGAAGGCTAGAACCGGAGCAAGCACCTTGGTGAACACCCTTGGTGCCGAGGCAAGGACGAAAGGAAGAGCCACAATCGATAGTGGACTTCGCTGATCGCAAGGCGCAGAAACTTCTGGTGACTTGCGCAGATCGGAACATGCAAGTAGGCGTCCTTGAAGTCCAAGGACGCCAGAAGAAAATCCCTTTGGTGGAGTGTAGCGATCACCGTGCGAATGGATTCCATGCGGAATTTCTGCACCTTCTCGAAGGCATTCAGGGCCTTGAGGTCCAGGATAGGTCGAACCACGTCCTATTTTTGGGACGACAAACAGATTCGAGTAGAATCCCTGAAAACTCTCCTGTGACGGAACCGGCACAATCACTCCGGACCTGATCAAATCCTGTACAGCCCCCAAGAGGGCTGCCCGACAGGTAGGAAGGAGAGGAAGATTCAAGGGAAAGAATCTGTGTGGGGGCCAGGATCGGAATACTATCCTATATCCTGAAGCGACCACCTCGCACACCCACCAGTCGGAGATTCGGGAGGTCCACCGATCCGTGAACCTGCGAAGTCGTCCCCCCACCCCAGAGTCGGGCGGAGGCAAGACTTCACGCGGAGGCGGGCTTGGGAGCCGCTTGTTTGGCTTACGCACCCAGGGGCACTTGTGCCCACCAGCCGCACTGCCGTCAGTCTGAGAGGGCCTACCTGTGGACTCTGACTGACGAAAAAACCCCGTTTTGCTGGAAAGGAAGGCCCCTGTTTGCGGCGGGTCTCCTCACCCTTGCTAGTCTAAGGAAGAAAAGTGCGTTTACCTCCCGTGACAACCATGACGATGTCATCCAGAGCAGCACCGAAAGGTCTACCGCCTTTAAATGGTAGATCCGTCAGGAGCTTCCTAAGGCTAGGTCAGCAGACCAGCATTTCAACCAGATAAGACGACGCAATACCACCGCCGAGACAGAGGCCCTGGATATTAAAGGGGCCGCGTTCAGCGTGGCGTCGCACACAGAAACCAGGCCCTGAACCAGTTGGTGGGCCAGAGCAACTGTGTCTGGAGGAAGAATATGCTCCTGTACAGCTAGGTGCAACATTTTTGCCCAACCTGTAAGTGTTTAAGACACAAGGGTCGCCGCTACCACAGGTCGTAGGGCGGATCCCAACAAGGCAAACATGGCTCTGCTCACCACTTCTGACCTCCTGTCAGTGGGGTCCTCAAATGCAGGAGTCCCCTCCATCGGGAGAGTGATGGCCTTGTTCAACCGGGCGACTGGAGGGTCGACCACTGGGGGAGAAGCCCACTTTTTAAGTAGGGCATCTTCAAGGGGTATCTGATAGACAAACGCAGCGGGACCATAAAAAAAATTCTTCCGCGGCTTTTCCCAGACCTTATCAATGAGCTGGTCAAAGAAAGTACATATGGAAAATCCTCTTTAGAAGGCCTGGCCTTAAAAGAACCAAAGGGAGACTGTATCAGCCTGAGGTTCTGCATCCGCAGCATTTTAGCCTGAGAGTGTCCCTCACCGCAGTCATGAGTACACTAACAAGCGCCCTGTCATTTACTGACGCAGAACTGGAGTTTTCCACATAAGTAATGTCCTGTTCAAAACCATAAAATACATTCAGAACTAGGGTCCTGAGCGGTAGTGGCTAGGCCCATATCTGAATCAGCGCACTGCCCTCATGAAGTAAAGTGGGGAGAGGGCGCTTTTTTGCTCCCTTGCGCTTGCACACAGCTCCCATCCTGGTCAGAAATGATTCCAGGACTGTCCACAACTGGTCCCTAGGGACCGCAGGTGCTGAAGCACTGCCTGTTGTCCACTGACATTTAGGGGAAGCTGGTGACCGAGACTCCACATTGCCCCCCTCTGAGACTCCTCAGATAAAAAGTCCACCCACAGGCTGTGCTGACTGAGGAGGGGGCGCCCAGGGGACTCACCAAACCGGACCAGGGACCGCTCAGTTCCGCTGTCTGTACCGCGCAGCGTCAGCGCTGGTGAGCTGTGAGGAGATTGTGAGGAGATTCGCGCTGTTACAGCAGCGCTAGAGGCCAAAACTAGTGCTGAAGAGCGCGCGGGCTACAAGAAAATGGCCGCCACACTTCACTGAGGCGATCCGCGGCAAGATGGCCGCCATGACGCAGCTAGAGTGAAACAACAGCACACACACAGCGCCACTCGGCGCTCAGGCCCCAACACTCACAAAAAAAGGCCCCAAGCATGTCTGCAGACCAGCATGAGCCCCTCCAAGAACAGTGTGACCCCCAGGCACCCCACACAGCACAGCGCCAGCAATGGTGACAGAGAGTGACAATGAAATACAGGGGGAGACAGGGAAAATCCCCCACAGAGAAACACACAGCTTTTTGTACTCACCTGCAGGCAGGAGAGACTACTTACCCGTCCCCTGAGGGACCCACTGGTGTGTTTCTGACAGGACTATCACAGTGCAGTACTGAGTAGCTGTCGGCCCGGTCCACCGCGAAAGATACAGTCAGTCGGGAACTGTTCAGTCTTGAGAGGACCGTGGGAGCATGAAAGCAAACCCGGCCACCCCTGGAGTCATGGGGCCTGTCGTGAACTGAGTCTCACGCACACAAGGCGAGGATCAGCACGCTCGATGGTCGGACAGGGAAGACTACGAGGATATCTTGTACCCAACCTGTTGCCCAGCCGACAGTTGATAGAAGATTTTCAAAAATAAAAGAAAAAATAATTTCCAAAAAGGAATAAAAAATAGGTCAGGAGACTGGCTCCTGAGAGAGCCACGTCTTCTCCTTCTGCTAGGCAGAAAAAAACTGAAGACTGCTGACTGTAGTGGGAGGGTTATGCCCGGAGGGACCGCCCCCTGGGTGGGGCTGTTCAGCTCTGGCTTTTAGAATGTATGTATAACATCTCACATTCTGCCTAGGTCTTCTCCTGCAGGCAGGGACATAACCCACGTGTAAAGTGTAAAGAGACACCGTGTCAGTCCATGGATGATAAGAGAAAAGGCACCCAATGCCAGTGCAAGAAGACCCTTGGTCCTAGCCACAAAAATAACTTTGTTAAATCTCGAGGCCAGGATATCCATGCTAGGGGTCTTGGGGTCACCCATCTCTGAAATAGGAGGCTGAAAATGTCAGGGTGAAGGGCCCATTCCCATTGGTCCAGGTGCTAATGGCTGAGGTAATCTGCCCTCTAATTGTCCACTCCTGACATGTGGACAGCAGAGGTCGTTGGTCAGTGTTTCTCTGTTCAAGATATGATCTGGGATGCTTCCTTCAATGCTACATGACTCCCGGTGCCCCCTTGATGGTTGATGTGGGCCCCAGCCATAGTGTCATCTGATTACACCCTGATTTGGTGTTCTTTCAGAAGGGGGGTCTAGTGTTGCAGAGCCATCCTTATTGCTTTGAGCTCCAGGATGCTGATGGGGAGCTTGGCTTCCACTGATGACCATGTTCCCAGAACTATGAAGGACTGGAACCCTCCTCCCCAGCTTGAAAGAGTGGCATCTGTCATTATTACTTTTCAGTTATATGGAAGGACTTTCCCCATTGATAAGGTGGATCTCCATTGCTGGAGATCCACCAAGCTAAGGCATTTTCTTCCCTGAAGGAAAGACCTTTGTTTTGAATGTGTCTAAGATCAGAACCAAGTATTTCAGTCGAACAGAAGGTTGGAGAGCATATTTTTGAAAGCTGGTTACCATAGCAAAAGCCTGGAGGTATTTGAATTGTCCAGTAAATGTTTGCAGGTAGCTGGAAGGGAGAGGAGTCTAGAAGGAGGTCATCTAGGTAACCTGTGACCTGAATGCCTTGAATTCTTAGAAGGACAAGAAGTGAATACTCTGGGAGCAGAGGATAGGCCAGATGTCAGTGTGACAAACTGGAAGGGGTTCTTTCCTACTGCAAAGCACAGAAAGCACTGATAAGGTGATTAAATAGGAACATGCAGATAGGCAACTTGGATTTGAACGGATGTCAAGTATTCCTTTTGTCTCAGAGAGCCATAGAGCGAGAATAACTGACCTTGCAGATTCCATGCAAAATTTTGGAATATGAAGGTATTTGTTTGGGGATTTGGGGTCCAGGATAGACTAGGATCATGATTACACTAGTTTTGCTGTGGTACCAAGAACACGTTTGAAAATAATCCTTTAAACCTGTTCTGTAGGAATACTGGCACAACTGCTCCCTGGGACAAGAGATAGTTCAAAGAATTCTGCAAATTTAGTTGATCTACGAAAAGAAAGCAGAGAGGGGGTAGAGTTTTGAATGCGTACAGCGTTGTGGTGCTCTGTGTTTTGAGGGGGTAGTGGCCCCCTAAAGGTGTGTGTGTGTGTGCGCAAGGTGCTGGTCTCTCCTGTGATATGTTTGATGAATTTGTCACCAAAGAGTTGTCCTCCATCAAGGGCATATACGTGTGAGGCATCATTTTTAGATGGCTTCAGCTGACCGGGCTTTGAGCCACAAGAATCTGCGCAAGTGAACTGAAATTAAAGCCATTCTAGAAACTTTTGTCATTACATATTCTAGGGCATCCAGTCAAATGAGCAGGGCAGAATAGAATTGCTATAATTGCTCAGTTAAAGTACTGTCCCTATACAGATTCCAAGTTTCAGCCATCATGGTGGGAAAACCCCTGGAGGGGTCTTTAGGGTCTGGATTCTGGGTTTCATAGGGGTGTACAATGGCCCTGGACCTGTATAGCACCCTGCTTGTAACTACATTCATTGCACAAAGTGCCAAGGTGAGTGCCCATGCAGAATCCAGTGCCTGAAGCAACATTACAGGCCGTCCTCACAGCGTGGAGTCGGTACAGTTCCCAAGGTTACACCGATTCAAGTGCACTGCTTCCTATTACTGTATTGGAAGACATTGAAGTTGACTAAAGAATTCACTGAGGAATCCAAAGATAAAATAAAAAAGGTAAGCCAAGAGTGATTTCTCCATAAGGGAGAAGAGGTCCATCACCTTAAAAGTGAGGTCTCACAGAATGGAGAAGGGTATAGGGGGGATGCCCAGGGCGTGTGTCCTCAAAAGCTTTCCAGTGTCCAAACACCTGCTGGTACCACCCTATAACCTATGAGACCTATGTGCCTGGGATCCGGTGCGTCCCTGTTCACCGGCTCAGGTGCGAATCCGGTCCAAATTTTGGCCTGAATTCGCACCTGAATCGAACCTAAGAGACGCACAGAACACTTTCTGAATGTGCACTGAGACCACCCCGGACCTGTGTGAACCGACTCCATTGACAGCCGATCACACTCGCCTGTCATACGTATTGAAATGGAGGGGAAATCCGCATCCAATTTGCATATGCGTAAACCCAGCCTTAATACTCAGCCTGTGTCCTGTACTGAACATTTAAGATAAGCTAGTGGTAGGAAGTTTCTTTTTCGTTTGCAAGTGTTTGATCCTCCTGTGACCATCACTAGAATTCCAAATGTGATGACTTTCTGTAACCCTCAATAGACAAGAAATAAATATTAAGGCTCCGTTCACCCTAGCATTAGTGTTTTTTCTTCTTTAACTGCTAAATTGGAATTTTGCATGGCAGGAACAGCACAGTTTAATTGCATGGGAGATTTTGACTGGTGGTGCCAACATGTCTCTAAAATTGCCATGTGTGCGCACTAGATAGGCACCATGTCTGGTTGTAGGTAAGCTAATCACCTGCCAGTTTATCCTTGAACACCATGTGAAAGGAGTCTTAAGCCTCGTACACACGGCCGTTTTTCTCGGCAAGAAAACTGCTGGGAGAGCTTGTTGCCGAGAAAACTGTGTGTATGGTTTCTCGTCAGGAATCTCGACGAGAGAAATAGAGAACCTGCTCTCTATTTTCCTCGTCGGGATTCTCGGTAGTGTTTCCTGACGAGAAAACCATGCGTGTGTACGAGGCTTGTATGCTTACCTGTCCCCAGGTAAGCCCGTGCATGCTCGATGAGACTTGACGCATGCGCGGTAGCTTACAAGGGTAGTGTAGGGTGTAGCAAGATGGCGGCGACGGCATCGAATGTGACAAGCGCATGCTCGTCGTAGTCGATGACGTCACCGCTTTCTTGCCATTCAAAAGAACGGTGGTTCTTTTGAATGGCCGTGTGTACACTCAGCGAGCAAGGCAAGCTTGCCGGGAATCTCGTCGGGAAAACCAAAGTTTTTTTTTCCCCCGACGAGATTCCCGCCCGTGTGTACGAGGCTTTACAGTATCAGAAAAACCTTTCCACTAGATTACTGTTCCTTTATTTGGGATTGGAAATGCATATACAAAGCATTTATTGGGTATGTACATACCTATCCTGTTCTACATCAGGATTCATAGAGCATATCCATGTATTAGGATATTCTTTATTCACAGCACTCAGCTGGAATGGAAGCGTCCGCCACTTTAAACACAGGTCTGCAAAGAGAAAAAAAGCACAATTTCTAAGAATAAAAGCTAGTGATTAATTGAAATATTGAACACTCCCCTATATTTTTGTTTAAGGCTCAGAGTAACTAGCTACAAAAAAATATGTAAATAATAGAAGGGAAAAGCAAGCCTAAACAATCAAGTCTTCCCCTAGGAAGGCATATTTACATACTCAAATATCTGACTGCTGGCCCAGAAATCTGAGTTTAAGAAACTTTAAAAAACAACTTTTGTAACATGGCCGATAACATAACTGCAATGTTCAAACTTTATAACAAATTCAAATACAATCCCAAAAATCTTAATATTGCATGTATAGTAGAATATCCATAATGTCATTACCAAAGATTCACATTTATTCATGCCCAAAGTGGAACTAGCCCCATTCAAATTCACATGGTAATTGGACAGTTTTCCTCCCACTGACTGATCACACTGTTAGAAAGGGGACAGATTTATGATTGACAGCACTGCTTTCTGACAACATGGGCTGCTCTGGAGACAGCGCTGTCATTCATAACGATCACATAGCTTGTAGCATTGTGTGCATCTGTGTCTGCATGTAAAACACAGCCTTGGCAGATGGATCACATAGCACTGCACCGCTGAGTTATCCTTCACTTCTATGAATAAATCTATGAATAAATCTATGAATAAATGATCAGCACGGCATGGCACTGGCCTGACATCACAAATCATTCATGCATAAAAGTGGTAGATCACACAGAGTGAAATGATCTTTTACTATTCTGAATGAAAAAGCATGGTCGATTTTTCATTCATAATATTGAAAGATCGTGTAGCTTAACCACTTCCATACCGCAGGCCATCATATGATGCCCTGGGCTTTCAGTGTTGATATCTGAATGATGCCTGAATCTACAGGCATCGTTCAGATATTGTTTTTTTTCGTGTTGGCAATTCCCTTCACCGTAAAAACAAATCATAGCGGCTGTTCTTACAGGCAGCGGGAGGGGACGTCCCCACCCCCCCAGGCTTCTCTCGCTCGCCCGTGCGATTGGCGAGTTGGAGAAGGAATCCACCGCTGGTGGAAGTTAGCCATAGAGATTTCCGAGGGACAGATGGTCCCCGGCAGTCTCTATGACTTTCTGAGGCGAAAGTAAACAATGCCAAAGCCTGAGATCGTTCACATCTCTCCATAAAGGAGGACCTGTCACGCACTATGCCTATTACAAGAGATGTTTACATTCCTTGTAATAGGAATAAAAGTGATCAAAAAAAATAATTTTTAAAAAGGGAAAGTGTAAAAAAAAAAAAAAAAAAAAAAAAAAAAAAAAAGGAAAGCGCCCCCGTCCCCGCATGTTTGCACGCAGAAGCAAACCCATACGTAGGTCGCATCCGCACATGTAAACATTGTTCAAACCACACATGTGAGGTCTCACTGCAAACGTTAGAGCAAGAGCGATATTTCTAGCTCAAGACCTCCTCTGTAACTCTAAACATGTAACCTGTTACAAAAAAAAAATGTGTGTTGCCTATAGAGATTTTTAAGTACTGAAGTGTGGCGCCATTACACGAGTGTGCGCATTTTTAAAGCGTGACATGTTAGCGATCTATTTTACTCGGCATAACATCTGTCACATTAAGAAAGAAAAAAAAGTTAGCCCAATTTTTTTTTTTTCAGGAAAGTTCCCCCCACCCAAAAAAACAAAACAAACAAGTTTGAAAAATTGCTGTGAAAATACGGAAAGACATAAGTTGCAATTCCCTAGGATCGCTGCTCATAATTTTCTAGCAAAAAAAAATAGGATTTTATAACAGCTTACCTGTAAAATCCTTTTCTTGGAGTACACCACGGGACACAGAGCCTAAGTCATTACATAGTGGGTTGTATAGTTCACCTCAGGTGATTGGACACTGGCACAACCAATGAAGACAAGTTCCCCTCTATATAACCCCTCCCATAAGGGAAGTACCTCAGTTTTGTAGCAAAGCAGTAAGTATCCCAGAAGAGGGGCGGGACCTCTGTGTCCCGTGGTGTACAAGAAAAGGATTTTACAGGTAAACTGTTATAAAAATCCTAATTTCTTTACCGTACACCACGGAAGACAGAGCCCAAGTAATTACATAGTAGGACGTCCAAGAGCAATGCCCAATATGAGGGGAGGGAGACACAGATCAAGCAGACCGCCATCGGACGAGAGGCCCTAAACCGCTGCCTGCAGCACACTACGCCCGAAGGTGGCATCCTCATGTCCTCTTACATCTATTTGATAGAATTTGGTAAATGTATGGACTGAAGACCAAGTTGCAGCCTTACAGATCTGAGCCATCGAAGCCTGATGATGCACTGCCCAGGAGGCACTTACTGCCGTGGTCGAGTGCGTCTTAACAGGAAAAGGAGGAATTTTATTCCTTAAATCATAAGTTTGAATAATCACTTGTCTAATACATTTAGAAATGGTCGATTTCGATGCTGCCTTGTCCTTTTTGGGACCATCTGTCAGAATAAACACCACATTTGTTTTACGAATCCGAGCAGTTGCTTGCAGATAAACTTTTATTGCTCTCACTACATCCCGAGAGTGCAATAATTTTTCCCCCGCTGACTGCAGTTCAGGAAAAAAGGAAAGCAAAACAATATCTTGATTTAAATGGAATGGCGTGACAAACCAAATAAGGCTCTTTACAAGAAAGAGCTGCTAATTCAGATACTCTCCTAGCAGAGGAGATAGCAACCAAAAACACTAATTTCCGATTTAAGAGAATCAATGGAATATGACGAATAGTTTCAAAGGGCTGCTTTTGCAAGCCTGACAGAATTAGATTCAAATCCCATGGGCACAAGGGAGGTTTGACTGGCGGATTTACCCGCAACACTCCCTGAATAAATGCCCAAAACTAGGGAATGAGATGCAAACGGTCTGTGAAAAAAGACTGATAGAGCCGAGATTTGACCCTTAATAGTACTGAGGGCTAATCTCTTATCTACCCCTAATTGACAGAAGGCTAGAATGCTACCAATGACATATTTTTGAGGGTTCCACCCTCTTGATTCACACCAGGAAACATATGCCTTCCAGACTCTATAATAAATTATTCTGGAGGCCGGCTTCCTAGCATTAATGAGAGTAGAAAGAACTGGACCCGAGAGTCCACGTTTCTTCAGCATGTAGGTTTCAACAGCCAGACCGTCAAATTTAGCTTTCGTAAAGAAGGATGGAACACTGGACCTTGTGATAGCAGGTCTTGGCGAAGTGGGAGAATCCAAGGCTTCCCCACTGCCATCCTTATGATCTTGGTGTACCAGGACCTTCTGGGCCAATTCGGGGCCACCAAGAGAACTGGTATTCCTTCTTTGATCTTGCAAAGAAGTCTCTGCAAGAGCAGAACTGTAGGGAATGCATAGATCAGGGAAAACTGATCCCAGGGAATCATTAGTGCATCTGTTCTGTAGGACAGAGGATCTTTTGACCTTGATCCGAAGTTGTCCAACTTCCTGTTGAACCTGGAAGCGTACAGGTCTACCTCCGGGGTCCCCCATTTCTGGCATATATCCTGAAAAATATTGGGGTGGAGAGACCACTCCCCCGGCAACAATTTCTGGCGGCTCAGGTAATCCGCTTGCCAATTCTCCACTCCTGGAATGAAGATTGCAGAAATGCAAGGAACATGAGCTTCTGCCCATGTTAAAATCTTGTTCACCTCTCTGAGCATCTCGACTCCGGGTGCTCCCTAGGTGATTGATGTAAACTACCGCAGTAGCATTGTCGGATTGAATCCAAACCGGGTGGCCATGTAACCTGTGTGTCCAGGTTTTTAGGGCTAGATATACTGCCCGAATCTCCAAAATGTTGATGGGTAGGGCCTTCCTCGGACTCGGACCAAGTTCCTTGGGCTGAGGCTTCTTCCAGAATTGCCCCCCAGCTCAACAGGCTGGCATCCGTAGATACCACTTTCCAAGTGACCGGAAGAAAGGATTTCCCTGCTCGCAAATTCTTGGTGTTTAACCACCAACTGAGGCTTTGGCGTACCTCTGAGGACAGGTGCATGGGCCAATCTAGAGCTTGGATCTTTCTGTTCCAGGCAGCCAAGATACTGTTTTGAAGTAGCCTTGAATGAAACTGGGCATACAGGATGGCCTCGAAAGAGGCCACCATTTCCCCCCCCCCCAACACTTTCATGCAATGGGGAATTGATTGTTTCCCCTTTGCCTTGACCATGCGGACCAGATCCTTTAAAGATTTGACCTTTGGCTCCGGAAGGAATACTTTGGTTTGGGTTGTGTCTAAGACCATGCCCAAATACTCTACCCTTCTTCAGGGCTGTAGAGGGGACTTTTGGAAGTTTAGGATCCAGCCTAAACACCCTAGGTATTTTACTGTAAAAAAAAAAAAAAAAACGCCACAAAAACCAGCGCACAATAGGCTTCAATGCAATTATGAAAATGGCAGATGGCCCTTTATTATAAAAAAATCAAGTTAGTCAAGCAGGGGACTTGGCAAGTTCCTGTGTAAATGTACAACATACAAAAAAGTCAAAAACTGAATGAATATAAAAACAGGAGATAATATGTAAAAAGAATGTATAAAATTGGGACCTGACATTCACTGACGAGAGGAGCTGAATCCAGGCTGTAGAAGATCAGCCTATGTGCCTGCAGCGTGCTGGGGCAGGGAGAATTAGAACACAGCCACCTGGCTCACTGGAGCTCAAGTGAGCCTGTAGATGAAAGACCCACAGGAAAGCGGAAGGTACAGGGACTTGTAGTGCAACTGAGAAGGCAGGTTGTCATCCAATGATATGGAAGCCGTGATGGAATCAAGCAGGGTGGCACAAGGTACATGAGAGCAGACAGGCTGAGGTCTGCAGTCCTCTGCGGGTGGACGATCTAGGAGAGCACTCTGTGCGGTGTGTGGTGAACACAATCAGGCAGCACTTCCACTGGTGAAAGCAGACCAGCTGCGTGGCCAGCGGGAGGAAGCAGGGGGGAGGGCTGGAAGCCGCAAATCCGTGACTCCGGAAGGGAGAAATCCACAAGGCAGGAAGACAAAGCACTGATGGTGAAAGGACAGTGTCACCCGGATGGTATCGTGTCCTGGGGGGATGATGGCTGGAGGAGCTTCTGGATAGCTCTGATGTCACGCTGCAAGCTGATGATGGCTGCCACAACAGCAGGAAAAATAAATAAAATAATGCTCCGCTGACAGTGGGGTCAGTTTGAAGGGGAAAAGGGATGGTCCTGGGCAACACCGACTACGCGTTTCGCGCTACAAGCGCTTTGTCACAGTCGAAGGGAAGTAGCACCCAGGAAGTTTAAATGAAAACAAGGATCAATCAGGAAGATGGGGGAATGGGAGGGGCGTGGTATAGGAAAAAAGGAGGAACCATGCAAGACCCGGATTCAGCTCCTTCTCCTCTGGCATATCAAAAAACATACACAATACTTTGGCCGGTACATTGATGACGATCCCCCCTTCCCATCCATTTTACATTGTTTAACACTGTCATTGGTTCTTAGCGCTGATGATTTTTTGATCTGTATTCTCTAGGTATTTTACTGTACTGAGTACACTGTGATTTAACTGTGCCATCGACTGTTCTACCAAGAGAAGATCGTCTTGATAAGCCGTCACCGTTATGCCCTGTGTTCTTAGATTTGCTAGAAGCGGGGCCAGAAGCTTTGTAAACACGCGAGGTGCTGTAGCCAAGCCAAAAAGGTAGAGCCACAAACTGATAGTGGCGGTTTTCCACAGCGAACCTTAGGAACTTTTGGTGAGCGGGATGAATAGGCACGTGTAAATATGCATCTTTGATGTCCATTGACGCCAAGAATTTTCCGCCTTGTAGGGTGGAAACCACTGATCGAATTGTTTCCATTCGGAAATGACATATGTTTAGAAACTGATTTAGAGCTTCTAGATCCAGAATGGGTCTGACGTCCGTTCGGCTTTGGAACCACAAAAAGATTTGAATAGAACCCCGTGCCTTGTTCCTTTAGGGGAACTACTTTGATTACACGTTGGACAGCAAGTGATCCACTGCTTGGAAGGAGGGTTTTCTTTTTAATGGATCTTTGTAGACATTTGAGTTTAGGAACCGATAAGGTGCGATTTCCCACAATTCTGTCTTGTATCCTGAGGATACCGTGGAAAATAGGATTTTTATAACAGCTTACCTGTAAAATCCTTTTCTTGGAGTACATCACGGGACACAGAGCGACATAGTCATTACTAATGGGTTATATAGATACCGTCAGGTGCTGGCACTGGCAACTTCCAAAACCGGAAGTACCCTCCCCTATATAAGCCCCTCCCATCCGGGAGCACCTCAGTTTTGTAGCAAAGCAATAAGTGTCCCTAAAGAGGGGCGGGAGCTCTGTGTCCCGTGATGTACTCCAAGAAAAGGATTTTACAGGTAAGCTGTTATAAAAATCCTATTTTCTTTCTCGTACATCACGGGACACAGAGCGACATAGTCATTACTAATGGGATGTCCTAAAGCAATGCCAAATGAGGGGGGGGATACACCATATATAAGCTGAGCGCTATCAGACATGAGGATCTTTTGCGGCCTGCAACACACTGCGCCCAAAGGCGACATCCTCCTGACTTCTAACGTCCACCTGGTAGAACCTAGTAAACGTGTGAACTGAAGACCATGTTGCGGCCTTACAGATTTGAGCCAGGGAGGCCTGGTGATGCACTGCCCATGAAGTTCCAACTGCTCTCGTGGAGTGCGCTCTAACTTTGAACGGAGGCGGTCTCCTTCTCAAGCCATAGGCTTGTATTATGACCTGTCGAATCCACCTGGCTAAAGTAGATTTTGACGCTGCCTGACCCTTTCTGGGGCCTTCCGGCAGAATAAACAAAGTATCCGTTCTGCGAATCTGAGCAGTGGCTTTTAGATAAGCTTTAACTGCTCTTACTACATCCAAAGAATGCAATAACTTTTCCTCTACCGAAGTAGGTTTGGGGAAAAAAGAAGGAAGAACCACATCTTGGTTCAAATGAAACCTCGATACCACCTTAGGAAGAAAGGCTGGCTGAGGACGTAATACTACTCTGTCCTTATGGATAACCAGATATGGCTCTTTACAGGACATAGCTGCTAATTCCGACACTCTTTTAGCCGAACAAATGGCTACTAGAAAAATCTATTTCCTGGTGAGAAGCACCAAGGAAATATGCTGTAATGGTTCAAATGGTTGTTTCTGTAAAACCGACAGAACCAAGTTTAGATCCCATGGACATAAGGGAATATTAACCGGAGGACTAATACGCATCACTCCTTGTATAAAGGCTTTGACTAGTGAATGCGAAGCCAAGGGCCTTTGAAAAAATATTGACAAGGCCGAAATCTGACCCTTGATAGTACTCAAGGCAAGCTTCCTATCTACAGCCCATTGTAGGAAGTCCAGAATCCTACCTATTACGTATTTACGTGGATGCCATTTCTTGGCCTCACACCAGGCGATGTACGCCTTCCAGATTCTATAGTAGATCTGCCTGGATACCGGCTTCCTGGCATTGATCATGGTAGATACTACAGCATTAGAGAGCCCTCTCTTTTTTAGAATGTGGGCTTCAATAGCCAGGCCGTCAAACCTAGGGCTGGTAAGGAAGGGTGGTATATCGGTCCTTGCGAAAGCAGGTCCGGACGATGTGGGAGGGTCCAAGGACTCCCCACAGACATTTTTACAATCTCCGCGTACCATGCTCTTCGGGGCCACGCTGGAGCCACCAGAATCACTGGTTTCTTTTCTACCCTGATTCTGCGGAGTAATCGAGGTAACAATTGTGGCGGTGGGAATGCATATATCAGCTTGAACTGATCCCAAGGGAACACTAGGGCATCCGAGCCGCAACCTAGGGGATCCCTTGTCCAAGAGACAAACTTGTCCACTTTTGTGTTGAATCTGGATGCTAGCAGATCTACATCCGGTGTTCCCCACCGCTGACATATTGTCCGGAAAACCTCGGGATGAAGGGACCATTCCCCTGGGCATAATTGTTGGCGACTTAGAAAGTCCGCCTTCCAATTCTCCACTCCTGGAATGAATACCGCAGATATGGCTGGGACATATCTTTCTGCCCATCTCAGGATGTAATTTACTTCCCTTTGGGCTGCACGACTCCTGGTGCCCCCCTGATGATTGATATATGCCACTGCTGTGGCATTGTCTGATTGAATTCTGACAGGGGACCCTTGGAGTTTGGATGTCCATGCTACTAGGGCATACCGGGCTGCTCGTATTCTCTAAGAGATTGATGGGCAGGGCCTTTTCCGCATCCGACCATCTGCCCTGGAGAGACCATTGCTCCAGTACTGCTCCCCAGCCTATAAGGCTGGCATCTGTAGTGACCACCTTCCAGGAAATCGGACTGAAGGATTTCCCTCTTTCCAGATTCTGGGGAACCAACCACCAGCGGAGGCTCTTGCGAACGGAAGGGGACAAGGACATTGGTAAGTCCAGAGCCTGAACTTTTTTGTTCCAGGCTGACAGTATGGCCCTTTGCAACTTCCTTGAATGGAATTGACCGTAGGGTACTGCTTCGAATGATGCCACCATTTTTCCCAGCAGCCTCATTCACAGGCGTATGGATGGCTGTCTTTTTGAACCCACTAAGTGGATCAAATCTCTCAAAGACTACCCCTTTTCTTGAGGCAAGAAAATTTTTCTCTGGTCTGAATCCAGCCTTAGCCCCAAGTATTCCAGACTTTTGACTGGTTTTAGGGCTGACTTGTCTCGGTTGATAATCCAACCGTGATATTCCAGATACTTGATTGTCTCGTGAACAACCACTTCTAGTTTTTCCACTGAGTGGTCTATCAGCAACAAGTCGTCTAGATATGCCATTATCGTTACACCTCGTGTTCTTAGATTGGCCAATAATGGGGCCAGAATTTTTGTGAACACTCTTGGTGCTGTGGCCAGACCGAAGGGTAAGGCTCTGAACTGAAAATGGCGCCCTTCTACCGCAAAGCGTAGAAATTTTTGGTGGGCTGGAAAGATGGGAATGTGCAAATAAGCATCTTTGATGTCGATCGAGGCTAACCATTCCTCCCCTTGTAGGGCAGTGGCTACCGATCGGATCGACTCCATCCGGAAAGTCCTGATATGTAGGAATTTGTTTAGCCCTTTTAGATTTAATATGGGCCTCACGTCCCCGTTTGGCTTCGGGACTGTAAAGAGGTTTGAGTAAAACCCGAACCCCCATTCTTCCAGGGGAACCTCTATAATTACTGCTTGGAGCAATAATTGTTCTAGTGCCAACAGGAGGGATCCTCTCTTCTGGGGATCCCTTGGCACGTTTGACCTTATAAAGCGGGAAGGAGGGGAGTTTTTTAACTCCAATTTGTATCCCAGATTTACTGCGGAGAGCACCCATCTGTCTCGGATCGTGTCCCGCCAGGTCTCTGTGAACAACTGAAGTCTTCCCCCCACCCGATTGGGTGGGGGCAACCCTTCATGCATTTGACTTTGGGGGAGGTTTTGTACCTCTCCTGCTCCAGGGCTTCTTGTTACCCTGCAATTGTCCCTGATTTTTACCTCCGGGATTTGACCGAGGAGGCCGTCGGAACTGTTTCACAGCCGATGTCCTAGGGACTGGAGAAGCAGGCCTCTTAAAAGAGGGACCTCTAACTCTATTTTTAACCGGCAAAAGTGTACTTTTACCGCTGGAAATTCTCTGGATATATTTGTCCAGGTCTTCCCCGAATAAGCGTTCACCATGAAATGGGAAGCTGACCAGCAATTTTTTACAGGGAGCTTCAGCAGACCAGTTTTTGAGCCATAGAAGCCTGCGCATATGTACTACAGACAGCGTAAGGCGGGAGGCCTGATGGATTGAATCCTTTATAGCGTCCACCGCAAAGCATAAGGCTCTAGGTAGATCAGCTAGGGCAAGAGCCTGCTGATCTGGCAAGTCCCTTAAGACCTGTTTCAACTGATCCTTCACTGCTTGGCAGACCCCAATAGCTGCCACTGCTGGTTGTGTCACCAATCCTGCTGTAGAAAAAGCAGATTTTAATAAGGACTCCAATTTTTTATCTATTGGGTCCTTGAACATTTGGACATTATCCACCGGACATGTCAGTGATTTATTCACACAAGAGATGGCTGCGTCCACTGTAGGGACCCTCCATTTTCTGATGAACTTATCCTCCATGGGATAGACCACCGGAAATCTCTTGGGGGGAGTAAATATTTTGTCAGGATGCTCCCAATCCTGGTAAATGAGCCCTTCCAGTAAAGGATGGATCGGAAAGGAACAAACAGTCTGGGGAGCTTTTAGCGACCCCAACGAGGAGACAGAAGTGGATGATGGCTCCGCAAGTGGCATTTTAAATGCTGATCGGACCATATTAGTCAGGGACTGAACCCATAACCTTTCAGCATGTGATGCTGAGAACGGCTCTTCCACTGTTGATTCCTCTACAACCGAATCGACCTCACCCTGATCCCCTTCAGGTAGGTCGATCCCTGTATGGGACTGTTGCTCTGTTAACAGGCACTCTGAGGGAGGAGACGGAGATCGGGCGCTTTTCTCCTGTGACAGGGAAGCCGCGATCAATGCTGACAATCTCTCTTCCAGCCCTCCCAGAGCTGAGGAAAAAACCTCCTCTGTTACATACACAGGAGCAGGTGAACTGAGGACAGCCACAGTACCAGGTACTCCTGAGGGTGCTCTACGGTCACTAACCTCTGATTCTTCAGGGGAGACTGGTGCAGCCAAAGCATGCCCAAGATCCTCAGAGCCCGATGGAGACCCCCTATTCCACCTGGAATTTCTAGTCCCGGAGTTTTTAGACGGCATATTCCTAAGCCACAAAGCTGAGGTATTCCAGCCGAAATACACCAGTTACTGACAATAGTCTAGCATAAATGCTGCTATAAGAAACAGTTGGTGTCTACTAATGTGCCTTTCTAGGGGATGCCTGTATCAACCGCTTGCTGTATGCCTTCTTTAAATGTTGCCAGCTCTGTCTCTGTACTTCATAGCCAGCTCACCACACAAAATTGTGGTTTTTAACATGCTGGGACGCCCGCACATGCGCAGAAGCGCTGCGGCGCGCACAGAGCGTCATCCCCCAGGCTCCGCCCCCTTTCCCGGCTCACCTCTATATATAGAGGCGCGTGCACGCGCACGCGCGCGGCCACGTGCGCCTTCGGCGCTAATTTCGAAAATGGAAACCAGGGACAAGAGCCAGGGCCCCTTTGCCGCAGGCCGGGGGATGGACGAGCATTGCAACATGGCAGAGGAAGCAGTTTCCCATAAGAGAACTCACCATCTGCCTGGACTCGCTCTGATGAGAAAAAACTAGTCCACATGACAAGAAACGTTCCACAGCGGCCTCTAGTGGACAAACACAGGTACCGCAGTCTAATATATTAAATATATATATATATATATATAAAAAAAAATTTTTTTTTTTCTTGACCACCATTAAAAATTATTACATTTTTTTAGTAGTTACAGGCATGCACAGAATTTTGCGGGAATACCATTAGGTAACAGACAGAAAGACAAATTAGGCTTGGGGGTCCCCCAATAGAACCAAGTTCCTGGGGGCCCCCACTTACCTGTTCCCCGCCGCAGGACTTTGTTTGGTCCACAAAAGCCCAAACTTCACCTATCACGGCAGGCATTGTAATCAAACCTTCAGGGACCGGGTTCCCAAGGATTCCACTCCCCTGGACCTGTATAGCACCCTGCACAGAAAACATCTTGGTCGTGGGTATGACCAGAGCTCTGGATCCCAGGGTCCAGCTCTCCTAAGAGAAGCATTACAGGCAAAACCTTGCTCTTCTCTGCAAGGCCCGGGTACCGACCGTTTAGCTAGGAAGCTTTTTTGGTCGGATCCGGAATAGCTTACTGAGGCCCAAAAGAACCTGTACGCAAGCTCAGTGAAAAACACATGTTTCTTCTTGGCCAACACCTTAGACACTGGCAAAAAAACTGAGGTGCTCCCGGATGGGAGGGGCTTATATAGGGGAGGGTACTTCCGGTTTTGGAAGTTGCCAGTGCCAGCACCTGACGGTATCTATATAACCCATTAGTAATGACTATGTCGCTCTGTGTCCCGTGATGTACGAGAAAGAAATTACCCATTTGTCCCGGATCTCTGTCTGCCAAGCTGCTGAAAACTGCTGAAGCCGTCCCCCCACTCGGCCGAGCGGGGACGCCCCTTCATGAGGAAGCTTTAGGGTTCTGTTTACCCGTGATTTGTACCCATGGTCTTTTGTGACCCTGGGTCTGAATCTGGGATTTCGGTTTTGTGGTTGATTGAGAATGCCGTCGCCACTGCCTAGAGGCAGAGGTCCCTGGAACTGGGGAAAGAGACTGTTTAAAACATAGGCATTTAATTTGCTTTTTCTCGGCCAATAGTGTAGACTTCCCACTTGAGATCTTCTGGATGTATTTATTCAGATCATCCCCAAAGAGTCGTTCCCCATGAAAGGGGAAACCAGCCAAAAGCTTTTTACATAGAGCTTCCGCAGTCCAATGCTTTAACCAAAGGATTCTGCGCATATGCACCAGTTGGAGCGTAAGGCGGGATGCCTGTTGGATAGAATCTCTCATGGCATCGACCGTAAAACATAAGGCCTTAGGCAGGTTCTTCCAAAGCTTAAGCTGGTCTGGAGGAAGATCCTTGAGCCCTTGTTTTACCTGTTTCTTTAGGACCTGACACATACCAACAGCCGCCACAGCAGGTTGGGTCACAGCGCCCGCCATCACAAATGAAGATTTAAGTAAAGATTCTAACTTCTTTTCAGAAAAATCTTTTAACACCTGTACATTGTCTACTGGACAAGCTAGGTTTTAACACCTGTACATTGTCTACTTGTCTACTGGACAAGCTACGGTAGCTTCCATTTTTTAGTAAACTTTTCCTTCCTCCAAAGGATAGAGAACCTTAAATTTCCTAAGAGGAGAAAAATGCTTATCTGGAGGTTGCCAGTCGGCATAAATACGTTTTTCCAATAAAGGATGAACAGGAAAGGAGCATGCAGCTTGTGGGGATTTAAATGAACCCAGGGAGGAAACAGGCGATTCAGTTAACCCCTCAGAGGGCAACTTGAACGTGGAACGTACTGCTTCAGCATAAAACATTGCACCTGCTATTTTAGGGCCTGTGATGCAGAAAAAGGTTCCTCTGATCCACCCGATCCACCCGACTGCTCATCATCCTTATCTTCTAAAGGCGCCACATTCTCATCGTCCTCATCAGATTTTTCTGACGAGGGATCTAGAACGGAAGGGGACCTGCTTCGTTTTTTATCCTTTTTTTTTTACGGATTTAGCGATTAAAGTGGCGATCCTCCCTTCCAAATTGTCTAGAGCTGCTGCCAAAGTGTCTTCAGTGACATATGCAGGAGCTGGCACAACAGGAGAGGCTGCTATTCCTGATAAAAGGCAATGGCTCATCCTGTACGGGTGCATCGGATTCCTCAGTAGAGGATAATATCTGGCCAGAACGGTTAGAGCCTCCTGTTTTAGGTGGCGTGTCTTTTTTGTCTTTTTTAGTCCCTGAATTGTTTTTCTGGGAAGACATGTTCCTAAGCCAAAAGCAGAGGTACAGAGACAGTGCATACACAACTGTGCTAGTTTAGCAATCTACATAAAGTAAGCAACTATCACACAGTCTGATGCTCAGTAGGTGCCTCTAAGTGCCTGTAATCCAACCACCTAGAGAAAAAAACTTACATGCCCCCAGGCTGCTGTCTCTTTTCCTGTGGAGTCTGTCAGGCATCTGAGGCCGATTTCAAAGCTTCCCGCCTCGCGTATGCGCAGTAGAGCGGCGTGCGCACTCGCGTGACTACGTCCCCTTTTTTCTCCTGCCAAGTTCATGGGCCGAAAAGCGTGCCCCCTGTGCGTGCGCGCGCGCGCCTATGGGGAATGCGCAATGGGGAAGAGAGAGGCAACGGCATGGGTGCTTCCACACTATCTGCCTCCTGGAAGACATCCACTCCTGTGGAGAGACCCACATTTCTGTGTTGCAGAGCCTTGCAGCGGAGGAAGTGCCTGTACCAAGTACACTGTGCACTGAGCTTTCGTTCCTGACATGGTGAGTGGAACTCTTTACACCCTCTAGTGGCGGTTTCAGGCAAGACAGTCATTTTCAAAAAAAGGGGAAAGTACTTAAGTGTTTAAAACTTAGACTTTTCCCACTTACCTTATCCGTGCCGCAGGACCGCCTAGACCAGACAGTACCAATCTTCACCCCTCATGGCGGGTAGTGTTGTGCCAACCTTCAGGGGTATGGGTTCCTACTCTTCCCTGGGCCTTGTAAAAGACTCTGCCTAAATACTTTTGCGCATTTTTACGTTTGGGAAAGTGCTGGATCCAAGAGCTTAGTCCTCCAAAGAGAAAAAATAACAGGCACTGCCTCGGTCTTCTGCGAGGCTCAGGTACCATCCATTTGGCATATTAAATAAGCACTTTGTATGTACCCGGCGGCGTAGCTCCTTAAAGTGGGTGTAAACCCACTTTTGCAACTTGCACCTACAGGTAAGCCTAGATTAAGGCTTACCTGTAGGTGCAAGAAATATCTCCTAAACCTACACGGTTTAGGAGATATTTACTAAAATCACAGGCGCCGCTGTCTACGGCGCATGCGCGCCGTAGATAATGGCGCATTAATGGGGTTAATCCCATTCACAAATTCGGCTAAGTCCCAGCAACGCTTGGGCTTAGCCGAATTTGACGGCTCCGGCGCGCATGCGAGGAGTCACGTCTTTGCAGCTCCGGCCAATCACAGCGCCGGAGCGGCGCTGTGATTGGCTGGAGCGGCGATACCCGGAAGTAACATTCCGGCTATCGCCGCAGTGATGGCTGCGGCTGGAGAGAGGAACACTGACGGCTTCGGGGGCCCCGATCTAAGGTAAGTGGTAAATAATGAGCTAGTATGCTAGTCATACTAGCTCATTATAGCTTTCTCTTACAGGTTGTTTAAAAAAAAAAAAAATAGGGGTTTACAACCACTTTAACCCCCGGAGGAATTCCAACAGAGCTCCTTCTTAGCACATCCTTCTTGTGCTCTTCACCTTAGACACTGGCAAAAAAACTGAGGTACTTCCCTTATGGGAGGGGTTATATAGAGGGGAACTTGTCTTCATTGGTTGTACCAGTGTCCAATCACCTGAGGTGAACTATACAACCCACTATGTAATGACTTAGGCTCTGTGTTCCGTGTTGTACGATAAAGAAATTATGATTTTTACATGTAGGAGAGAAGTGCTGTAATTCACATTGTTTGGAAGTGGTTAATCAAGGGGTGGGGTACTGGTTTTAATCAACCCCCCCTCTCCATTCCCCCAACAGAAAGGCTCATAATTTTTTCCAAGTGTTCTTCTTTAACAGGCACATTTATACATGAACATTATACATATTTTGCTTTTCGGTCCTCTTGTGATATTGGATATAAAAGTTATATGGGGAAGGCAGCAATTTATTACACAGAGCTGACTTTCTGTCAGGTAAATAACTATATATTGGCACCTATTGGTGTTAGGCAGAAACCTGCAAAGTCTGCAACATGTCATCCACAGAAGATTATACCCAATGTACAATTTGCTGTTATTGCAAAGATTTCGAGAAATGTTAGAAAATGCAAAAAGGTAGCATTACAAAAGTACTTTATGTAAAAGCATGTTGTATTACAATATATTTTTACTAATAATTCCTTGCCCCCAACATAAAACACATTTCATAAAGTGCTTCTTACCACACTGAATAGTAGTTGGGATCTCCATTGCTCGTCTTCTTTTATACCTCAACTCAGACGATGGAGGCTGTTTCCATTTTGCCGATATATAACCAAACTCATCCCAGAACTTTGCAATTCCTTTCTCAGCTATGGGATGAGAGAAAAAAAAAAAAGCAGAAAGTTGTCATAAAAAATCATGTGTACTAGAAAACAGATCAATAACTTGTATGAATGAAAACAAAGCACATAGGATTTCACTTGCGCATTCTAAAACTGGCCATATCAGTGTGGAAAGTTAAACAATCTAATTTCAGGGATACCTCAGTTTCTTCTATAGGATTCTACAATTGTCACTCAACTTGGAGGCACAGTTAGAGAATTATAAGCCCACCTCAAACGATCCAGTAATAACAGTTTAAAAAATTACAGGGTCCCAAAGGGTTAACCTCAAACCTTTATTCCCACCCAACCCAGAGACCTCTCTCTAACACATTTCACTCCCTACTGGGGCTTAATCGTTAAGGTCTATAGTTAAGCCACAGTAGGGGCCAAATTAGAGGTCTGTGGATGGATTGTCTGTGCACGTGCTGTGCAGCTCCAGAATTGTGTTGTGGTATGTGGCGGGAACAGACCCCCCCAGGAGTGGGCCCTTGTGGCTGGAGTGGATGACTGTGGTGTTCTTGTGAATGGCAAGGTCTGCATCAAAGTCTTTATCACATTGTTCATAAGAACCCTTTGCCAACTGCTCCCTCAACAGGAGATAGTTTAGATATCCCACAATACTGATGCCCTGGGAGCGCAACAAAGTGAGCACAGGATTTAGCACCTCGCTGACCACTCAAGGTGTGGAAAACAGGCTGAATGGCAGGGCTACAAACTTGAACTTGGAGCCCACAGCAAAGGGAATGAATTGCCAGTGCACTGGGGGAAAAAAAGGGGACATAATTATGCAGCTCCAAAAAGGATGCTGTCCTCGAAGCGCATGCACATGGATCTGTTCTGCAGCCCAGTGTTTCAGCCAAGCCGTTCACTGCATTTCTACTGACAGGAGACTCATTGGGGAAATAAGACAATCGATATCTACTAACCCATCAACGTTTTCGCTTAGGGCTGCTGGCATGAGCTTTAAACATTCCAAAATACACAGGGGATTAGTTTAGAGAAAACCAGAATATCTTTTAATGGCACTAATCTATTCCCTTAAAGTTTGACAAATCAACGTCAGGCCCAGCCAGAGAAAACAAGGATTGAAAAATCTCGAGATGTTTATTGATGGGATCCTAAAAAAACAGGCATATTGACTACTAAGGATGAGCTCAGGCATGTTCACAACCCACACGACTTCCTGACGGGCCCTGCACGTGCGGGTTTGCGAACATGCCTGAGCTCATCCTTATTGCCTACAGGGATCTTTATTAACTACTTCATGCCTGCGCAATAGCCGAATAATGGCTACAGTGTGGGCTTACTTTGTCGGGAGGCTGTCATATGAAGTCCTCCCGTGATCGCGCTGCCTGCGCGCCATGCTCTAAAACACTGAGTCCTTCCGACTCAGCTGATCACAGATCAGAGTAAAGGACCAATCACAGCAACCCTTTACCATGTGATCAGCTGTGCCCAATGACCGCTGATCACGATGTAACAGATGTCGATTATCAGTACTACTTTCCTCACGTTGTCAGCGCAAAGAAAAAGAGGAGAGCCGATAACCGGATTCTGTTAAAGGGACATCACACTGATGATCAGGGCACTGATTAGCAGTGTCCTGATTATCAGTGCAGTCCCAACAGTGCTGCCAATTAGTGCCCACCAGTGCCTTCTCATCAGTGTCACCCCATCAGTGTCACCCCATCAGTGTCACCCCATCAGTGTCACCCCATCAGTGCCACCCCATCAGTGCCACCCCATCAGTGCCACCCCATCACTGCCACCCCATCACTGCCACCCCATCAGTGCCACCCCATCAGTGTACATCTGTGAAGGAGAAAACTTACCGATTTGCAAAATTTTATAACTATGATTTTTTTTTTACTTTTGTGTAGCAAAAAAAAAACCCCAGTAGTGATTAAATACCCGCCAAAAGAAAGCTCTATTGGTGTGAAAAAAATGATATGGATACAGTTTTGCATAAACGCATGAAATTTGGCGTGGGCAGGAAGGGGGTAAACGTGCCCAGTAGGCAAGTAGTTAAAATGGGCTACTGCAGGAGGCACAGTGGGAAAGAAAGGAAAGGCCCACTTCCCAAGCAAGCAGAAAACCGCCAACATATAGGGGGGGGGTATCCGGATTAGCCCAGACCCCCTAAAGGATATCAGAGACTAGTGGGTGCACTGGGAAAAATTGGTAGTCTGAGGGGTGTGGTTGCTTTTCCAACTCTAAGGTGATGTGCCACGAATAGAGGGGAAATGGTCTCTCTAAGGCTAGCAATGGACTGATCAATTTTTTTTATTCCCCCCTTCATTCAGCCAATGGAAAAAAAAAACGAATGGACAGATTCCCCCATCCACACAAGCAAGGAAATTGAAGAATCCTTCCACTAGGACATTGTGTTCCGACAGCTGGAAAGACCTGTTAGAGTGCTACTCGTATGCCTGGGAGTCGGCATGTTGCACTGCAAGGCAGAGACAATGTATCTCAGGGTGCAAGGCTAAGCCTTAGTTATTCACAAACCATCTCCTAATAACAGGAGAGAGTCGGATGGTGAGAGATGACAAGGTCACTGTTGGCAAACAGCAAAGACCAACCATGAAAGTTCCCCATGCCACTTCTGATTAAGAGAAGTTGTGGGAAGAAGTTACCATATGCTGAATGGCAGGAACAAGAGCACAGAGCTAAGTGCGTCATTGCTCATTTGTGCAGCATGAACCTTTTTCACAGTAAGCCGAAAGAAAACAGGGATCATAAGGGTGCCCAACAGTCCTAATAGAAAGGTAGCTCACAATGCACATGGTCTGCTCACCTACTTACAAAGTGAGTCTTCAGAAACTGGGTAACACCAGAGTCTGTACCACCGCTCTGAACCCAGAAAGCATGCCACAGCTAACACAATATACTCAGATCTGGAAAGTGCCATAATACAAAGCCCAGTGCCCTAGTTACACATTCCCCAAATCGTCCAATCCAGCAGGGCCTGGGTATGGCCTCCAAAGCTAGTGCTGAGGGTACACTGGTCTGGATAGCTGTGTATAGAAACACCCTCAAGCAGGAGGAGGAAAATGTTGATTGAAGAAAAGGATTTAAGCTTGAAAAAATGGCTAGCAGGAATAGTTAAACCTCTCTCAGTACAGCAAAAAGACATCCTGCTAGGACACTAGCACAAAATCTAAGGCAGGGATTCTCAAACTACGGCCCTCCAGCTGTTGTGGAACTACAAATCCCATGAGGCATTGCAAAACTCTGACATTCACAGACATGACTAGGCATGATGGGAATTGTAGTTCCTGAACACCTAGAGGGCCGTAGTTTGAAGACCCTTGATCTAAGGTATGCTGAGAATGGGAAAGGTATACCAAGCTAGTCACTGTTTTTTTTTTTGGTTGCCAGTGTCCAGATCCTCCTGTAGGCTACAGTACAACTCAAATGTCTAGGAATCCTTCCTTCAATGAATGAGAAGGAATGACAAAGTTTAATACTTTTTCTGCACTGTAATAAAGGGGAAAAAAAAAAAAAAAAACGTACATTTAAAATGACAAATACCCAGATAAAAAACAAAAACACCTTTAGCGCAAGTTCACCAAAACGTCTAGAGATAACATTCAGTAATTTTTTACCTCAGTATTTGTAAACAACTCACCGATGCCAATGTCTTTCCAATATTGTGCCAAGTGCTCCCCCATAGCTTTCAAAAGGTGTTTGTACTCCTTTGCATCTGCAAAGTCCTGTTTGTTGTGTGTAGGTTCCAGGACAAGATAGGGGACATCAACTACTCCCACTACACCTCCACAGGCCCTAGAAAGGAATGTGCCATAACATAAAGAAAATACAAGAAATACACTAATCTCATCCATCATTTTTTTTTTTATTCTTTGACTTCTACAAAATGTAAAGCGAGGTTATACTATGTTTTTTCTTGTGTGGATTGGCAACAAAATCGTTAACTGAAGTCACTAAGAGCCCATTCACACTGGGGCAACACGACTTCCAGCGCGACTTTGGGAGGCAACTTGGACACGACTCGAGCATGAATCACAGCACGACTCCAGGCAACTTACAAGGCAACTTAAAGTTGCCTCCAGGACAGGAGGCTTTCCAGTGGCCAATCAAACAATAATCAGCTCTGTGGGAGGGGTTTGCCTGGAAAACTATTTTTTATTTCCTGGAAAGTTGCTTCAGTTAAGACAGGGGATCAGACTTGGAAGCAAATTCCATTGAAATCAATGGGTACAAGTCGCCTAGAAGTCGGATTGAAGTAGCACAGGAACCTTTTCTGAAGTCGGAGCGACTGCAGTAGTGTACATTAAGACGGATCCATTCACTTACATTTATTTTTTAATGTAGCATGACTTGAGGCGACTTGAAGTCGGATCCAAAGTTGCCCCTGTGTGAATGGGCTCTTAGACTTACCAACAAGACTGCAACTAACTGCAAACAAGTATTTTGAAGCAGGTAAGATAATTTTAAAAAATCCTTTGAAACCTTCTAAAAGGAATACATTGGCAGTTAAAGTCACACAGAATCCCCCTGCTCGCATAAGGGTTAAACAGCCAAGCTGTCGGTTTTAGCAATTTTCCCAACTTTTTGCCATTTCATAATGCATGTTTTCACCATTATGACTATAACTTGATTTAGATGCTCCAGAAAAGGAACCATTTACAAACACATGATCAATGCTGTGTACATAGTATACAGTGCCTTGAAAAAGTATCAATGCGCCTTGAAATTTTCCAAATTTTGTTAGGTTACAACCAATAATGTAAATGTATTTTAATGGGATTTTATGTGATAGACCAACGCAAAGTGGCACATAATTATGACGTGGAAAGAAAATGATAAAACATTTTTTACAAATAAATATGCGAAAAGTGTCAATACTTTGTAGAACCACCTTTCGCTGCAATTACAACTGCAAGTCTATTTGGGGATGTCCAGGTTTTCACATCTAAAAAAAAGAGTTACATTTTTGCCCATTCTTTGCAAAATTGCTCAATCTCTGACAGATTGGATGGAGAGCGTCTGAAGAGCAATTTTCAAGTCTTGCCACAGATTCTCAATTAGATTTAGGTCTGGACTTTGACTGGGCCGTTCTAACACCTGAATATGCTTTGATCTAAACCATTCCATTGTAGCTCTGGCTGAATGTTTAGGGTCATTCTCCTGCTGGAAGGTGAACCTCCACCCCAGTCTCAAGGTCTTTTGCAGACTCTTATTCCTCGTACACACGGCCGGGATTTCCGACGGGAAAACTACGGTGAGAGCTGTTGACCGGGAATCCCGGCCGTGTGTATGCTCCATCGCAATTTTTCCGACGGGAAAACTGCCAAACACCGCCGGCAAAAAAAGAGAACTGGCTCTTTTTTCCTGTCGGGATTTCCGACGGACTTTTTCCTGCCGGAAATCCCGAGCGTGTGTACGAGGCACTACAGGTTTTCTTCTAAGATTGCCCTGTATTTGGCTCCATCCCTCTCCCCATCAACTGACCGGTTTCCCTGTCCCTGCTGAAGAAAAGCATCCCCACAACATGATGATGCCACCTCAATGTTTCATGGTGGGGATGGTGTGTTCAGGGTGATGTGCAGTGTTAGTTTTCCACCACACATAGCGTTTTGCTTTTAGGCTAAAAAGTTCAATTTGGTCTCATCTGATGAGAGCACCTTCTTCCACATAATTGCTGTGTCCCCCACATGGCTTCTTGCAAACTGCAAAAGGGACTTCTTATGGCTTTCTTTTAACGATGGCTTTCTTCTTGTCACTCATCCATAAAGGCCAGATTTGTAGAGTGTATGACTTATCGTTGTCCTGTGGACAGATTCTCCCACCTGAGCTGTGGATCTCTGCAGTTCCTCCAGAGTTACTATGGGCCTCTTGGCTGCTTCTTTGATTAACGCTTTCTTTGCCTGGAAGGTCAGTTTAGGTGGACGGCCATGTCTTGGTAGGTTTGCAGTTGTGCCATACTCTTTCCCTTTTCGGATAATGGATTGAACCGTGCTCCCTGAGATGTTCAAAACTTGGGATAATTTTTATAACCTAACCTGCATTAAACTTCTCCACAACTTTATCCCTGACCTGTCTGGTGTGTTCCTAAGCCTTCATAATGCTGCTTGTTTACTAAGGTTCTCTAACAAACCTCAGAGGGCTTCACAGAACAGCTGTATTTATACTGAGATTAAATTACACACATGGACTCTATTTACTAATTAGGTGACTTTTTAACGCAATTGGTTCCACTAGATTTGAGTTAGGGGGATCAGTGTAAAGGGGGCTGAAAAAAAATGCACGCCACACTTTACAGATATATATAAAACATTTATACATTTTCCTTCCACTTCACAATTATGTGCCACTTTGTGTTGGTCTATCATATAAAATCCCAATAAAATACATTTACGGTTTTGGTTGTAACATGGCAAATATAGGAAAATTTCAAGGGATATGAATACTTTTTCAAGGCACTGTATAAGGCACCACCATAAACCACTTACTGGGCTGAGACTTCAGAATTCACCTGCACAGCCACCTGCTGGGGAATCCGAGATTGCAGACTCTATGAGCAGAATAGCTGTTATTACTGTTTGGCTAAACTTAGTGGTGGGAATTTAATAAAGCTGATCCGCCACTTTTTTGGCATTAATCCCTCTGGTTTATTCATAAAGCATTTGTGATAATTCTGATAGCAAATTCATGTATATCCACTTTTACATTGTTGTGCATTGAATGGGCAAATTCAACATAACAGTTTTTACCTACAGTTCGTAGCTTACGAAGGTGGAGCTAAGTAAGACTAAAGCCTCGTACACACGACCGAGTTTCTCGTCAAAAAACAACAAGAAACTTGCTGGCAGAGCTTTCTTGCCGAGTAAATCGGTCGTGTGTACGCGGCTATCAGGTTTCTCGTCAAGAAAAACGACAAGAATCTCGATGAGAAAAATAGAGAACCTGCTCTCTATTTTCTCGTCAGGATTCTCCATTTTCTCGTCGAGATTCTCGTCAGCATGTTTCTCGACGAGAAAAAGTGTGTGTGTGTGTGTATATACACACTTACCTGTCGCCGTGGAAACCCGCGCATGCTCGAAATGACTTTGACGCATGCGCGGTAGCTTCCTAGGCATAGGTAGGGTGTAGCAAGATGGCGGCGACGGCATCGAATGTGACGAGCGCACGCTGGTCGTAGTCGATTACGTCACCGCGTTCGCTCCATTCAAAGAACCGCGGGTTCTTTGAACCGAGCGTGTGTACACTCGGCCGGGACAAGTTTCTTGTCCAAGAATCTCGTCAAGAAAAACGACAACTTTTTTCCTGACGAGATTCTCGGCCGTGTGTACGAGGCTCAACTCTTTTAGCGTACAGAGAAAGAAACTGGCACAGGCAGATTTTGCAAAAGTGTTTCGTATGTGATCTTAAAGTGGCGCAGTGTGCCCCCAGTTCAAGTTCTTGACAGGTACATACATTTGGGTGCATGCTGCACCACTTTAAAAACACATGAGACAGTTTCGCAAAATCTGTCCGTGACAGTCTTTATGAATTTTCAGGAACTGTTGTCTGTTAGAGACCTGCAAGTTAGTAAATTAACCCAAAAGGTTACGTTATTTTCAAATAAAAAAAGCTGGTTGATACTTACACTCCGACCTCTGAAAGCTGAGGGCCAACTTTCTCATACATTTTAATTAAGCGGCTGCAATTGTACACAAACATGCCATCCAGCTCCCGCTCTTCGATATTCACACCAAATATAAAGTTTAGCTCCTTTGGTTCTTTTAGGGCCCTACAGGATGAAATATAAAAAAATATATCAAATATCCAACCTAACAATGTCCTGAGTCCAGGTGCTATTCTTAACTTCTATTAAGTATCAGAATATACAGTGGATCACTAGCGTGCGACACCAAAATATGGGCTTGTATTTTCCACATTGAGACAATGAGGAAAAAAAAGAAAATGATTCCATAGTTCTGTGATCAAAAAGTTAGGAATCGGTATAGTACTATGCAAAGCCAATAAAAGCAGCACCTTCTTTTGCACCTTGGTAAAAGGAATAAAATACCGGTACTTATTAACCACTTGATCTCCGGAAGATTTACTCCCCTTAATGACCAGGCCATTTTTTGTCATACAGCACTGCTTTACTTAACCACTTAAGCCCCGGACCATTTTGTAGTTAAAAGGACCAGAGGTGTTTTCAGAATTTTGCACTGCGCTGCTTTAACTGTAAATTGTGCTGACATGCAATGTTGTACCCAAACGAAATTTGCGTCCTTTTCTTCCCACAAATAGAGCTTTCTTTTAATGGTATTTGATTGCCTCTGCGATTTTTATTTTTTGCAATATAAAACGGAAAAAGACTGAAAATGTTGAAAAAAAATGATATTTTCTACTTTTTGTTATAAGAAAAATCGAATAAACTCAATTTTAGTCATACATTTAGGCCAAAATGTATTCAGCCACATGTCTTTAGTAAAAAAAATGTCAATAAGCGTATATTTATTGGTTTGCGCAAAAGTTATAGCGTCTACAAACTAGGGTACATTTTCTGGAATTTACACAGCTTTTAATTTATGACTGCCTATCTCATTTCTTAAGGTGCTAAAATGGCAGGGCAGTACAACCCCCCCCCCCCCCAATGACCCCATTTTGGAAAGTAGACATCCCAAGGAAATTGCTGAGAGGCATGTTGAACCCATTGAATATTTTTTTTTTTGTCCCAAGTGATTGAATGACAAAAAAAAAAAAAATATTACAAAAAGTTGTCACTAAATGATATATTGCCCACACATGCCATGGTTATATGTGGAATTGCACCCCAAAAATACATTTTGCTGCTTCTCCTGAGTACGGGGATACCACATGTGTGGGACTTTTTGAGAGTCTAGCCGCGTACGGGCCCCCGGAAACCAAGCACTGCCTTCAGGATTTCTAAGGGCACAAATTTTTGATTTCACTCCTCACTACCTATCACAGTTTCGAAGGCCATAAAATGCCAAAATAGCACAAAGCCCCCCCAAATGACCCCATTTTGGAAAGTAGACACCTCAAGCTATTTGCTGAGAGGCATGTTGAGTATTTTACAGCTCTCATTTGTTTTTGAAAATGAAAAAAAAAAAAAAGAAAATTATTTTCTTTCTTCAATTTTCAAAACATTGTGACAAAAAGTGAGATCTGCAACATACTCACCATACCTCTCAGCAAATAGCTTGGGGTGTCTACTTTCCAAAATGGGGTCATTTGGGGGGGTTTGTGCCATCTGGGCATTCCATGGCCTCCGAAACTGTGATAGGCAGTGAGAAGTGAAATCAAAAATTTACACCCTTTGAAAGCCTGAAGGCGGTTCTTGGTTTTTGGTGTCCCGTACGCGGCTAGGCTCCCAAAAAGTCTCACACATGTGGTATCCCCGTACTCAGGAGAAGCAACAGAATATATTTTGGGGTGTAATTCCACATATGCCCATGGCATGTTTGAGCAATATATCATTTAGTAACAACTTTGCGCAAAAAAATAAAATAAAGAAATAAATTGTCTTTTTTCCGCAACTTGTGTCAACATATAAAATATTCCATGGACTCGACATGCCTCTCAGTATATAGCTTGGGGTGTCTACTTTCCAAAATGGGGTCATTTGGGGGGGGGGTTTTGAACTGTTCTGGCATTTTATACACAACATTAGGAAGCTTACATCCACTCTTCTAACCACTTGAAGACAAAGCCCTTTCTGACACTTTTTGTTTACATGAAAACATATTTTTTTTTGCAAGAAAATTATGTTGAACCCCCAAACATTATATATATTTTTAAAGCAAAGGCCCTACAGAATAAACACAGTATTTGCGCAGCGATTTTTCAAACGCATTTTTTGGGGAAAAAATGCACTTTTATTTTTATTTTAATGCACTAAAACACACTATATTGCCCAAATGTTTGATGAAATAAAAAAGATGATCTTAGGCCAAGTACATAGATACCAAACACGACATGCTTTAAAATTTCTCCCAACAACGCGCATTGGCGACAAACTACATACATTTTAAAAAAAATTTAAAAGCCTTTACAGGTTACCACGTTAGATTTACAGAGGAGGTCTACTGCTAAAATGACTGCCCTCGATCTGACCTTCGCGGTGATACCTCACATGCATGGTGCAATTGCTGTTTACATATGACGCCAGACCGACTCTTGCGTTCGACATTGCGCAAGAGCAGGGCAGGGGTGCTTTTTTTTTATTTTATTATTATTAATTTTGCTTTATTTTATTTTTAAACTGTTCCTTCCATATTTTTTTATTTTTTATCATTTTTATTGTTATCTCAGGGAATGTAAATATCCCCTATGATAGCAATAGGTAGTGACAGGTACTCTTTAAAAAAAAACTGGGGTCTATTAGACCCTAGATCTTTCCTCTGCCCTCAAACCATCTGACCACACCAAGATCGGTGTGATAAAATGCTTTCCCAATTTCCCAATGGCGCTTTTTATATCCAGGGGGGGGGGGGGGGGGACATTCCCTCCCACTGCTTGTAAAAGCAGTCCAGAGGCTAATTAGCCGCTAGGATTGCTTTAACATGAAAGCCGGCCGCTGGCTGAAAAGAATGATACCAAGATGATACCTAAACCCGCAGGCATCAATCTGGTATAACCATTCAAAGTCCAGCAACATACCAGTACGTTGCTGGTCCTTGTTGGACATGTATTGTAATCTTTTTTTTCATGCAGCCTGTTGGCTTAACGAAAAAAAGAGATTGATCGGTGGGTATGCCCACCATTAGAATACCGCCATTCATCCACCCACTTCTAATGATGGGCATACATGCACCATTTATATATGCCGAAGCATTGGGGCATCCTCCCGCAAAAATTATGCCGCACACACATGGTCAGACTTTTCCACGGGCAAGCCTCTGTCGGAATTTTGACCGTATGTATGCGGCATTAGGAGAAAAATCGCTCCTCCGCCCCTGCTGCCCTAATGCTTCGGCATATATGCTTTTTTTTTTTTTTTTTTAACTGTGGTGGTGAAATCACCTCCTACAGCACTGGAGTCGCAGGGATCAGGCCTGTCTCTGCGAACGCTGCAGTTATGTGTGTTGTGTTTTGTAAGTGACAGTGATCGATCGATACTGCACTTGGGTGGCCTGGGCTGGACGGAGGGGCAAAACGCAGGTGCTAGCAGGTATCTGGGCTGATCCCGCTAACACTGCGTTTTGGGGAACCCTAAACTGCTGGGGACACTAGTATAGATCTGATCAGATCAGATACTATACCACTAAGGGGGGTGTATGCTTCACGCGTGGATGTTAGCGTTACTGGCACTAACCTGACGCTGCCTGGGGTGTGACGCAGGGTTAACTAGGGGCAATTAGGGGGTTAAAACCTTTATTAGATAATATATGGGGGTACCTGACGCTATAAAAACCTGTGGCGAACCTAAAAAAAATAACTGGCTATCTATCGGCACCAGCATAACTAATACAGCGATCAGAAAAACAATCGCTTAGTGACACTGGCAAAAGGGGGTGAAAGGGTTACCTGGGGGGAAATCAAGGGGGTTAAACCTTTATTAGGTAATATATGGGGGTAGCTGACGCTATAAAAACCTGCGGCGAAACTAAAAAAAAATTACTGGCTACCGATCGGCATCACCGACACTAAAACAGCGATCAGAAAAACGATCGCTTAGCGACAGTGGTGATAGGGGGTGAAAGGGTTATCTGGGGGGTGATCAGGGGGTTAAACCTTTATTAGGGGGGGGTAGGGGGCTACACTGGACCTAAAACTAACTGTAGTGACACTTTTACAGTCACAAATGTCACTGATTGCAGTGATCAGTAAATAAATGGCCACTGCAATCAGTGACACTGTGACTGGGGGCTGGGGGGTGATCTGCCTGTGTAAACATTACACAGCAGAGGAAGCTTTCTCATTCGCCGGGAGCGATCGCGAGAGGGTGGCCGGAATTGAACGGCCGTCCCCTCATCCCGGATCGCTCCCCAACGGATAACGACCGCTCACTGTATAGAAGGGGGGTCCGATCGAACCCCCCAACTATACAAAGGCAGTCACGTACACTGTACGTGATTGTGCCTGTCGGTGCCATTCTGCCGAAGTATATATACAGTGAGCGGTCGTTAAGTGGTTAAACTGACAATTGCGCAGTCGTGCAACGATGTACCCAAATAAAATGTATGCCTTTTTCATTTTCATGCTTTTATTTGGTGGTATTTGATCACTTCTGTGGTTTTTGTTTTTTGCGCTAAGAAAAAAGGCCGACAGTTTTGAAAAAAAAACACAAAAAAACAAAAAAAAAACAAACCGTATTTTTTTACTTTCTGCTATAAAACACATCTAAAAAAATACAAAAAATTAAATAAAAATAAATTTCTTCATAAATCTAGTATGCTGCTACATATTTTGGTTAAAAAAAAAAAACCCAAAAAAAACAATAAGCATTTATTGATTGGTTTGCGCAAAAGTTATAGCATCTACAAAACGATGGGATATTTTTATTCATTTTTTTTTTTTAGCTAGTAATGGCGGCGATCTAGCGGGACTGCGATATTTTGGCGGACAAATCGGACACGGACACTTTTTGGGGACCAGTGCTAAAAAAAATACCGCATGTGCCCTTCCCTACTGACAGAATGGCGATCTGCTTGTTTTTTTTTTTTTTATTGGAAACCAACTTTATTGAAAAGTATGCATGGTACATAAATCAACATAAGCCAGTATGGCCAATATAATAGTACATACATGAACACAGTAAAGCATCTGTGTGTCATAAAGATAATAACAGCAGTGAAAGTAGAGCCGGTATACAACAAAAACAAAAAATCAACATGTCAGGTACACGTTTCACCATCCGCCATCCATCTGTCCCAGACCTTCTCATACTTTAGCGGACACCCTCTATGTACATAAATCAGTTTTTTATATGGGAGAGCATCGTTAACCGCCTTTTTCCAGCACTGAACTGTAGGGGGCAGGGCCTGCATCCAATTACGGGCCACTACTTTTCTTGCCAAGAATAGCGTCTCATGTAAAAAGGTACGGAGGGGTTTGTCGGCATCCAAGTCTGGCAACAGGCCAAGTAGGCACATCTTTGGGTCAAGGGTAGCAGGGGAGCCCATCTGATCGTGTAGGAAGCGTATCACCTGTGTCCAATATGCCTGAATGGTAGGACAGAACCATATGAGGTGGTAAAAGGAGCCCGGGGTATGGTCACAGAGGCGGCATCCTGGATTGTACGTGGGCCTGAAACGTGCCACTCTCTGAGGGGTCAGATATGTTCTATGTATAATGTACAGCTGTGTGAGGCGGTCCGACAGCTTGGGGGAAACCTTTTTCACGTCCTCCAAAATCTCGCCCCAGTCCTCATCCTCTATAAGTCCAACATCCGCCTCCCATCTAGTCTTAGCAGTATAGGCCAATGCTGTGGTGCTAGGGAGACGAATGGCGGAGTACAAAGTGGAGATGAGCTTAGCAGGCACATTACCCGTGACTGTGTCCACTATGGAGGGAACTGCCAGGGACGGGTAAGAGCCAGAAAACTGGGCCTGTATGGCGTGACGGAGTTGCAAATACCTGAAGAAAAGGCAATTGGGGAGGGAAAATTCGTCCTTCAGCATTTGGAATGACTTAAGGCCTGAATCGGTCATGATCTGGTGTATGTATAAGATCCCATGGCGTATCCACGCCGCGGGGTCCGGAATGGACAATAATTCTGGCAAGCATGTATTGTACCAGAGAGGGGTATGAGAGTGTACCCTTGGGGTCCCAGTTCTCTGCAGTGCCGCCCGCCATACCCTCCGGTGGTGAGTCAATATGTCTGCTGTGCGTTGGGGGGGGCGTCTTGTCAATGGGGCTCTTAGGACCGATTGAAGTGGGGTATGGGCCGAGTCATCCGGGTGCTCACAGAGTAGTGTCTGGTATCTCGTTAGTTCATGTTTATCAAAATAATAGAAGTGGGACAGCTGGGAGGCAAAATAATAATCCTGAAAGTCAGGGAGAGCAGCTCCTCCCAACGTCACAGGGTTCTTCAGAATTCTCCAGGATAATTTGTGTCTGCCATGACCCCAAATAAATGAATTCAGGATGGATTCAATTGTCCTGAAAATTTTTTGTGGTATATAGAGGGGAGCATGCCAGACCAAATAGAGTATCTTGGGAAGGAGTATCATCTTAACTAAGCTTACGCGACCCATAACACCCAGGGGTAGTCTGGGCCAAGTCTGCGTCTTGTTCTTGATCAGAGCAAACAGGGGTTCAATGTTCAGTAGTTTATAATCTGAGAGCGATCTGTGACCTGTACGCCAAGGTATTTAATCTGGGAGACCCTTGGAAGAGCCAGAGGAGGGGACGCGAACGAGGAGGGGAAATGGTCAATCGGAAGGATCTGGGACTTAGCCCAATTCATACTCAGACCCGAATGGCCACCCATACGTTCTATGGACTGGAGGGCTGCTATAAGAGAAGGACCGGAGTCCGCCAGATACAAAAGTGTGTCGTCGGCATACATCCCAATCTTTTCTTCCAGGTTCCCCATCCTGAGACCTCGGATGCAAGTGTCCGCACGGACCATTATGGCCAACGGCTCCACAGCCAATGCGTAAAGCATGGGGGAAAGGGGGCAGCCCTGCCGGGTCCCTCTCTCCAGCGGGAACTGGTCAGAAAGCCAACCATTCACAAACACTCTGGCCCTCGGGGATTGATAGAGGAGTTGGACCCAGCGAATAAAGCTGGGGCCAAATCCAAATCTTGAGAGACACTCCCACAGGTAGTTCCACTCCACGGAGTCGAAGGCCTTGGCGGCATCCAGCGCCACCACGACACTCGAGCCAATTTCATCATGGGACCCCTGAATATTCATAAATAGGCGGCGAATATTCATGGCCGTGTTCTTCCCTGGCATAAAGCCGGTTTGGTCAGGGTGTATCAATGACAGAATAACCTGGTTAAGGCGAGAGGCTAGAATCTTAGCTAATATTTTAATATCTACCTGTAACAGGGAAATGGGCCTATACGAATCCGGGTATTTAGGGTCCTTTCCGGGTTTGGGAATTACGACTATTTGGGCTTCTCGCATAGATGGGGGTAGAACTCCTGAGTCAAATATAGATTTATACAGGTACTTAAGTTCAGGGATTAGGATTTCAGAGTAGGTGGCATAGAATTCAAGAGGTAGGCCATCCAATCCTGGGGCCTTGGATGAGGCCAGACAGGAAATGGCCTCGGAGATGTCCTCCTCAGTAATAGGGGCTTCCAGAATTTCAAGCTGGTCGTCTGTCTGTCTAGGGAATTGAACTCCCGCTAGGTAGTCCCTGGTGTCTTGGGGAGTGTGGGTGACCCTGGAAGTGTAGAGTGCACGGCAGAATCTCCCAAATTCCTCCACCACCAGTTGCGGATCGGTGATGTCGTTCCCCTGCGGGTCGGTCAAGGACACCACCACAGGGGGACGCATATCCAAGTGGGCGAGATATGCGAGCAGTTTGCCCGATCTCTCTCCATACTCAAACACCCTCTGTCTACAGAAGAAGATACGTTGTTTAGCCTTCTCTATGTGCAATTGGGAGACCTGGCGCGCCTGAATCTTTAGATTGTTGGCCGCGCTGGGCGAGGGGTCCCGGTGGAACGCCTCCTCCAGCGCCTGCAGGTGCTCCGCAGCCTGCTGGACAATAAATGTTGATGACCGTTTAAGCCTGTTAATACGTGTGGAAAGTAGGGAACGAGCGTGAAGTTTAAACATTTCCCACACCACATCATGCGTGGCAGTGTCCCTGTTGGCCGTAAAATAGTATTGCAATTCTGTGGGGATGTCATCCTGGTCCTGCAGGGCAGTCAGCCAGAACGGGTTTAGCCGCCAAGAAGGAGCAGGGGAAGCCTTCAGGAGCTGGATCGTGACCCAGTAGGGGGCGTGATCCGAGAGTACTCTCGGAGCAAAGCCCACATCTCCTAGCTTAGGCAGCAGGGACATTGAGATAAAAACAAAATCAATTCGTGACATTGTGTTATGACTGGCTGAAAAGCATGAGAAGACTTTAGTGTGCGGGTGTCTGTGGCGCCAAGTGTCGACAAGAGCAAAGTCGGTCATTATGCAGTGCAGTCTGGTATGGGTCGGTGGGTTAAGGGGGGGATCCAGTGTGCCCAGACGGTCCAGAGCGGGGATCAGGGTCATATTGAAGTCCCCCATCCACACTGCCGGTACGGAGGGGTATTGTGTCATAAAGGCAAGGCCTTCCTGAATTACAGCTGAGTTGTACGGGGGGGGGAATATAGCAGGCAAGTAGCAGGATAGGAGACCCATTAATGGTGGCGTGCATAAACACATATCTGCCCTGCTGATCCGTGCGGAGCAGTATAAGCTCAAAAGGTACCCGTTTGGCAACCAGGACCGATACTCCTCTGGAATATGAGGTGTGAGTGGCATGATAAGCCCACCCCACCCAAGGTTTTTTAAGGGAGGATTGCAAGTGGCCCGTGACATGGGTCTCGACCAGTGTGATAATGTCAGCTCTCTGAGATCTGAGAAATGTCAGGACCGCTGTGCGTTTGATCTTATTGTGTAAGCCTCTAACATTCCACGTGAGGAACTTCAGGGAACTCATGGTGGGTATATGGTGTGTATAATAGACCGCAGCCAGACCAGGACCAGCAGAGCAGATAAGGACACATCAGACAGTACAGAACACATCAGCAACCAATATTGATAGTGCATGTATGACAATGACATAGTACCTTTAGCAGAAATAAACAATTGTGAACATAGTGGCAAATAAAAAACAGCCAAAACATTTCCCCTCCCTCCCAGTCCAGTGCCACCCCAACTCGGCATGAACATAGTATCCCAAAACCAGGTATCAACCGGGGACATCCAACGTGAAAAAAGCATTGGAGGCGAGGGACTTAATTTCAAAGGGACATAGATACCTGTGATGAACAGAAAACAAAAAAGGAGGAAAAAACAATCAGGTAAACGGGGGGGAGTGAAAAAAGTCCATAGAGAACCTAGGGGGGCGACTTCTTCTCTGAGAAGTGCATGGGGTGTAGGGGCCACAAAAGCACAACACCATTGCAGCCGTGCAGAAGGGAGCCCCGCCTGCCATCAGGGTGGTACGTAAAGTAGGATAGGAAGTTCCAGCAACGTTCGGTAAGCTGCCCTCTACAAGCATCTCCCATGCGTGGGGAGAACGGGGAATTAACAGTTAGGTCACCCGAAGGTGGCGAGCATGCTGTGAGATCCGAGGAGGGGCGGAAAAGGATTTTAGGTCTGTCTCCCCCGTCCCGGCGGAGGGCACCCACTAGCAACAGAGCAACCGTGAGGCGAATCACCAGGGCACGAACAGGGAGTGCCACCGGCACAGGGGGCAGCAGGGGAAAGAAAAGAAAAGTACTCACAGCTCCCAGACAGCGCGGTATGCTCAATCTCGCCGATCTCTCCGGTCAATCCAAGTGGATGCCGACTCTGGGTCCTCGAAAAAGTGGGTCCGACCGTCGCACTCCACACGAAGCTTTGCAGGGTACAGCATGGCGTATTTGAGGTGTAGAGTGCGGAGGCGCTTCTTAACATCCTGGAACCTGGACCGCTGCCGTTGCACCTCATTGGAGAAGTCCGGGAAGACGGCAACACGAGCGCTGGTATGGGGGATATTCCCCTTCTCTCTGGTTAGGCGGAGGATCTTGTCGCGATCCCTGAAATTAAGGAACTTCGCTATCAGGGTACGCGGTGGAGCTCCTTGGGGAGGAGGGCGGCCAGGGATTCGATGAGCTCTCTCCACTGCAAACATTACCGAAAATGCGTCTCTGCCGAAGGTTGAGGTTAGGAGGTTTTCAAGGAAGCTCTCCGGATCGGTGCCCTCAGCAGACTCAGGAAGACCGATGAAGCGGAGGTTACATCTCCGAAGGCGATTTTCCATGTCATCCTGTTTTGCGCTAATCTGTTGTAACTGGCGGCGCACCTCATCGGTGGTATGTTGTAAAGGGTGTAAGATATCCTCTGCTCTGCTAATACGGGTCTCCGTCTCCGTCACGCGGTCCCTGAGGGTAGAGAGATCCTGCCGGATAAGGGACACATCAATTTTTACCTCCTCGATCTTGGTGGTAAGCGTGCTCTGGCACATGGCGATGGCATCCAGTAATTTGTTAGTAGCCACCACAGAGTGATCCGCATCCAGGAAAGCAGCAGCGCCGTCTCTGACCTGCCGATCCCCCTCCTCAAGCCGGCGGTATCTGGCCAGTTTATCGATGGCTTCAGAATTATTTTTAGACGGAGACATGCTGTAAGGCGACAGGGAAGATCCCTGGGTGCACCAATATGGCCGCTGTTAAGGAGGCCGGGTCCTCCACAACCTCCCCCCCCACCGCTGCCCAGGGACGGCCCAACGTAGGCAGCAGGTCACTCTCAAGCAGCTGTAATGGCAACAGGCTGCATGCAGGGGAATCTGAGCTCAGGGGAGTCAGGGAGGCCTGTAATACTTGCCAAAGATGTCTCCGGGTGGAGCAAGATGGCCGCCGTTCCGGGAGTCAGGCCGAGACCGCGGTCCGCTCACACAGCAGGTGCAGAGTGCAAAGACACCCCAGCAGCTGCAGCAGGTAATCCGGGGGCCGATGTAGAAGAGGATGGAGCCCAGTGCGCCCAGGGAGGCAAGGAGAAGTGTCCAGGGCCGCCGTCGGGAGGGCCAAGATGGCCGCCGAACCAGGAACTAGGCCGAAGCCGGGGCCTTTCCTGAAGCAGAGGACCGGGAAGCGCCGCGACGGCAGTGGCGGCAAACCAGCGGGCTAACAGGCTTCAGGAACCACAGGGAGATCAGGACACGTCCTCAGATGTAGGGGATGGCAGGAACCGAGCAGGATGCAGGCAGGATGGTAGGTTAGGAGTATGGGCAGACGGAGCTCACATCACATGCGACCTATCCCATTGCTATCCAGGCCACGCCCCGCGATCTGCTTGTTTAAATAGGCAAACCGTTGTTCTGCCTTTGTACCGCAGCATCAGCATACGCAAGTCACGCCCCAGACCCGGAAGTGCAGGAACACGTGGGTATGTGTTCCTGCGCAGCAGAGCCACCTTGCCGCCGTATGCAAGCTATATGGTCGACAAGTGGTTGAGAAACAACCTATGGGGGAGCAAAATCAGTTGCAGTTCAGTGAGTAAAATAAGTATTTGATCCCCTACCAACCAACAATAATTCTGGCTCCCACAGACTGGCTACAGTGTGTGCTGCCCATGAGGTACACAGATTAGTCCTGTCAATTTAAGGTGGTGCTCCCAACTAAAATTTGTTATGCGTATAAAAGACAACTGTCCACAGAATCGCTTTCCTCTATTCAAACCCACCACCCAAAGAGCTGTCAAAGGGCTGGAATGGGTTACAAGACAACATCAGCAAGAAGCTTGGTGAGACAACTGTTGGAAGCGATTACTTGCAAATGGAAGAAATACAAAATACCCATCGGGTCCCTGGTCTGAAGCTCTATGCAAGACTTTGAAAACATGCTTCGGGGCAGTTTCGCTACTAAAAAAGGGTACAGGCCGACTTTGCCGCATTGAGGGGCCAATGGACGGGGCCATGTATTGTAAAATCTTGGATGAGAACCTTCTTCCCTCAGCCAAAACACTGAAGATGGGTCATGAATGGGTCTTCCAGCATGACAATGACCCAAAATATACCGCCAAGGCAACAAAGAGGTGGCTCAAGAAGAAGCACATGAAGGTCATGGCGTGGCCTAGCAAGTCTCCAGACCTTAATCCTATCGAAAATTTATGGAGGTAGCTGAAACGTCGAGTTGCCAAGCAACAGCCAAGAAACCTTAAAGTAAAACTATGGGCAAAACTTATTTTTTTCCCCATTTTGGATAGAGCAAGGGAGGGTTTTTAAACCCTGTCAGATTTTTTTTTATTTGCCATCTGTGTGCCATTTTGGAGATTTCCCTTCACTTCCTGTCTCGTAGCCAAACAGGAAGTGAGCGGAAATCCTTGCAAATTAAGGGAATTCCTTGACCCCCAGTTTACCAGAACTGGTGTCCCCATTGGAAGATTTCTTCTGTATTACTTTTTAGGGGACAACCCAAAGTTTGGGATTTTCTTTTACTTTCAATGATAATGGTAAACAAGACAAATCGAAGGCGAGTCTCCTTAACGGGGGCACAGAGAGCAAAAAAAAAAAAAAAAGGAGAAGTGTTCTAATCCCCCTCCACTCCATCCAAAACGAAAAAAAAATGTTTTGCCTTTAGTTGTACTTTAAGGATTTAGAGAAGATCTGTAAAGAGTGGACCAAAAATCCCTCCTGAGATGTGTGCAAACCTGATCACCAACTACAAGAAACGTCTTACCTCTGTGCTTGCCAACAAGGGTTTCTCCACCAAGTACCAAGTCATCTCAGAAAATGAGAAAAAAAAAAACCACATGGAACAAAGTTCTATATCTCTCCCTCAGCGCACATAGGAAATTGTTAATGAACAAAGAAGCAGCTACTATAATATATAAAAATTCGATCAAAATATGTCAAAGTAAAAACTGAAACATTAGCAGCGCTGTTAAAATTTAGCAAACAAAACCACATAAATTGTGCTTAAAGTCCATTTAAAGAGGAAGTAAACCCCCGCCGAAAAAAACGGGATAAAATAAGACCCTAGCTCATTATGTGGCACTTACCTGAAATCGAAGCCCCCAAAGTCATCCTCGTTCCCCTCCGCTGCCATGTCCCCTCGGAGCTTCTTCCCGGTATCGCCGCTCCGGCGCTGCGATTGGCCGGAGCTGCGATGACGTCACACGCCTGCGCGCGGGGCCGGCATTCGCCCATTCAGAAAACCTGCGATCCCGGCATGTACCATTCATTATGCCGGGACGCTCAGTGCGCATGCGTCGTAGACATCGGTGCAGTGTTATCTGCAAATATCTCCTTAACCGTGTAGGTTAAGGAGATATTTCATGCACCTACAGGTAAGCCTTAATCTACAGGTAAGCAGACAATCACTGGTACATGCGAAATTATATTCTTTATTTTTATTCACTGAATGTGAGTGTTTTATTGTGAGATTTACAATTAATAAAATAGTGTTGTACGGAATCACGCTGTGTCATTTTTCTATCCCAATACAGATGGAATTATCCAGTGACCAGTGATTGTCTGCTTGACTGATATGCGTTTTAACCAGCCTAAATCTGGTAAGTGGATCTCCTAGAGGAAGGAAATCAAATTATTTTGGGAGTGTTGTTTTTTTCTATCTGATGATTTATGCCATACTTACCTTCTTTTCCACAACGGACTTTCACTAAGCGGATCATTGTTGTTTTAAATGGACTTTAACCACTTAAGCCCCGGACCATTTGGTAGCTAAAGGACCAGAGGTGAATTCAGAATTTTGCACTGCGCTGCTTTAACTGTAAATTGTGCGGACATGCAATGTTGTACCCAAACGAAATTTGCGTCCTTTTCTTCCCACAAATAGAGCTTTCATTTAATGGTATTTGATTGCCTCTGCGATTTTTATTTTTTGCGATATAAACGGAAAAAGACCGAAAATTTAGAAAAAAATTATATTTTCTACTTTTTGTTATAAGAAAAATCGAATAAACTCAATTTTAGTCATACATTTAGGCCAAAATGTATTCAGCCACATGTCTTAAGTAAAAAAAAATGTCAATAAGCGTATATTTATCGGTTTGCGCAAAAGTTATAGCGTTTACAAACTAGGGTACATTTTCTGGAATTTACACAGCTTTTAATTTATGACTGCCTATCTCATTTCTTGAGGTGCTAAAATGACAGGGCAGTACAAACCCCCCCCCCCAAATGACCCCATTTTAGAAAGTAGACACCCCAAGGAAATTGCTGAGAGGCATGTTGAGCCCATTGAATATTTTTTTTTTGTCCCAAGTGATTGAATAATGACAAAAAAAAAAAAAAAAAAATTACAAAAAGTTGTCACTAAATGATATATTGCCCACACATACCATGGTTATATGTGGAATTGCACCCCAAAATACATTCTGCTGCTTCTCCTGAGTACGGGGATACCACATGTGTGGGACTTTTTAGGAGCCTAGCCACGTACGGGACCCCGGAAACCAAGCACCGCCTTCAGGATTTCTAAGGGCGCAAATTTTTGATTTCACTCCTCACTACCTATCACAGTTTTGAAGGCCATAAAATGCCAAAATAGCACAAAACCCCCCCAAATGACCCCATTTTGGAAAGTAGACACCCCAAGCTGTTTGCTGAGAGGCATGGTGAGTATTTTACAGCTCTCATTTGTTTTTGAAAATGAAGAAAGAACATTTTTTTTTTCTTTTTTTTTCAATTTTCAAAACTTTGTGACAAAAGGCGAGATCTGCAAAATACTCAACATACCTCTCAGCAAATAGCTTGGGGTGTCTACTTTCCAAAATGGGGTCATTTGGGGGGGTTTGTGCCATCTGGGCATTCCATGGCCTCCGAAACTGTGATAGGCAGTGAGAAGTGAAATCAAAAATTGACACCCTTAGAAATCCTGAAGGCGGTGCTTGGTTTTTGGGGTCCCGTACGCGGCTAGGCTCCCAAAAAGTCTCACACATGTGGTATCCCCGTACTCAGGAGAAGCAACAGAATGTATTTTGGGGTGTAATTCCACATATGCCCATGGCATGTTTGAGCAATATATCATTTAGTGACAACTTTGTGCAAAAAAATAAAAAAATTATATTTTTTCCGCAACTTGTGTCAACATATAAAATATTCCATGGACTCGACATGCCTCTCAGTATATAGCTTGGGGTGTCTACTTTCCAAAATGGGGTCATTTGGGGGGGTTTTGAACTGTTCTGGCATTTTATACACAACATTAGGAAGCTTACATCCACTCTTCTAACCACTTGAAGACAAAGCCCTTTTTGACACTTTTTGTTTACATGAAAACATTTTTTTTTGCAAGAAAATTATGTTGAACCCCCAAACATTATATATATTTTTAAAGCAAAGGCCCTACAGAATAAAATGGTGGGTGTTGCATTTTTTTTTTCTACACAGTATTTGCGCAGCGATTTTTCAAACGCATTTTTTTGGGAAAAAATACACTTTTTTTAATTTTAATGCACTAAAACACACTATATTGCCCAAATGTTTGATGAAATAAAAAAGATGATCTTAGGCCGAGTACATAGATACCAAACACGACATGCTTTAAAATTTCGCACAAACGCGCATTGGCGACAAACTACATACATTTTTAAAAGCCTTTAAAAGCATTTACAGGTTACCCCGTTAGATTTACAGAGGAGGTCTACTGCTAAAATTACTGCCCTCGATCTGACCTTCGCGGTGATACCTCACATGCATGGTGCAATTGCTGTTTACATATGACGCCAGACCGACGCTTGTGTTCGCCATTGGGCAAGAGCAGGGCAGGACAGGGGTGCTTTTTTTTTTTATTATTAATTTTGCTTTTTTATTTTATTTTTAAACTGTTGCTTCCATATTTATTTATTTTTATCACTTTTATTGTTATCTCAGGGAATGTAAATATCCCCTATGATAGCAATAGGTAGTGACAGGTACTCTTTTTTGAAAAAACTGGGGTCTATTGGACCCTAGATCTTTCCTCTGCCCTCAAAGCATCTGACCACACCAAGATCGGTGTGATAAAATGCTTTCCCAATTTCCCAATGGCGCTTTTTATATCCGGGGGGGGACATTCCCTCCCACTGCTTGTAAAAGCAGTCCAGAGGCTAATTAGCCACTAGGATTGCTTTTACATGAAAGCCGGCCGCTGGCTGAAAAGAATGATACCAAGATGATACCTAAACCCGCAGGCATCATTCTGGTATAAACATTCAAAGTCCAGCAACATACCAGTACGTTGCTGGTCCTTGTTGGACATGTATTGTAATCTTTTTTTTCATGCAGCCTGTTGGCTGAACGAAAAAAAAAGATTGATCGGTGGGTATGCCCACCATTAGAATACCGCCCTTCATCCACCCACTTCTAATGATGGGCATACATGCACCATTTATATATGCCGAAGCATGGGGGCATCTTCTCGCAAAAGTTATGCCGCGTACACATGGTCAGACTTTTCCACGGGCAAGCCTCCGTCGGAATTTCGACCATATATACGCGGCATTAGGAGCAAAATCGCTCCTCCGCCCCTGCTGCCCCAATGCTTCGGCATATATGCTTTTTTTTTTAACTGTGGTGGTGAAATTACCTCCTACAGCACTGGAGTCGCAGGGATCAGGCCTGTCTCTGCGAACGCTGCAGTTATGTGTGTTGTGTTTTGCAAGTGACAGTGATCGATCGATACTGCACTTGGGTGGCCTGGGCTGGACAGAGGGGCAAAACGCAGGTGCTAGCAGGTATCTGGGCTGATCCCACTAACAGTGCGTTTTTGGGAACCCTAAACTGCTGGGGACGCTAGTATAGATCTGATCAGATCAGATATTGAGCTGATCAGATACTATACCACTAAGGGAGGTGTATGCTTCACGCGTGGGTGTTAGCGCTACTGGCACTAACCTGACGCTGCCTGGGGTGTGACGCAGACCCTCTCTGACGCTAAAACCTAACTGATATCACCCGCCGGGCGATCAGGGGGTTAGACCTTTATTGGGTTATATACGGCGGGTGCCCTGACACTATAAAAAGCAAACTAACTAACCAGCGTCACCCGTAACACTTATATGATGATCACTGGTGAAAGGGTTAACTAGGGGCAATTAGGGGGTTAAAACCTTTATTAGGTAATATATGGGGGTACCTGACGCTATATAAAAACCTGACGGCGAACCTAAAAAAAATTACTGGCTACCGATCAGCATCGCCGACGCTAAGACATCGATCAGAAAAATTATAACTTAGTGACAGTGGTGATAGGGGGTGAAAGGGTTACCTGGGGGGCGATCAAGGGGGTTAAACCTTCATTAGGTAATATATGGGGGTACCCGACGCTATAAAAACCTGCGGCGAACCTAAAAAAAATTACTGGCTACCGATCAGCATCACCGACGCTAAGACATCGATCAGAAAAATGATTGCTTAGTGACAGTGGTGATAGGGGGTGAAAGGGTTATCTGGGGGGTGATCAGGGGGTTAAACCCTTATTAGGGGGGGGTTAGGGGGCTACACTGGACCTAAAACTAAATGTAGTGACACTTTTACAGTCACAAATGTCACTGATTGCAGTGATCACTAAATAAATGGTCACTGCAATCAGTGACACTGTGACTGGGGGCTGGGGGCTGATCTGGGGGGGCGATTTATGTGCCTATGTGTCCTGGTGTCAGTGTGCTGTTTTGTGTACTAACCTGCATCTTCTCCTGTACGGCGCTCGGTATATGTAAGCGCCCCAGGAGAGATGACATCACTTCCTCCTTCCTGGCAGGCAGGGGAAGCTCTCTCATTCGCCGGGAGCGATCGAGAGGGGGTGGCCGGAATCGAACGGCCGTCCCCTCATGCCGGATCGCTCCCGAAGGTAAAACGACCGCTCACTGTAAAGAAGGGGGGTCCGATCGGACCCCCCAACTATACAAAGGCAATCACGTACATATACGTGATTCTGCCTGTCGGTGCCATTCTGCTGACGTATATTTACAGTGGGCGGTCGTTAAGTGGTTAAGCACAATTTATGTGGCTTTATGTTTGCTAAATTTTAACAGCGCTGCTAATGTTTCAGTTTTTACTTTGACATATTTTGATCGAAGTACCAAGTCATGTTTTGCTTGGGGATCAAATACTTATTTTACTCACTGAACTCAAATTTATAACATTTGTATCATGTGTTTTTTTCTGATTTTTGGTTGATATTCTGTCTATCATTTATCTATTTAAGGACCAGCCGCCGCCGTTATACGTTGCTAATTTGACGTTATATACCGTTGTTATGGCAACAGCTAGCTGCCATAACCCTGGTATTTTTAAAAATGGCAGATTTTTCTCCTTCAGATAAAAGTGGTTTCTGTTGCGGATTCGCCGCAAGATAACTTTTTATCGGGGGCGGAAGAGGCACACCCCCCCCCGCTGCATTTTTGTGTTAATATGAGATCTGAGGTCTTTTTGACCCCCAGATCTCACATTTAATAGTTATTGCCATGCTTTTTTTCTATTACAAGGGATGTTTACATTCCTTGTAATAGGAATAAAAAAGTGACCCAAAAAGTTTTTGTTTTAAAAAGGACAGTGTAAAAAAAAAAAAATAAAAAAAAAAAGAAATTAAAGCGCACCATCCCGCCGAGCTTGCACTCCGCGGGACTCGCAATGGGTGCTTTTATACCCGGGCAGTGCGCTTGCGAGACGTTAGAAAAAGTCCTGCAAGCAGCATCTTTGGGGCGGTTTGGGGGCGCTGTATACAGTGCTCCCAAAACGCCCCTGCCCATTGCAATGAATTAAAAGTGCTTCGGAAGCGCCGCAACACAAGTGTTTGTAACCCCTTCTTTTAGGTTAAAAGGCTAGCAGCCGAAAGGCGGGGATTAAACAGCGTCACTAAAACGAACTGCGCTTCAGCACTAACGCACGGGCGGCCTCAGTGTGAACTTACTGCTCTGCACAATTTAGGCACCAATTGTTCTATTTGTATTCACTGAGTAAATTACTTGATTCACTGTTCCTACTTTTTGTTGTGGTAATAAAAAATCAACCAGTATAAAATGTTCTGAAGACAGTATGTGGTGAATAAAAAGCCTATACTGTATAAATAGATACTTAAAAGGGGTTGTAAACCTACGTGCTTTTTCACCTTAATGCATCCTATGCAATAAGGTGAAAACACACCTTGCAGTGTCCCTGAGCCCCGAATTTCCGTGGGGGCGTCCCCGCCATCCTTCTCTCCACAAAGTCCCGGTTTTGATTGGATAGATTGATAGCAGCGCCGCCATTGGCTCCCGCTGCTGTCAATCAAATCCAATGACGCGGTCGCCCGGGGTGAGTCATATACTCGCCGAGTGTATGACTCAGGAGTGCGGCCGCAAGATAACCCCCTCGGGAGAGAGCTTCACAGAGGGGGGTTATCTAATGCGGGGAGGAGCCGCGAGAGACGTGGGACCCCAGAACAGGTGGATCGAGGCCACTCTGAAAAAAAAAAAAAAACTCAAAGCTTTAGTATCACTTTAATGTGTAATATTAAAAAATAAAAGGTAAGGGGATTACCATCTCCTTGTAAAATGCAGCTGTTATAACACTTCTAGAATCCATGCCAGGACTTTCATAATACCTAAAAGCACTTTCAGTGGTACTCACCGATTCCCTGCCAGAACTTTGAGTTCACTGAAATTACTGGCGAGTCGAGTCCTCTGACCAAAATTGTTTTCAGGCTCCAGCCTTTGGAGTGGTTGGTGCTGTGCCTTTAAACCAGCTACCTGTTAGCAACAACTTTAATACCAAAGACTTTCACCTGTTGTTGCTGACTTGGCATGCTTGCCTTCTTTGTTGCTGACCCTGACCAGGTCTGCCCTCTGCCAAAACCCTTCACTTAATCACGAACATACTGATGTCTCTGCAGTGTAACCCAACCCTCCTTTACCTGCTACCACCTTCTGGGGACCACTAGGGTGTCTCCACCATCAGAAGCTCTATTGAAGACCAATTGATACTTAGATTTCGCACCCTGAGAAAGCCCACGTCTCCTGCCAGAGATTATCGAAATAGTGTCAGTATATCACAAAGTTTTAAAACTTTCTGCATCCCTCGATTAACGAGAAGTTATTTTGATAAGGAAATTACCATATAATATAACAAATTTAGTTCAACTTCGAGCTCTTTCACACTGACAGCACGGCCGCTAGCGGGGCGCTTTTTAACCCCCCGAATAAAGGGTTAAAAGCGCCCGCAAAGCGAATACACCCCTCCTAAAGCGCCCCAAAAGATGCTGCTTGCAGGACTTTTTTTTAACATCCTGCCAGCACGGCATCTCAGTGTGAAAGCACTTGGGCTTTCACACTGGGACTGCAGATGAGGCATTTTTCAGGCACTTTACAGGCGCTATTTTTAGCACTAAAGCGCCTGAAAAACGCCCCAGTGTGAAAAGGGTCTTAAGAAGTGAATTGACTCAATTGTATTTATTATTTAACTTTTTCTATTCTATATTATATTTTATACATTTTATTTAACTTGTTCTGATTTCTGCAACAATTAAAACTGTCTTGTGAAAAAATCACCTTAATATAATAACCGTCAAATTACACGTGCGTTATTATTTGGACCATATTCAAAAAAACATTTAATTATCCTATTTTCTATAATTACCTTTGCTTGGCTTCCTTAATTCGTTTCTTGACATCTGCCTCCCGACGGATTGTAATTGCAGCATTCTGCACTTGCCTTAGAGAAGCCTGGATAGGAGAAAAAGATTTAGACCTGGAGGTTTTACAATTATTAGCAACAGAAGGCTTACAACAATACCTACAGATTTATCATCGTAGACAATTTAAAACCACTGTGTTACTGTGCAAGACTGTTAAAAATGATTACTATAGGCAAAACTTTTTGGGATAGAGTAAGGCCCCTTTTACACTGACACGTTTTTCAGGCGGTTTAGCGCTAATAATAGCGCTGCTATACCGCCTGAAAAAATCGTGCCCTGCAGTCTTCAGTGTGAAAGCCCAAAGGCTTTCACACTGAAGCGGTGCGCTAGCAGGACCGCTCCAAAAGTCCTGCTAGCCGCATCTTTACAGCGGTGAAGGAGCGGTGTGTTCACCACTCCTTTACCGCTGCTGCCCATTGAAAGCAATGGGAAACCGCGGTAATACCGCCCGCAACGCGCCTCTGCAGAGGCGCATTGCGGGCGGTATTAACCCTTTTTCGGCCGCTAGCGGGGGTTAAATTCACCCCGCTAGCGGCCGCATACCACGGTAAAAACGAAGGTATAGCGGCGCTAAAAATAGCGCCGCTATACCCACAGCGCACCTTCCCGCCCCAGTGTGAAAGGGGCCTAAGGGAGGATTACAACCCGTGTCAGTTTATTTTTTGCCATCTGTGTCCCGTTGGGGAGATTTCCCTTCACTTCCTGTTTCACTTCGAAAACAGGAAGAGGGAAAATCTCTGCAAATTAAAAAGGAATTCTTCGGGGAATCCCAGGTCACCAGAAATAATGTCTTCATTGGAAGATTTCCCTTCTATTACTTTCCTGGGGGAAACCCAAAATTCTGGATTTTTTTTTACTTTAACTTTTGATGATAATGGGAAATAGGACACAGAGAGAAGATAAATCTTCCTAACAGGTGCACACATAGCAATAAAAACATGACAGGTGTTCTAATCCCTCTGCACTCTGTCCACAGGTAAAAAAAAAAAAAGTTTAGTTATACTTTAACCCCTTTACTGTAACCGCCGTAAGGCTTGTGGGGATGGCAGCAGGGGTTCTACAGACACTCCCATCAGCTGTGTGTACATTCTACAAGCTGAAAGACTGCTTTCTCAATAAAGCAATCCATTGGTCCAACCCCCCATGCTTCCTTAACTTTGCTGTCCCACGTCGGGACCCACATGGCAGGCATCGCTGGGTTGACAGGAGGAAGACCAGCAAACATCTGTGTTTTTACATGCACAATCAAGTTTTTTACATGCTTACTTGAAGTGTTTTTCCTTCCCAGAAAGTATTTTTATTTACTTGCAACGTGTCTTTGACCTTGCTAGAAAGTTTGACTAATCCATTCCCAAGCATAGCCCCCTCCCTCTATGGAAATCATAGCCCTCTCCTCTAATGGGAGTGCAATTATGTGCTGGTCATTCAACATCCCTAAATAACCTTTTATAAAGCAGCTGGAAGAGATGCAATGGGGAACTTGAAAGATAGTTCTGAGTGCTGGGGCTATCGACATCACATCCAAGATGGTGGTGTCCAGCAGCAGTCTCTGGGTTTTTGGATGTCTACACAAGGGAGGATTTTAACGGTAAATGACATGATAAATTACATTAAAATATAATAACATATAATCTTACAGGAATTTTTGGTTGACATAATGGCCTGGCGACAAGGTCTCTCTAAACAATCATAAAGGACAAAAATCCAGGCAGGGAAAGTCTTAAAAGCGGAGTTCCACTCAAAAGTAGAACTTCCGCTTATCAGTCTCCTCTTCCCCCTCCGGTGGCACATTTGGCACCTTTCAGGGGGAGGGGGAACGGGTACCTGTTTTAGACAGGTACCGTTTCCCACTTCCGGGAGATCTGGGTGCGGCCCGGGTCCCAGGAAGTTCGCCCCCCTCCTCATTCCTCCGCTGCTGGACCAACTAGAAAGCGAAGCGAGCTCCGCGCATGCGCAGCAGGGAAACCGGCTGTGAAGCCGAAAAGGCTTCACTGCCAGGTTCCCTTACCATTTATGGCGGCAGCTGCACCCGACAGCTGAAGATCGACTGCGGTGCCAACATTGCGGGTTCCCTGGACAGCTGCAGTATTTGTACCAGCTGACTTAATTTTTCATGGGGGGGCTGGACCTCCTCTTTAAGCACAACCAGCCTTTATTATCAAAAAACACGTTTACCTTTCCAGGCAGAATTCCACTTTTAATAAATAGAAGCCTTTTCTTATGTCTTTTGTGATCAAGCCACCCCGCTGTACTCATCTCTCACTTAACTAACCATGGCAGCCTTAAATCTGCCCCTCTTTTCAAGATTTAAAAAAAAAATGCATTCAGAGCCCTGACTTCCTGTAGCACCATGTGACCATCCAGAAAACGTCATACTTCGTCATGCACAGCCTTAATGCGACTAGTTAATTTTAGGTGTATAAAGGTGGTCATACACTATACAATTGGATTGTACAATCTCTTTAGATTTACCAAAACTATACTGTATAATAGGTGGACACAAATATCTATAAAAAAACAAAACACTATCTAATCAGGCAGGTCCTTGCACTACACAGAGGATGGTAGATCTAAAAGAGGTTGTACAGTATTGTGAGCGTTACAGATTTCCAGGGACACACTTCTCCCGTTTTCGATACTAAAACTTTGCTCCACATAGGCTGTTTTGTGATTACAAATAATCAGAGGAAAACACTGGCTATGTATTCAGGGAGAACAGTGCTCACTGACCTGCACTGGAGAAGCATGAAACTACAGAGGTGGGTGGGAGCAATCTTCTGGATGGCAAGGGCAGGTGCATTTTAATGAGATCAGCTGCTGAGGTACCCTCCTCTCACACTACTAAGACCCATTTCATATTGATGACATTTTCAGGCGTTTTAGTGCTAGAAATAGCACATAAGCGCCTGAAAACTGCCTCGCATTCAATACAATAGATGCTTTTATACCGGGGCGGTGCGCTTGTGGGATGTTAGAAAAAGTCCTGCATGCAGCATCTTTGGGGTGGTTTGGGAGCGCTGTATACAGTGCAAAACGTCCATGCCTATTGCAATGAATGGGCAGAGATTCGTAAGCGCCACAACACGGGAGTTTTCAACCCCTTTTTTGGGGTTAAAAGCGCCCCACTAGCAGCCAGCTTAAAGTACCGCTAAAACGAGAAGCGCTTTACCGTGAACGCACGGGCGGCCCCAGTGTGAAAGGGGTCTTCCCGTTTTCATATCCTATAGGACAGATACCAGGAAGATATGGAGTGTTCTACAGAAGAAAGCAGAGGTTGAGGCAAGAAAATATAGAAAAGGCTTTTTTCTTTTCTGCAACAGAGGTCCATTAACCACTTAAGGACTGCCGCACGCCGATGTACGTCGGCTCGGCAGAATGGCACGGCTGGGCACAAGGGCGTACAGGTACGTCCCCTTTAAAATCCCAGCCGTGGGTCGCGAGCGCACCACCGGAGGCGCGCTCGCGACCCGGTCCTCTTCTCCGTGACCGTACCCGTGGGAACAGCAGACCAGATCGCCGCCGGTGTCCCGCGATCGGGTCACAGAGAGGAAGAACGGGGAGAGGTAAGTGTAAACAAACCTCTCCCCTTCCTTCCTTCCTAGTGAGCCTGTCACTGATCGTCTGCTCCCAGTCATAGGGAACGACGATCAGTGACATCTGACATCACACACTAAGCCATGCCCCCACAGTAAGAAACACACATCAGGGCACACTTAACCCCTACAGCGCCCCCTCCTGGTTAACCCCTTCACTGCCAGTGTCATTTTTACAGTAACCAGTGCATTTTTATAGCACTGTTCGCTGTAAAAATGACAATGGTGTCAAAAGAGTCCGCCATAATGTCGCAGTCACGATAAATCGCTGATCGCCGCCATTACTAGAAAAAAAAAAAGTTATTCATAAAAATCTGGTAGACGCTATAAATTTTGCGCAAACCTATCAAGCGCTTATTGCGATTTTTTTTTTACCAAAAATATGTAGAAGAATTTGTATCGGCCTAAACTGAGGAAAACATTTTTATTTTTTTATATATATATATATATTTTTTGGGGATATTTATTATAGCAAAAAGTAAAAAATATAGATTTTTTTTTCAAAATTGCCACTCTATTTTAGTTTATAGCGCAAAAAAATAAAAAAAAATAAATAAATAAAAAAAACGCAGAGGTGATCAAATACCACCAAAAGAAAGCTCTATTTGTGGAAAAAAAAAGGACGCCAATTTTGTTTGGGAGTCACGTCGCACGACCGTGCAAATGTCATGATAATTGACGCAGTGCCGAATCACAAAAAGTGGCCAGGTCTTTAAGCTGCATAATGGTCCGGTCCTTAAGTGGTTAATGGTAAACTGGTACAAAGGGAAGCTGGAAGTTAGATAAAAAAAAAGTGAAAGTCTTTAATTGTCATATGGTTAAAGTAGACAATTTTCAAGCTCTGTACAGCCGATGAAAACAAGTAAAAGAAGACAATCTTGCCTGTAGAAAGACTTTTTTTTAAAGAAGAAATCATCATATCAAAACTACTACTCACTACCAACCCAATAATAGAAACCAAAAAAAATACATAAAATGTATAACTCACAGGGGAGTATGATGGAGAGCGGATAGTGATAACCTCACTCTTTTATAATTTAATCAAGGATAGGATAGGTTCCCTAAAAGCAACCAAGAAAGACCAGCCAGTCTAAGTGGGAAGGCACTGGCCAAACTACCGCATATACTCGAGTATAAGCCTAGTTTTTTTAGCACATTTTTTGTGCTGAAAATGCCCGGCTTATACTCGAGTCGCTTTTTGCGCCTGATCTCCCGGAGTTTGGGGACCCGGTACCGGCCGGCCGTAGGTCCCCTGGACCCCAAACTTGGCACATATATAGACCCACTCTTCCTCTATAAGTGTGCAAAGATTGTTGTCCGGGGGACCTACGGCCGGGGAGCACTGATTTTTCAAAGCCGGGAACCCCTTCTATAGACTCCCATGTTAAACGGTAATTTCTCCGGTGACTTTAGGGACGCAGTACCGGCTTGGTCGTAGGTCCCCTGGACCCAAAACTTGGCACACATGTAGCCCCATTTCTCCTCTACAAGTGTGCAAAGTTTGTTATCTGGAGGACCTACAGCCGGGGAGCAACGATTTTTCAAAGCTGGGCACTCCTTCCATAGACTCCCATGTTAAACGTCAGTCTAGTCATGGGCACCGTGAGGCATGGGCACCGTGAGGCATGGGCACCGTGAGGCACAGTGAGGCACAGTGAGGCATGCAGATGGACACCCTAGGCTTATACTCAAGTGAATAAGTATTCCCAGTTTTTTGTGGTAAAATAAAGGTGCCTCGGCTTATATTCGGGTTGGCTTATACTCGCGTACATACAGTAATCTTCCAAAGTGAGATTTAGCAGAAAAATAAACACTGAATCAGCTAGAACGCAATAGCCTATAAAAGGGGTGTTTAGAGACTCCTAGAGACACAGATTTTCAAACGAGGTGGATGCTGGACTCTCCCCTCACCAGGACATTGTATTTTGACAGTGGGGACTGCCTGTTGTCAGAATACACTGACCAGTGCAGCAGCCACTGATCGTATGAAAATTTTACAGCATGTCCATTTGAAAGAAGCCAAACGATCAGCTTTCTGATGAACAGAGAAGACTACACAGAAGTTGATATTCAGCCAGTCCCCCGCTGAACCGGCTAAATTTTGTACTGTGTGTACCCAACTAAAGTCTACCAGAGACCGCAGATTTTGATCCCACAAAGTAGTCGCAACTAAAACAGGGGGGTGCAACAGAATAACCTCAGCCAGTCCCTAGCTCTAGAATGGGAAGATGGAACCAGATAGATAGTGATCAGGATAAAGCTGAAAACCCCTTCTTTGGTCCCTGATTCTAGCCATAAATCTAGCAATGCTCCATATCCCTCAGATCTGGTGAAGCGTGATCCTCTGTGGAGCAATGAACAAGTGGCTTATTAGTACAGAAATATTTGTTGGAATGGAGGCAAAACGAGAAAATTGCCCAACCCTTCTTTAGTAGGTTACGAATCAGCCAAGAACTTAGTTTTCAGAAACCGTGTCAAGCACTGAGGTAATGGAATGGTTCTACATCTAATAAGCTCTCTGCAGCTAACTTACCATTAGAGCTCAGTTGCGCTGTATTTTTTCTTGGTAAACTTGAGCTAGAAGATTGTGTGGTACCCAAAAGCAACGCTTTAAAAGCCTTTACAGGTCATCCATTTAGGCTGGTTCACACCCATTTGGTGTGAACCAGCCTAAATGGATGACCTGTAAAGGCTTTTAAAGCGTTGCTTTTAGGTACCACACAATCTTCTAGCTCAAGTTTACCAAGAAAAAATACAGAGCAACTGTCCATCTGACAGTGAGTATTTAACATGAATTCCAATGGCCAAGTTCACACCAGTGAAGTGCGTTCCAGTGCAGTCAAAAGTAGAACATGTTGCATTTCACATGGAACACATCTGGAGCGTGATAAAAAATCAAAAATGCACTGGAACGCACATGTCCTTAACTGAGATGAAAAAAAAAAAAAGGGAGGGGGGAAAAAAACCCAAAATGAAACATATAAAAAATGGGCATGCAAAAACACATACAGAATGCCGAAAATTGTGGTGTGAACCGACACTTGGGGTTAACTGGGGACACTAGCTCAAAAATTACTGTTTTCATTCTGGCATGCACAGCAGTACATACTATATGTAACATAACTGCAGAATTAGTAGATATTCGCACCCTCTGCACAAGTTTACATTTATGCCTGTACCTGGGGGCAGGGGGCTTTAAAAAAATTTGGGTGTATTTTTTGTGTTTCTTTAATTTATTTAAACTTTGTTTTTTTACTCAACTTTATTGATGATTTTACCTTAAAGGCCAAGTTCACCTGTTCCAGCCATATTTAAAGATCCTCTCCCTACACCCGCTGTCGCAATTTAAAAACAGCGAAGCTGTATGGGGCTCCACCCACACAACAGTATAGTTCATTCACAGAAATCTGTGAATAAATGAGAGCGGCAGACAACTACAAGGGTGCTCTTTCTGCACTTAACTGTCTGCCCGTACAGGAGGTATGGGCAGACAGCTGTACTGAGTGTCTGCAGGAGACTGAAATTGCACCTGTGTTCTGCTGATCAAGGGTGCAATGCTCTGCAGGATCCTATGACTAAAATAAAAGGAAAAATTGCACATTTATAAACGAATAAAGGTCACCTTTGAAGGAGTGTGGAATCATTTTCACCTGAAAGCCGACAATCTGCTTGACAGATGATAAAAAAAAAAAAAAACATCTATAGATGTAAGTATACATATATAGACTTACTATACATCATACGCTAATTATGTATGCTTACATCTACAGATCTAAGCATACATATGTGTTTAAAATCCCATGCTTCCACCGAAGTAAGCCTTACATCGGTGGCAGCGAAAGGGTTAAAAAGATCTGAACAAACAATGCTCTATGCCTTACCCTTGATTCCCGAGACAAGTCATCTCCGAGTCGAGACTCCATGGCTCGTGCTTTGCTCTCTGCTTCCCGTGCCTTTTCCTCCGCTAAAAACAAAATGAAAATTTAGCAGGTTTTACATACAATTTAACTTCTATTCCGAAGGCATGATAAAAAAAAAAAAATCTTAATATTTTTGTTGCAGAACTAATAATTAAGCAAAAATACTCACTGCACAGTTAACCACTAAGGGCTCGTTTACACTTGCTTCAAAATGTGGCCTTTGACATGTGTTTTTTTTTTTTTTTTTTAAAGCACTCCGAATATTAATTAAAGCACCCCTTGCTAAATAAAATGGTTACCTTACTAAAGAAAAACAAATGCAACAGTGTGAACTAAGTGAACTAACTTATCAAAATTAGGCCGATATTTTACACTGGCCATCCCTCCTGTCCTTCCTTCTCCACACTCAGCAGCTCTGGCAGCATCAAGTGCCACGCTGAGTGTGTGAACAGAGAGGAGGGAGAGAGAGGGAGAGAGAAGCTGTCAGCTTGATGTCGGGGAGAGGGGAGGGGGGCGGTGTAGCAGATCACTTCACTTCCTTGTTACTTTTACTATGGTCAGTCCAGGCAGCTCCTCCCGTCTGCACTTATCTCTCTGCATGATCACACAGTAAGTCAGCACCATCCTCCTTGCTCCTGTGCCTAGTTCATTTTCCCTTATCTTATCTGCTGTCCTCTCCATAAATCTTCACTGCATGTATCATGCTGCCTCCTGTCCTGTCTCAGCTTTGCATTCCACACACAGATCTTACACCCTTTCCATCCCAGTTTGCTTTTAGCTCTCATAGTTGTCCTGTCCCCACCATGCAGCCTAGCACATTCCCTGCATTTTGTCACTAATAAAGACATTAGCACTTACATTTACCACCCCAACCTCCTCACCATTCTCTCTTTTATAATATCTTAACCCCCCCCTCCCCCTTCACATTGTAGCAATTTGACAAGTCACATCCTATTGCCAGCAAGGCACTGTTCAAATCAATGCGACACTGACTGAGATGCCGCATAAATTTGAAAAGTAGTACATGCACTACTTTTGCGATTTAGGGTGTGACTTCAATAACCACACAGATGTCTTCAAAGTCACAACCCAAAGTCGCACTGGGATGCAGCTCTGAAATTGTGCGATTTCAGGTTAAGTCGCACAATTTCAAAGCCACAGTCAATGTGAACGGGGGCTAATAGTAGGTTCACACCGGCGTGCTGTGGTCTGGCCACAGTGCGATTTGTATATTCAGTTTACCCAGAGTTTTAGGTGCGCTCCCATTCAATTCTATTAGACTGTCTGTTTTCACGAAAGCAAATTACAGTCTTGCGTGCTGCATCTTTGATGCACAATCAGAAAACACACAGTCCACTAGAATTCATCAGGAGCACACCTAAAACTGCAAGTAAATCACACATACAATCGCACTGTGGTCAAACCAAAGCGCACCAGTGTGAAACCGCTACACAGCTAGGTTCACGCGCAGTCAGGATCATGCACAAAATTGTGGTTTTCTTGACAAACACAGAAGCGCACTGTCCTTTAGTAGATACACAGTAGTGCCATTGATTGTTAAAGGCACCCCCACTCATCACACATGTGGTTTGGTACAGGACATTTTTAGAAAAGGTTCTGGACTTCCTTTCCACATTTCCAAATTGGCACCACTGACCACTACCCCATATGTGTGCACCCATTACTCTCAGGTTGCTGCAGCGCAACACTTTAAGTACTATTATAGTGCATGTCACAAACATTACTCAATGGGGGATCGTTCCTCTGATCCCCGCTGAGCAGGCGAATGACAGGTCCGTCTCCGCTCACTGTGCTGAGATGGACCTGTCAGAGACCCGCTCTCCTCTATGGGGAGATCTGATGAAAACGGATCGATAGGCTTTCCATCTGTCTGGATTTCACTGACAGGATCGGGTGTCAGCGGACATGTCACAGCTGACATCCGCCGCTCCATAGGAGTGAATGGGGGTTCCGATCAGGTCCGCCTGAAAAACTGACAGACAGACCTGATCGAAAAGCCTGTGTGAAAAGGGGCCCAAGTCCGAACCCGAGGGGGCGCACTTTGCCCTGGGCGCTGGATGACCTTGTCCCAGCACTGGTTACAGTTACACTCGGCTTAGAGTGAAACCTGCCAGTGTCACCGCCAATCAGTGCCATCTCTCAGTGCCATCTGTCAGTGCCACCGCAAATCAGTGCCACCCGCCACTGCCACTTAGTTCCACCAGCCAGTGCCACCCGCCCCTGCCAGCCAGTGCCACCCGCCCCTGCCAGCCAGTGCCACCCGCCCCTGCCAGCCAGTTCCAATTGCCAGTGCCACTGCCAATCAGTGCCATCTGTCCCAAACTAGTGCCATCTGTCAGTTCCAAACCAGTGCCACCTGCTAGTGCCAATGCCATCTGACAGTTCCAAACCAGTGCCACCTGCTAGTGCCAATGCCATCTGACAGTTCCAAACCAGTGCCACCTGCTAGTGCCAATGCCATCTGACAGTTCCAAACCAGTGCCATCTGACAGTTCCAAACCAGTGCCACCTGCCAGTGCCAATAGTGCCATCTGTCAGTTCCAAACCAGTGCCACCTGCCAATGCCAACCAGTGGCAGCCAGTGCCATCTGTCAGTTCCAAACCAGTGCCACCTGCCAGGTCCAACTAGTGCCATCCGTACTGAGGACATCAAGTGTGTGCTAGAGTGACAGGAGTAAGCAAGGAGTGGAGTGGGCGAGTTTTTTTTTTTTTTAAATCGGCCTAAAATATCTGCCACAAAAATCGGCCATCGGCCGCCCCAATTTCTAAATATCGGCATCGGCCAGAGAAAAACCCATATCGGTCGACCTCTAGTGTGAACAGGACTGTTCACATTGTTGCATTTGCTTTAAAAATTATACACCATGTCTCTTTTTTGGTGCTTCAAAATTGTCTAAAAAGCCTCCATAAAAGTCTATCACAATGCTTACTAACAGTACCTGCAGCATTTTGAGGGGCATTTATTCAGAGTTAGCTTTGTTTTGGAGGTATGCGATATCCTAGGACGCACTGGGAAAACAAGCAGCGAACCAGAAAGACATCAGTAGCCACTCCTGGTTAATGTGTATATATTCTGGAAGTGAAAATATCCACGATGTGTAGCAGTCCCACTCCTGTTTACACAACATGAGAACACCCAATCTACACTCATTCACGGTGCCAGTAAATAATTCCAAAATTGTGAATTCCATGTGCTCCACAACCAATCACCCTATTGCTCTCACCTGAAAGCGTGGACCCATATGGAGAAATGGGTCAAACTGCCTTCCCCTTTCAGGGATCATACACCTTGTCAAGAACTCCAAACTTGTTTCTGTGCCTCCTTCCTATAGTAGAACAGACCAGAGGGACCATACACTTGAGCTAAAAGCATCCAACGTTTAGGCAAGCTTTTTTTTTCTCCCCAAAATCTCCTTCTCTGCATGCACTGGTGAGGTTTTTGTTTTTTCTGCCTATAAAACACGCCTCTTCTGATTAGGGATGAGCCGAGCCCCCCCCCCCCCCTGGTTCGTAGCAGAACATGCGAACAGGCAAAACATTTGTTCAAACACGCAAACACCGTTAAAGTCTATGGGACACGAACATGAAAAATCAAAAGTGCTCATTTTAAAGGTTAATATGCAAATTATTGTCATAAAAAGTGTTTGGGGACCCGGGTCCTGCCCCAGGGGACATGTATCAATGCAAAAAAAAAAAAAAGGTTTTAAAAACTGCAGTTTTTTCAGGAGCAGTGATTTTATTAATGCTTAAAGTGAAACAATAAAAGTGAAATATTCCTTAAAATTTTGTACCTGGGGGGTGTCTATAGTATGCCTGTAAAGTGGCGCATGTATCCCATGTTTAGAACAGTTCCTGCACAAAATGACATTTCTAAAAGGAAAAACGTCATTTAAAACTACTCGCGGCTATAATGAATTGTCGGATCCTGGCAATACAGAGAAAAGTCAGTCATTGAAAAAAGCGGCATGGGTTCCACCCCCAGTCCATTACCAGGCCCTTTGGGTCTGGTATGAATATTAATGGGAACCCCGAACCAAAATGTAAAAAAACAAAAAACAAATGCGTGGGGGCCCTCCCCAAATTGCATACCAGGCCCTTCAGGTCTGCTATGGATATTAAGGGGAACCCTACGCCCGAGCACGCAACCTGCCAGGCCGCAGGAAAAGAGGGGGGGGGATAGAGCGCCCCCCCTCCTGAACCGTACCAGGCCACATGCCCTCAACATGGGGAGGATGTCCCCATGTTGATGGGGACAAGGGCCTCATACCCCATAACCCTTGCCGGGTGGTTGTGGGGGTCTGCGAGCGGGGGGGCTTATTCGAATCTGGAAGCCCCCTTTAACAAAGGGGACACCCAGATCCCAGCCCCCCCTTTATGTGAATTGGTAACGGGGTACCCCTACCATTTCACAAAAAAAGTGTCAAAAAATGTTAAAAACCACAGTAGACAGCTTGGGACAAGTCCTTTATTAAAAAAAAAAAAACGCCGACTCAATCCTGCCTCCATGGGAGGCACCCGTGGAATGACGTGCCCCCGCCACGACAGCTCTTATATGGCTGAGGGTGGGGCCACCCGTCATGTGCGTGGGTGACCCTGCCCCCCTCTGATGCAACACGGGTTTCAGCTATATAAAGAGCTGTCACGGCGGGAGCGCGTCATTCCGCGGGTGCCTCCCATGGAGATAGGATCGAGTCAGCGTTTTTTTTCTTTTCTCCGTATCACTCGAGAATGGATTACATCGCTGGAATAATTTTTTTTTCTTTCTTTTTAATAAAGGACTTGTCCCAAGCTGTCTACTGTGGTTTTCAAAATTTTTGACACTTTTTTTGTGAAATGGTAGGGGTACAATGTACCCCGTTACCAATTCACATGGGGGGGCAGGATCTGGGGGTCCCCTTTGTTAAAGGGGGCTTCCAGATTCCGATAAGCCCCCGCCCACAGACCCCCACAACCACCGGGCAAGGGTTGTGGGGATGAGGCCCTTGTCCCCATCAACATGTGGACATCCTCCCCATGTTGAGGGCATGTGGCCTGGTACGGTTCGGAGGGGGGGGCGCTCTCTCGTCCCTCCCACTCTTTTCCTGTGGCCTGCCAGGTTGCATGCTCGGATAAGGGTTTGGTATGGAATTTGGGGGGACCCCCACGCATTTTTTTTTATTTTGGTTCGGAGTTCCCCTTCATATTCATACCAGACCCAAAGGGCCTGGTAATGCACTGGGGGGGGAGCCCATGCCGTTTTTTTTAAAGACTTATCTGTATTGCCGGGACCGGACAATTCATTATAGCCACGAGTAGAAATGTAATTTTGTGCAGGGGCTGTTCTAAACATGGGAAACATGCGCTACTTTACAGGCATACTATAGACACCCCCCATGTATGAAATTTAAAGGAATATTTCACTTTATAAACGGCCATTTTTAAAACTTTTTTTTGCATTGATACATGTCCCCTGGGGCAGGACCCAGGTCCCCAAACACTTTTTATGACAATAACTTGTATATTAACCTTTAAAATTAGCACTTTTGATTTCTCCCATAGACTTTTAAAGGGTGTTCCGCGGTTTTCGAATTTGCCGCGAACACCCCAAATTGTTTGCTATTCGGTGAACACACTTATGTTAGACTCGAACATCGGGCTCATCCCTACTTCTGATGTACCTGTATATTCCTATGTGTGTGGACACATAGGCCAACACAGAGGTGTGCTTACATGCAGTAAAAAAAATAAAAATAAAAAAAAAAGCTCAAAAAACGTCTGAGCCCCGGTTCACATTGATGCGATTTGGCATGCGAATTGACATTGCATGCCAAATCGGCGGCAATGACAACGTTTGAATCAGTGCGACGCCTCATTTGCGGCACCACACCGGACTGACATGCCGAAATGAAATTGTGCGAGTTTAGCTGAACTCGCACAATTTCATTCCTGCAGTCAGTGTGAACCAGGGCTAAAAGGCGATTTTTTTTTCTAAGACTAGTTTGCATGAGCCCCAAAGGTTTGTGTGTTTAGATATACCTAAACGATTCAACCACTCTTTCCCTCATTACCAATTTTGGCCATATGTTCTGCTTTCTTCACCTCCTGCTCCGCCCTGGTTTTAAATCGATTTGATGTATATCTGTATGATCTAAAAGTTAAAAAATAAATATTTGTTCAGAATTGTGCATTCCATAGAAAAATTATATAGACAGATCAGACTACTGTGAAAAATACATGAACAAAACATTTATATTCTGTTTGAAACACTTAGGCCCCACGCACACAGGGCGTTTTTACAGCCGCATTTTTTACAGCTTAAAAACGCCTGTCCATGTTTTGTAAACATTTTTTGACCTTTAAAAAAAAAAAAAAAAAAATCCTGGAGCTCAAAAACGCAAATCGCGGCATTTTGCGCGTTGGGCGTTTTTGCAGCTCAAACCTGGAGCTCCAGAACGCACTGGAATTGGTTTTTTTTTGCAACTGGAAAACGCCTATGCCACTTGGAGCTCATAAAAGCTCTATGTGTGCATGGCACAATAGAATAACATGGATGGGCGTTTTGCAGCTGTAAAAAAAAACGTCTAACGCTGCTGTTAGCAGCTGCAAAAACGCCCCGTGTGCATGGGGCCTTACAAAACATAACTTTTGAGAGTGAAAATTCAAGTTCAAACAAAAGCTAAATTCTGGGCATTTTTTTTTTTTCCCCCATGCAGTGGGGCTGTGCCTGCACTGCACGGGTTAACTGCTCTTTTGTAGGGGGTTGGAGAGCGGAGATATACTTAAAGGGTAAGTTCACCTTTACAGAAAAATCTGTAAGGTGAACTTACACAGGACCCCCTCCTCAATCCCCGCAATCCCGCTGATCTGCAGCGAGGCCGGTATGAGCCCTGCTATACCCGCCTCACCGCTCTGGGGCTTAGAAATCGCCGCAGCTTAATCTCCTAAACATACCACGTCAGGAGGGACATTTAGGAGCATTCTAATTGTTCGGCGCCATTACATGGGCTGACCAATCAGAACTCACGTAGCCAGTCCTCTCAGCGGGGAAGAAGATGCGTGAATGCCGAGGGGATTTCTAAGCCCAGGACCGGTGAGGCGGATATAACCGTGCTCAGAACAGGAGATCGCAGCACTGCAGGTCAGTGGGACTGGGGGGGGGGGGGGGCTGGAGGTTGAGGAGGGGGCTAATTTTTCTGTAAAGGTGAACTTAAACTTTAACTAATCCTCCCACCACAAGATGGGTCCCTGTGGCTCCTAATCCACCCGTAGGTTATATGGTTCCAGAAAAAAAAAAAAAGTAGAATGCGTAATTTTTCATGCACAGGACTGTACTGAAATGCATCAAAAATGCGCTGGACCCTAGTATAGTGGGGGGGGGGGGAGAAAAATAGGATTTTTAATAACAGCTTACCTGTAAAATCCTTTTCTTGGAGTACACCATGGGACACAGAGCCTTACATAGTGGGTTGTATAGTTCACCAGAGGCGATTGGACACTGGCACACCCAATGAAGACGAGCTCCCCTCTATATAACCCCTCCCATAAGGGAAGTACCTCAGCTTTGTAGCAAAGCAGTAAGGATCCCATAGAAGGGGGGGACCTCTGTGTCCCGTGGTGTACTCCAAGATTTTTTTTTTACAGGTAAGCTGTTATTAAAAATCCTATTTTCTTTATCGTACACCACGGGACACAGAGCCTTTAAATCATTACATAGAGGGACGTCCCAGAGCAATGCTCTATATGAAGGGAGGGAGACACAGATCAAGCAGACCACCATCGGAAGTGAGGCCTTATACCGCTGCCTGCAGCACACTATGCCCGAAGGCGGAATCCTCATGCCCTCTTACATCCGATAGAATTTGGTAAATGTATGGACTGAAGACCAGGTTGCAGCTTTACAGATCTGAGCCATAGAAGCCCGATGATGCACTGCCCATGAAGCACTTATTGCCCTGGTCGAGTGCACTCTAACAGGAAAATGAGGAATTTTGTTCTTTACGCCATAAGCTTGAACTATCACTTGTCGAATCCACCTAGAAATGGTTGTCTTTGATGCCGCTTGGCCCTTTTTGGGACCCTCTGGCAGAATATACCCAAACCTCTGTTTTAGGTATCTGAGCAGTTGCTTGCAGATAAACTTTTATTGCTCTCACTACATCTAGAGAGTGCAATAATTTTTCCCCCGCCAACTGCGGCTCAGAAATAAAGGAAGGTAAAACAATATTATGATTTAAATGAAACGTCGACACCACCTTAGGAGGAAAAGTAGGATGGGGATGATACACAAAATGTTGTCTTTGTGACAAACTAAATAAGGCTCTTTACAAGAAAGAGCTGCCAATTCAGAAACTCTCCTGGCAGAGGAGATAGCAACCAAAAAGGCCAATTTCCTACTCAAGAGAATTAATGGAATATGGCAAATAGGTTCAAAAGGCTGTTTTTGCAAGACCGACAAAACTAGGATTTAAATCCGAGGGACACAAGGGAGGTTTGACTGGCGGATTTACCCGCAGTACCCCCTGAATGAATGCCCGGACTAGAGAATGAGATGCCAGCGGGCTCTGAAAGAAAATTGATAGAGCCGAGATTTTGACAAAAGCGGGGCTAGAACCTTTGTAAATACTCGAGGAGCAGTAGCCAAACCAAAAGGCAGAGCCACAAACTAGAAGTGGCGGTGTTCTACTGCGAACCTTAGGAACTTTTGGTGAGCGGGATGGATAGGTACGTGTAGATATGCGACTTTGATGTCAAGAATTCTCCGCCTTGTAGGGTGGAGACTACCGAGCTAATAGTCTCCATTTGGAAATGGCAAATGTTCAGAAACTGATTCAGAGCTTTTAGATCCAGAATGGGTCTGACATCTCCATTTGGTTTTGGAACCACAAAGAGGTTTGAATAAAACCCCGAACCTCGCTCTATTAGGGGGACTTCCATGATCATCCCCCTGAGACAGCAAGTGATCCAATGCTTGGAAGAAGGGGTTTCCCTTTAATGGATCTGTGGAGATGTTTGAGTTCTGGAACCGATAAGGTGGGATTTCTAGGAATTCCAGTTTGTACCCTAGGGATACTGTGGAAACTACCCACTTGTCCTGGATCTCTGTCTGCCAAGCCGCTGAAAACTGCCGAAGCCGCCCCCCCACTCGGCCGAGCAGGGGCGTCCCTTCACAAGAGGGCTTTGGGGTTTTGCTTGCTAGACTTTTGACTCCACGACTTTTTGTGAGCTTGGGCTTGATTCTGGGCTTTCGCTCTTGCGGCTGGCTGAGAATGCCGCCGCCACTGCTTAGAAGCAGGGGTTCCGGGAACAGGGGAGAGAGAACGTTTAAAACACGGACGTTTATTTTTCTTCTTATCTGGTAACAGTTGATTTACCACTTGAAATCTTCTGGATATACTTATCCAGATCATCCCCAGAGGCGTTCCCCATGAAAGGGAAACCCAGCCAAAAGTTTTTTTACATGGGGCTTCAGCTAACCAATGCTTTAACCAAAGAATTCTGCGCATATGCACCAGCTGGAGCGTGAGGCGGGATACCTGCTGAATAGAATCTCTAATGGTATCCACCGTAAAGCATAAGGCCTTAGGCAGGTTCCCCCATTATTTGACCTGATCCGGCGGAAGACTCTTGAGCCCTTGCTTTACCTGCTCCTTTAGGACCTGACACATACCAACCTGTGCCACAGCAGGTGGGTTTACAGCGCCAGCCATAAGAAAGGAAGATTTAAGTAAAGATTCCAACTTCTTTTCAGAAGGATCTTTAAATACCTGAGCATTGTCTACAGGACAAGTTAGGTTTTTATTTACACAAGTAATGGCCGCATCTACTGTAGGCAGCTTCCACTTCTTGATAAATTTTTCCTCCATAGGATAAAGAACATCAAATTTCCTGGGAGGAGAAAAACGCCTGTCTGGATGTAGCCAGTCTGCGTAAACAAGATTCTCTAATAGAGGATGAACCGGAAAGGAACAGGCAGCCTGTGGAGATTTTAAATGAACCCAGGGAGGAAACAGGTGACTCAGTTAACTCCGAAGAGGGCAATTTAACTGTTGAACGCACCGCTTCAGCATAACAATGCACCTGTAGCTTAAGAACCTGGGAAGCAGAAAAAGGTTCATCTGAGACCCCCGATCCATCTGACTGCTCCTCATCCTTATCCCCCAATGTAGATACATCCTCATCCTCATCAGATTTTTCAGAAAAAGGATCTAACACAACAGAAGGGGACCTGCTCCGTTTTTTAACCTTTTGTGAGGATGCTGCAATTAAGGTAGCGATTCTCCCTTCTAAATTGTTTAAAGCTGCTGTCAAAGTGTCCTCAGTGACATATGCAGGAGCTGGCACAACAGGAGAGGCTGCTATGCCAGATAAAGGCAATGGCTCATCCTGTGCACGTGCTACTGGTCTTACAGGAGAGGCTGGGACTAGGCAGGAATGGCTAGCACCCTCCGATTCAGGCGGTGATGCCTTAGTGCCTTTCTTCGATGACCCTGAACCCCCCTCTCCTATAGGAAGACATAGTCCTGTGCCAAAGCAGAGGCACTAACTTTGCATACAGTACTGCGCTCGTTTGGCAATAAACATAGAACATCCAAGTAATTGCACAGCCTGATGCGGAGTAGGCGTCTCGGGTGCCTGTGTCCAACACACAGAGAAGCTTACGTTACCCCGAGCTGCTGTATCCACCTTTACAGAGTGCAACGGCATCTGTGGTCTTTTCAAGCCTCCCGCTTCGTGCGTGTAGGAAGATGGCGGCCACCGAGGCAGGAGGAGAGACAAGGAGCGACCCAACGAGATCCACAACGTGGGACATCTCCCCTGGTTATAGCAGAGCTTTACAGGCGAAGAAGCGTGCTCTCTGAGGAGCTGACTGACACTGAGCTTCCGGTTTCCTGGTAAGAACATTATCTCTTTACTCCCTCTAGTGGCGGACACAGGTAAGACATGCACTACATTACGCACAGAAGAAAGTCCGTAAAGTTTTTATAACTTAGGATCTTTCTGGCTTACCTTATCCCCGCCGCAGGACTGCTGAAGACCAGACAGTACCAATCTTCACCCATCACGGGTATGTTGTGCCAACCTTCAGGGATATGGGTTCCTACTTAAAGGAGACCTCTTCCCTAGGCCTTGTAAAAGACTCTGCAAGAAACTTCTGCGTTTTATGTATAGTGAAAGTACTGGACCCCAGAAGCCCAGTCCTCCTAAGAGAGACATTACAGGCAAAAACCTTGGTCTTCTGCGAGGTACCATCCATTTTAAGCGTATAAAATAAGCGTTTTGGATGAATCCGATTGCGCAGCTCTTTGACCCCCGGAGGGATTTTTAGTAGAGCTTCTTCTTAGCACATCCTTGGTCACGACCAACACCTTAGACACTGGTGAAAAAACTGAGGTACTTCCCTTATGGGAGGGGTTATATAGAGGGGAACCCGTCTTCATTAGGTGTGACAGTGTCCAATCACCTCTGGTGAACTATACAACCCACTATGTAATGAGTAAAGGCTCTGTGTCCCGTGGTGTACGATGAAGAAAAAAGCACCTGGATTGCATCCTGAAACGCATCAAAAACGCGCATGCAGAAACGCATCCGGAATGGATCTGGAGTGCGTTTTTGTGGTGTGAACCAGCCCTAAAACCAAGCAGTGTGTACACAGTCCTACTGCATGGGGAAAAATAAAAAATTTGCTGTTGGGCTTTAAGACAAAGCCGTTAGTAGATTCATCTGGCCAATAGTAATTTATTCTGGCCATTGGAATGAGTGAACATTTGAGCGCTAAACACATATAGGGGTTTAGACACGTTTAGGTGCACAAAGCCTTTTTTTGCAAAAAAAACCTTTCCTGAACGTCCTGGTGATGTTTTTTCTTCAAGGAGTTACACTCGCCTCTTCGAATGTGTGCATGGCCACATAGGCTAAACAGAGGTGGTTTTACAGGCTGAAGAAAAAGGTCAAATGTCTGTAAAAGGTTGTTTTTTAAGCCCACTGTGCATGAGCTTTTAAATGATATTTGAATAATGGCAGAAAGAGTCTGTCCTAAGAATTGGCCAAGTCTCCACTCAAACATAAAATTTCACCAGGCCGAGTTTCTAAACCCCAAGACCCCTTTCACACTGGAGCGTTTTGCAGGTGCTATAGCATTAAAAATAGCACCTGCAATCCGCCCTTAAAAAGCTGCACCATTCACTGGAGGGTTTTTACACTGAAGCGTTGCGCTAGCAGGACGGTAAAAAAAAAAAAAAAAAAGTCTTGCTAGCCGCATCTTTGGAGCGGAGAAGGAGCGGTGTGTGTAACGCTCATCCACCACTGCTGCCCATTGAAATCAATGGGACAGCGCACGGGCAGTTTTAACCCTTTCTCGGCCGCTAGCGGGGGTAAAACTGCCCCGCTAGCGGCCGAAATGCTCCGCAAATCCTCCCATAGCGTCGGCGGTAAAAAATGGTGGTGTTTTACCGCCGACGCTATGGGCGCCTCAGTGTGAAAGGGCTCTAAACCCTTTCACTGCCACCTTCGTAAGCAATTGGGAGCGTGTGTACATTCTGACAAGTCAACTGCCGGTTGTCAGGTGGAAGCAATCCAAAAGGCAGCATATCTGCTAGATAGCCAACATCAATTCGCTGTCCTCCCCTTCTTGCTAACCTGAAAAATAGGATTTTTTACTCACCGTAAAATCCTTTTCTCTGAGTCCATGGACCGACACAGCTTCTCTATTGACAAAGTGGGTATTATCCGTTAATTAGGAGTGACTAGGCAGAAAAACTTGTAAAAAGTGTTGCATCACACCTTCTACAGTACCGCCCAGGGGGCGGACCCTCTGGGTATACCCTCTCAGTCTGCACATCGCAGATCAGTTCGTCAAAAAGCAGTACAAACTTAAAAAGGAGGGGTGGGTGCTGTGTCGGTCCATGGACTCAGAGAAAAGGATTTTACGGTGAGTAAAAAATCCTATTTACTCTTTCGTCCATGGACCGACACAGCTTATCTATTGACAAAGTGGGACGTCCCAAAGCAGTGTCAGAGAAAAAACGAGGGGTGGTAACAGCATAAAAACAAACTTCACCCCAAAACACAAAACAGCACTCCTCCAACGGAGGAGTTGCAACTCTAAACAGCCGCCTGCAAAACCTTGCGGCCGAAAGAGGCATCCGAAGATGCACCTACATCAACTTTGTAGAATTTTGTGAAAGTGTGAGCGGACGACCAAGTCGCCGCTTTACATAGTTGGGAAACAGACGCTTGATGTCGGAAAGCCCAAGAGGCACCTATTGCCCTGGTCGAATGCGCCGTGACAGGAAAGGGGGGCGCCTGACCCTTTAAGGCGTAAGCCTGGATTACTATCTGTCAGATCCACCTAGAGATGGTGGCCGATGAGACTGCTTGGCCCTTCTTGGGACCAGCCACCGAAACAAACAGTGAGTCTGACTTCCGGAACAGGGAAGTAGCAGATATGTATACTCTCAAAGCTCGGACAACGTCCAAGGAATGCAACGCCGACTCCTTAGGATTCGACGGCTGAGGACACAAGGATGGAAGTACAATGTCTTCGTTGAGATGAAAAGCCGAAACGACTTTCGGAAGAAAGGAAGGCTGCGGCCGCAGCACCACCTTATCCTTGTGGAAAATCAAATAGGGAGCCTTGCAGGACAGGGCTGCCAGCTCAGAGACTCGTCTAACTGACGTAACAGCCACCAAAAAGACCACCTTTTGAGAAAGTGTCAACAGGGGAATATCTCCAATATTCTCAAACGGTGCGGTCTGAAGCACCGAGAGGACCAGGTTCAAGTCCCACGGAGGTAATGGGGGGCGGACCGGAGGGGCCACATGTCGAACCCCCTGCACAAATGTACTCACGAGAGAGTGAGTCGCCAGGGGTCGCTGAAAAAAAAGACAGCCAGGGCAGATATCTGTCTCTTAATCGTACTTAGGGCAAGCCTTTGGTCTACCCCATGCTGTAAAAACAGCAGGATTCTGGAAACCAAATAGGTACGCGGATGCCATTTCATTTCCTCACACATGGAGATGTAGGCCCTCCAAGTGCGGTGATAGACCTTCCTAGAGGACGGTTTCCGAGCACTTCTCATAGTAGAGATTACCGAGTCTGACAGGCCCCGATCTCTCAGTACCTGGTTCTCAACAGCCATGCCGTTAAAGCCAATGACTGTAAAGCAGGATGGAATATGGGACCTTGCGATAGCAGGTCCTTCCGTAGTGGTAGGCGCCAGGGGACGTCTGCTACCAGACGTACTAGATCGGCGTACCAAGGACGCTGAGGCCAATCTGGAGCGATTAGGATCATTGGAATTCCCTCTGCCTCCACTCTGCGGAGCAGAAGAGGAAGAAGCCTTAAGGGAGGGAAGGCATAGATTAGCCGATACTGACCCCACGATGCTACCAACGCGTCCGTTGCGTCTGCCCATGGGTCTCTTGACCGGGCCACAAACCTCAATACCTTCCGATTGAGTCGGGAAGCCAGAAGATCTGCGTCTGGTGTGCCCCATCTTTGGCAGAGGAGTTGGAACACCTCCGGGTGTAAGGACCATTCTCCCTGGTCCAGCATCTGGCAGCTCAGGTAGTCCGCCTGCCAGTTTTCCACACCCGGAATGTACACGGCCGACAGTGCCGGTACGCTCCTCTCTGCCCACTTCAGGATGCGAGCGATCTCCGATGCTGCAGCTGAGCTTCTTGTTCCTCCTTGATGATTGACATATGCCACTGCTGTGGCGTTGTCTGACTGGATCCTGACTGGACGCCCTTGCAGTCTCTGAGACCATTTGAAGAGGCACAGCTTGATCGCCCGGATCTCCAGGACATTGATCGGCAGGAGGGCTTCCTCTGGGGTCCAGCGACCTTGCGCCGACTGGACACCCCAGACTCCCCCCCAACCTGTAAGGCTGGCGTCCGTCGTGATCACTATCCAGTAAACCGGAAGAAATGACTTCCCGGCCATTAGAGCCGGTGCTGTCAGCCACCATACCAGGGATCTCCTGACTAGGTGGCTCACTCGGATTTGATAATCCAGAGATGAAGGGCATCTGTTCCATCTGGACAGAACTTCCTTCTGTAACACTCGAGTGTGGTATTGAGCATATGGGACCGCCTCGAAGGAGGCTACCATGAGGCCCAACACTCGCATGCAAAAACGGAGTGACGACCAATTCCTGGAAGTCAGCTGCCGTACTGCAGCCCGGAGGGTCTGCAACTTCTCCACAGGGAGGAATACCTTTGCCTCTGAGGAATCCAGAATCAACCCCAGGTACACTAGGCGTTGAGTGGGCACCAATACTGACTTTTGCATGTTTAGTATCTCGAAGAGTCTGACAGGTAATGGACACGCTTACCTCTAATTCTGAGCTTGAAGGGGCCTTCAGCAGAAGGTCGTCCAAGTAACCTGTGATAGCGATACCCCGCTGTCTTAGAAGTGCCAGAATCGGAGCGAGCACCTTGGTGAACGTCCTGGGTGCTGAGGCAAGGCCAAACGGGAGGGCCACAAACTGGTAGTGGTTCTTCCCGATAGCAAATCGCAGAAACCTCTGGTGTCTGGAGTATATGGGGACATGCAGGTATGCGTCCTTGATGTCCAAGGAGGCCAGAAAGTCCCCCGGATGGAGAGCCGTGACTACGGATCGAACCGACTCCATCCGAAATCTTTGTACCTTCACAAAGCAATTGAGGGCTCTGAGATCCAAGATTGGACGAACCCCCTCCTTCTTTGGCACAATGAACAGATTTGAGTAAAAACCCTGACCCCGTTTCTGTTCTGGAACTGGAATAACTACCCCGCGTTCCAGTAGACCCTGGACCGCCCCATACAGGGCCTCCCGACGGGTCGGTAGTAGCTGGAGATTGGAGGTGATGAATCTGTCTGGTGGACAAGAGAGAAATTCTATCTTGTAGCCTGAGGAGATTACTTCGCAAACCCACCTGTCGGAGACTAGAGCAGTCCACTGAGTCGCGAATTTGCGAAGACGTCCCCCCCACCCGAGAGCTGGGTGGGGGCGGTCCTTCATGTGGACGCAGATTTGTCCGCAGGCTTGTTGGGTCTGCGGGACCAAGGACGCTTTTGTCCTTGGGCAGGCGCTTTATCGGCCTGGGGTCTTTTCCCTGTCGCCTTAAGGGGTCGAAAAAACCGCTTACGTGCAGTAAAGGAGGGCCCTTGCCCTTGGCGTGGTCCCCTACCCTTGCTAGTTTGGGGAAGCAAAGTGCTTTTACCTCCTGGTGGCATCCTTGATGATGTCATCCAGAGAAGCCCCAAAAAGTCTGTCGCCCTTAAAAGGCAGATCCAATAGGGCTTTCTTGGAAGTCTGGTCCGCAGTCCAGCCCTTTAGCCAGATCAGGCGGCGTATTGCTACTGCATAAACCGAAGCTTTTGACAGCAGGGGAATAGTATCCATGTCTGACTCGCAGACAAACTTAAGGCCCTGGACCAACTGGTCGGCCAAAGTTATCTCATTAGGAGGAGCATCTCGCTCCTTTAACCCCTGGAGTAGCAATCTTGCCCATTCAGTAAGTGTCTGAGACACTAGGGCCCCCGCCAATGCCGGGCATACTGCCGAGCCTACCACTGAGTATAGGTAGCGAGCGAGTGCTTCAGCCTTCTTATCCACAGGGTCCTTGAAAACAGGAGCCCCTTCTACTGGAATAGTGGTGGCTCTATTAAGTCTGGACACCGAAGGGTCCACTATAGGGGGAGAGGTCCATATCTTCAGAAAACTCTCCTCAAAGGGGTACCGTACTGCAAACCTCTTTGGGGCTGTAAAGACCCTCAGTGGGTTCTCCCATTCCTTGTATAAGAGTTTGTCAAAATAAGACACACAAGGGAACACCTTAGCAGTGCGGGCAGGTTTACGAAACCCAAAGGGGACTGGAGTATCTGCTACTTCTTCAGTCCTTTCCAACTTTAGCGTATTCCGCACTGCAGTAATAAGGTCAGATACCAAAGCCGTCTCGCGTACTGACCTGGACTTGGAGTCCTCCTCACTGTCCGATCGGTCACGGTCTGCAGTCTCTGATGCATCAGAATCTGGGCCATGAGCCGTAGCTGGACCTGGTTCTGCATCAGAAATATCCCCAGAAGATTGCAGGGGACGGGGGCGTTTATTACCCCCTGTATTCCCGTGTGCTGCTTCCACCCTGGCAGCAAACGCCTCTAGGATTGCCGACATAGCGTCCATAGACACCTCAGGGACACCAGCTGCTAAATCTGGTGTTTCAGGGGAGAAGACATCTGGCTCAGATGCCATGCTGACCACACGCTGACACTCACAGGGCTCCAGGCAAGATATCAATAGGCCACCCTCCTGCGCTGCAGAGATGCTGGGTTACCCAGAGGACTCACCACCCTGGATAGGTACTGCTATGCTGCGCCTGTGATGCTGTCCCCTTGCTGCTGTGTCAGTCTGCTTCTTTTATCAGCACTTCCTGTGTGAATTTTCGCGCCAGTTTAATGCACCCTAGAGGCCGGAGGCTCTCGCAAAATGGTTGCCAAAAACGTCTGTATGGAAGATAATGTGGGCTCTAAGAAAATGGCCGCCGACAGAAGATAGAGGTCAGGCAGCCATAGCCCACAAAAAGATGGCCGCCGAACGGCAATATCTGCATACAGGGTGGACCAACATGGCCGCCGATCACCTGATAGGGGCCAGTGGGTGTGGCCGAACCACAGGAAGATGGCCGCCAGGCAGTTACAAGAGGCCAAACTTGGCATGGACCACCTCAAAATGGCCGCCGACAGCATGGAGACACAGAAACACAGGTAAGCAAAAATGACATTTCTTTTAAATGTTAGTTACAGCCAGCCCCGCTCCAGTGGGACCCCCTAGGTGACCCCCAGCACCCAGCAACCTTTAGCTAGAAGCCCAGGGAGGAGGGAAAGGCAGGGAGAGAGGAAGAAAGGGGCCACAACCACTTACTTGATCTCTCCAGGAATGTCCAGCTAAATCACCCAGCCGAGGCAGGGGAGTTTTACTTACCTATCCTGCATGTATTCTGCTGGAAGACATTCCAAACAGATCATCGTCCGCGCACGGAAGGTGACTGTTGGTCAGGGATGCTGTGATTGGACCCAGAAGGGACGATCATATGTATGCCCTGGAGCATGACGCTCACCGGACAGGCTGCTGCGACTCGGCCGTAAGGTCAGCCGAAGCTGAGCGGTCCGATGCAAGCCTTGGAGCGTAAGCTCACCGGCCAGGCTGCTGCGACTCGGCCGTAAGGTCAGCCGAAGCTGAGCGGTCCGATGCAGGCCCTGGAGCGTAGGCTCACCGGCCACCCGTGGAGCGACGGGCATGTCGTGGAAAACCCAGCGCTTAGCTAGGGTCGGCACACGCTCGATGGCCGAAACTGGGGAGACTACAAGGATCGAGGATCCAGCCTGTCACCCAGTCGGCAGTTGATCGAAGATCGCAGGAAACAACAAATGTAGCAAAAAAAAAAATATATATATATATATATCCTTTTTTCCCCGGACCAATGGGCCCGAAGGGAGCCATGTCCTACTCCTTGCTAGACAGAAAAAAACTGATCTGCGATGTGCAGACTGAGAGGGTATACCCAGAGGGTCCGCCCCCTGGGCGGTACTGTAGAAGGTGTGATGCAACACTTTTTACAAGTTTTTCTGCCTAGTCACTCCTAATTAACGGATAATACCCACTTTGTCAATAGAGAAGCTGTGTCGGTCCATGGACGAAAGAGTAACATGGATTGCACTATACATTTTAAAGATCGCCATGCATTGGAATGAGAGCAATAATTGTAGCATCAACACTCTTGGATAACTCTGAACTGATGAACTGTAAGGGCTTGGAGAATATAGGGTACTGACATTTGTTACCATTTCACAGGCGCACGCATCAGTTTTAGAGCCCATTCACACAGGGGCAACACGACTTCCAGCGCGATTTTATGAGGCAACTCAGACAGGACTTGAGTATGAATCACAGCGCGACCTGGAGCTACTTGCAAGGCAACTTCAAGTTGCCTGCAGGACAGGAGACATTCCAGTGGCCAATCAAACAAGAATCAGCTCTGTGGGAGGGAGGGGGGAGGGAGAGGTTTGCCTGAGAAATGTATTTTCTCTTCCTGAAGAGTTGCTCCTATTAAGACAGTGATCCGACTTCAGAGGCAACTCCCATTGAAATCAATGGGTACAGGTCGCCTAGAAGTCGGATTGAAGTAGTACAGGGACCTTTTTTGAAGTCGGAGCGACTGCAGTAGTGTGCATTAAGACGGCTCCATTAATTTACATTGATTTCCTCAGCCAGCGCGACTTGAGGCAACTAGGGGTGACCTGGGGCGATTTGAAGTCGGATCCAAAGTTGCCCCTGTGTGAATGGGCTCTTAGGGTTTGACGTGCTGGGTATCTAGTTACTCGGGCAACCCAAATTGGGTAATTTATTGTGGTTGTGTGCCCTAAAATTTACTTTAGTATATATTTTTTTTCACTGAAATTTTATTTTTCCCCAAACCAACTCTACAGTGTCTGCTTTCAGAAAATATATAATGTTTGGGGGATTTACGTAATCTTCAAGGCCAACATTTAAAGAAACAAAAACAAAAAAACAAAACAAAAGCAAAACACAAAAATGGCTCTGGCAGCAAAAAGAGTAAGGCCCCTTCCACACTACTGCGACTTCACTACTGCGATATTACCGCAATTTGACAAGCCTCGATTTAAGAGAGACCTTGAGGTCTATGAACCTGAGCTCGCATGAAAGTCGGACCAAAGTAGTGCAGGGACTACTTTGAAGTCGGCACGACTTGAAGTCGTACTAATATGAATGGTTGTCATTGGAAATCATGGGAAACGACTTGTCGTGCTACTTTGCTGTCCGAAATCGTGGGACCAGTCGTACAAGTATGAAAGGGGCCTTAATGGTTAGGACAGACAGTATTTGAATATAGCTTACCACTAATAATTAAGCTCTGCATGCACAGCGCACACTTGGTTAATTTTGGCAAACAGCTCCCTCATAAACAAAGAAAACAATTAGGATTTTACAGTGCTGTAATTTCCAGAGCTAAATATCTAAACAGGTAAGCTCAATATTTAGTTTTATTTGGCTGCAAAAGTAGAAATATACTTTAACCACTTTCCTACTGGGCACTTTTACCCCCTTCCTGCCCAGGCCAATTTTCAGCACTCACATACATTTGAATGACAATTGTGCAGTCATGCAACACTGTACCCATATGGAATTTTTATAATTTTTTTTTACACAAAGAGGTTTTTGGAGGTATTTAACCACTTCAACACCGGGCTTTTTTTACCACCTCAATACCGGGCTTATTCTGGCACTTCTCTCCTACATGTACAAATCATCATTATTTTGCTAGAAAATGACTCAGAACCCCCAAACATTATTTATGTTTTTTTAGCAGACACCCTAGGGAATAAAATGACGGTCATTGCAACTTTTTTTCTTGCACAGTATTTGCGCAATAATTTTTCAAACGCCTTTTTTTGGGGAAAAAAATGGTTTCATGAATTAAAAAACAACAAAACAGTAAAGTTAGCCCAATTTTTTTGTAAAATATGAAAGATGATGTTACGCAGAGTAAATAGATACCTAACATGTCACGCTTTAAAATTGCGTACACTCATGGAATGGCGCCAAACTTTGGTACTTAAAAATCTCCATGGGCGACATTTTGAATTTTTTTTACAGGTTACCAGGTTAGAGTTACAGAGGAGGTCTAGTGCTAGAATTGTTGCACGCGCTCTAACGCACGTGGTGATACCTCACATATGTGGTTTGAACGGCGTTTAGATATGTGGGCGGGACTTACATGTGCATTCGCTTCTGATCGCGAGCTACCGGGGACAGGGGCGTTTTAAATTTATTTATCTTTTACACTTAATTTTTTTTATTTTTACACTTTTTTACATTTTGTTTTTGATCACTTTTATTCCTATTACAAGGAATGTAAACATCCCTTGTAATAGGAATGTGTGTGACAGGTCCTCTTTATGGAGAGATGCAGGGTCAATAAGACCCCACATCTCTCCTCCAGGCTGGAAAGCATGAGATCGTGAAAAAAATTTTCACAGATCTCATACTTACAGCCGCAGGTAATTTTTCTCCTTTACTGATGTACGCTGATCAGGCTGCACTAATGAGGCGGCACTGAAAATCAGTGCCCTGATTATCAGTGTAGATGGCCTCTTTCACACATGGCTGTTATCGGCTCTTCTCTCCTCATGCTGTGACAGCTTGAGGAAAGGAATGCCGATAACCGGCAAGTGTGTTTACATCATGATCAGCTGTGATTGCCCCTTTACCCTGATCTGTGAAAAGCTGTGTCCAAAAGACATAGCAATCACAGAGCACGCCGCAGCAGGTGCGCGGGGGCACTGTTCTGGGAGGAAGTCAATAGACGCCCTCCCAGAACCGATGACTGCGCTGTAGCTGTCATTTGGCTAGAATGCGGTCAGCAAGTGGTTACGTAAAGCTCATGAGCTCAGGTTATGTATTAACAAACTTATATTCTCTAGCTTTTTTCAGTCTATTCCAATATGCAGAATCTTAAAACATTAATAACTCTTACCTGGGCTTGTAAAGGCAACAAGATAGCCGTTTTGTTTGAACTTTGTGGTTATGAATGAAGATTCTCATCCTTGGATCAATATAAAGGACAGCTGCATACGCACGAAATGAATGTCGCTCAGGTTTCCTAAAAGTAGATTTAAAGTGGAAAAATCAAATCTATTTTATTTAGATGTTAAACAGAAATTTGGGTACAAGAAACCAAAGTTCCATCTAGGGTTAGTCTTTGTGTTTTGTGGAGAACAGGATTCACCAATAAGTGTACAAAAAAACAAAAAAAAAGACCCATCAATGTGCAGGAGAAAAAAATAATAATCGTCTGCACCAGCTGTATGCTCTCCAGAGTACAGTGGAATCTTGACCAACAGACAGGCTACTGGGCAAGTACCGTAAATTAAACTAAATCAATAATAAATGGAAGAAATTTTAAGATGGTCTTAAAATTAAACAATAAATAAAAAAGCAGAAATTTGGACAGAACAACAAAGAATGCACAAGAAAGCTTGCATCTCAGGAAGACAAGAAACCCAGCTTTGTAAATCCCAAGTGAATTCCAGCATGCACGTCCCACAGAAGCCGGACAGATCGATATACACACACGGCAGAATGTCGGACGTTTTTTGTTTTTAACCGGCAAAGGTCTCCCGACATTTTGCCTGTGCACAGGGCTTTAATATAAGCCACTGAGACCTGCCTATTGTTTCTCAAAAAGCGGACAACTGTCAAATGAAAGAAAAATGTGTCATAAGAGGAACACCGACTATTTCTTGCTAATCATGGTTAACACAACATATATGCTTTACAAAGCTGATCCTGCCAAAAACGCACTTCCTATCCTAGGGTGACAATGTTTCAAGATGCTTTGTGGTAAACCTAGGTCAGGAATTTATACTACAGAACCCTGACAACATACAGGGGTTCTTCTCCCCTGCAACAGCTGTCCTTTTGAAATTGGAGCAACTGTTTGGGGTTCTGCACACTCAGCCATGTCATTTAATCAATCACACAGATCTGTGAAGAGATGTACTCACTGCAGACAGACTTGTAATTCTCAATGGACCACAAGTGTGGTAATCACTGCATTCGTAGTCCATTGACACCAACTCCAGCTCTCTAACTGAAAGCCCATGCCTGGGTACAGGCAGAAGGATAGAGGTAGAGTCTGCAGGAGCCTGGCATTGTACTCACAAACCACTGACCGTGGGTGCAATGCTTTGCAAGGCTTCTGTTGAAAAGAAAAAAAAATATGCACTTTTTTTGCAAAAATACCGGGTGTGCATTTATTAATTTGTTAGGGGCTTTGAAACACCGCTAAAGCAACATGGGGTATAATTTGTGAAGCAAAGCAAACGCAAGGTGTAAACAGGACTTTAAGCAAACCACTTTATTTCGTGTCAAGAGCTTTGACTGGCATTCAGAGAGCTTTAAAAAAACGTGTCCAAAGCCATGTTTTAAAGCAGGTGTAAACTAGCCCTAACAGTGAACACAGGGTCACTAAAAATGTCACATTTAACATTTGAACCAAGAAATGTATAATTTGCAAGTATTTCTCCAATGTCTAACTTACATTCCTTCTGGAGGAGTCCCAGCCATCTGAATGTCTTTTGGGTCAGAAACTACATCAAGTTCTGGTTCTCCAGAATCCATTAGCTTTAAGTTAAAAACAATAACAAGTGTACCTAGGACAGCAAAATAGCACATTGTTACATCTAAATGTAGTCAGCTACATAAAAAAAACACTTAAAGAACCTAAAAACCTAGAACAAATCAAAACCATAAATACCAGACCTATAGGACAATGGTTATATATGTGTGACATCCTACTGGAAAAGGAAAAGTGAAATTATATGGGCTTTTAAAGGCACCATATGGTAGTCATGTAGATGCTTTCTGCGGTGGTGGTGGCCCCTGTGTGTACTCCAATGCTGACACCATTTTTGGTGGGAGTTGCCCTCATCTGGCAGTGTAGTTTGCTCATTGGGAGACGCCAGGCAGTGTCCAATAGGTTTTGTATGAAGATTGTGGTAAAAGATTTAAAATCTCTTTGGCTTATTAGTGTACTATTTGTATAGCATACTGATTATGTTAATATTATGGCTTAAAAGCCGATATAAAATTCCCTTTTACAACTTGAGAGAACAAATCAAATTACGGATTCTTAAGATGACTCTAAAATTCTATGTTTATACCCGATTCTCCAGTTATCTTTCTAAATTGCTCCATAACGTCCTTCTGAGAGTGAAATGGAGAATACTTGTAAACAAGCTCTGTCTCAATGGCAAATTTCTCTGTATTATCTGTCAAGGGTTCACACGTTTTTGAATTCCATGTAGGTAGAGGAACAATAACCTTTGAAAAAAAAAACATTTAGCATGTTAACAACCAGAAGCATATGACCAGAGCATATTTTTTTTTGCTATTTAGCACCATGCTACTTTTTTTTTTTTACATTTTTTATATTTAATATGAGAATGAGGTCCCATAGGGACAACGCTATGAAAATACATGAAAAGGTACAGAAACAGGGAGAAAAATAATTAAAACATATTACATAGGCATACATGTTGGTATATCTCTTTACAATGTACAGTATTACTGGAAAAAAGAGCAGTGTCTGTGATGAAATTGCTTTCCAGACTGTGTCGAAGGTCAATTCTGCTTGCTATACAGTGCTATCAGATTTACCATGTCCTTACTTGCCCTGTGGACATGTGTCTGTATTCTTGAAGTGTGAGACATGGGTAAGTGTAGCTCCATGAGCCCCACCTCATTCCATTTTTCCTTTTAGCTGAAGTACTTGGAATAGGATGAGGTAGCTAAGAAAGTGGGTAGGGGGAGAGTAGATAGTAGTGGGGAGGAATAAAAAAAAAGGGGGGGTGGATCTGGAAAACGGCTAGGATAGTTCGCAATCCAGTGAGTGAATGTGTCGCAGCATATTTTATACAGTTTAGGCATCAGGGTTGCTTCCTCAGAGGGCCTGGCCCTCTTCAGAGTACACAAATAGGACAAATACTCCAAAACATGGACGCTATGGAACCTATGTTGCGCTGTGAGAATAAGGTCTTCCATTTTATTTATGTCCGCTACTTTTCAAAGCCATAGGTCAACGGTCGGTGGGTGTTTGGATTTCCAGTTGAGAGGGATGCATGCTTTGGCTGCGTCTAAAAGGTGGCGGATTACTTATCTGCATTTTACAGTATGCTGCTCACACCCTTGGCGACTAAGTTGGCATATGCACTGAAGGCTAGATGGGAGGAGGATGTTGGGGAGATAGAGGATGAGGAATGGAGTGAGGGCCCTGGACCATTGTAAACAGGTGTCCCCTAGGCTTTTAGACCGCCTCACACAGAGCTACATCACCCATCGGGCATACCTTACGCCACTTAGGGTTTCGAGGTATAAACATGATCAAAACTCCAACTGTGCCATGTGCGGTCAGGTGTCGGGTAAGTTCTACCACCTGATATGGAGTTGCCCCAAAGTTCAGGGCTTCTGGACGCAAATCATACAATTCCTCCACGACACCATGGGCTCCCCTATTACCATACACCCCAAACTATGCCTGCTTGGTATATATCCAGAGCCTGATATAAATAAGTTTACCAAAATATTCCTAAACGAAACATTGTTCTCTGCTAGGAAAACCATAGCGAAGCAGTGGATGAGGCCTACTGCACCAGAGTTTGGTATATGGTTGGTGGAACAGAACAGTAGCCTGAAATACAAAAAACGTATCTATTCACACAGAGGTTGTCCTACGAAATATGGTAAAATATGGGATAGGTGGTTGCAGGTTCCAGAGACTATGGGCTAGTGCCTCCCTTTATGCTTGTCTAAGAATTTACAGTACTCAATGTTTGTTTCACCCACTATTTTTGTCCACTTTTTCAGCTGTTACCAACTGCATTAGTCTTTGCATATAGGATGTGTTCTACCTGTTATATACTGTGAATATTGTCACCTATACTTGAAATTTTGTTGTATTATTTGTAAACTGTTTTTTTGACCAATAAAAACCTGCTTGAATTAAAAAAAGTGGCGGATTACTGATTTTCTATAGGCGTTTTCGGGGGTGGCGGACACGTGAAGAAGAATGCGGGGTCATCTAGGATGGTGCATTCCGTGAATTTCTGTACTATTTGTCGAATATTTTTCCAGAAATCTACAATCTTGGGGCATGACCAAAAGATGTGTAGGAGGGTTCCTCATTCTTTTTGGCATCGCCAACAGAGATCAGATGTTGCAGGGAAAAATTTCTGTAGTAGTGCAGGCGTTCTATACCATCTTGACATAAGTTTGTAGTTGGTTTCTTGGATTTTTGTACAGATGGAGGATTTGTGTGTCAATCTGAGGATACGGTGTCGTTGGCTAGGGCTGAATTGGCTGTCTAGCTCTTGTTTCCACCCAGTCAGACCCGGTGTTTGGTATTCTGCTGGGGGTGTGATTAGCATGTTGTAGATGAGAGAGAGTGCGTGCGGTAGGGCTCCAGTCTCTGTACAGTATTCCGCTAATGTTGTGAGGGGTTGCCTAGGGTCGTTAGGGGGTTGTATGAACTGTAGTAAGTGGCAGAGTTGAAGTGCTTAAGAAATCCTAGCGATACGGGCCTATAGGGTCTGAGAGTTCTGGTATAGTCTTCCAGCGACCCCTTGCACTGAAGTGGGGGGCCTGGAAAAGGCCTGAGTTGCTAAGACCCCGGAAGCTTGCGTTGTGGAGGCTCAGCTCAAACCGAGGATTACCCAGTATGGGGAGTAAGGGCGAGTTTCGGGGCGATAGAGAAGCTTGGGAGATAAGTTGTGTGCAAATTTGTGTGGAAGGCCCGATAAGAGGATGACGTTTAATATTTAAAAAAAAAAAAAATACTTTTGGAATTGCATTATAGACAAACCCTGTATGAAATTGGTGTGTTTGAGTTTACCTACAATTTAATCATTGCCTTATTTGCACTTTCCCAAGTTAAACTGTTTATGTTTTCTGTTGAAATATAAGTGAAGAAACTGAATTATCTGTTACTTTTACTGGAAAGTTTGGGTGAATTTTGTTTACAAACCTCATCAATTCCTTCTTCTTCATGAAATGTACGCGACATAAACAAACATGTCATTGTATCGCCCTTCTTTGTAAAAAGGATGAAATCTTTTCCAATTCTCATAGAGCCACTAATAGAGGATTACATTAAGCAGTCCAATTAAGGCATGCAATAAAGAAGGGAAAAAGGTTAACATTTATTATAAGCAACATAGCATCCAGAAATCAAACTAACCTTTCGCATTTGATATTATTTTACTAGAATACAACACAAGTCTAAAATGAACCAGTTAATGCCACCTTCCAGTGGTAAAGTGTTTGTAACCCCCCCCCCAAAAAAAAACTGGCCACAGTTTATCATGCTGAGCCCTGACACAGTGGTCAGTATACGTGCCTCCAACATTCGCTGTGTTTTCTCTATCCCCAGCTTCCCCAGCTTCCTGATGACGCATTGACTGCGAAATGCATTGGAGGCTGCGGGACCATTTGCTTGTCACTTCTGGTAAACACAACGAGGTCGGGAGATGCTATTCAGCTTGTGAAGGAACCATAAGGGCACACGTGCGGACCAGACATATAGATAATCTATACACGGCTGGATCAGCTCAGTGCCGGCTCATAGGCACTTACACATGTGAGTGAATGATTTCTTTTTAACGTTAATAAATATTTTAAGACATACTGCACCATGATGGCCCTTTATGTGTTTTATGAGCACTCAGAGCGAAATTTCCCATCAGTATATTGGGAGGAACTGATGAAAAGTCTGGTACACGGAGTGGTTATCCATATGAACTAAAGGCGCACAAATTTAGTCTATCTGGTGAGTGGCCAATCTATTTGGTGGTGGTACAGCACACATACGTGGTGAAAGTTCAGCAAGTCACTTGGGATAAAAACAATTGCTCACATTGGACTATTTGGACACTTATTTTATTTAAATTTTAGTATAATTATATGATTGGAGATATATTTGCTGCATCCAGCTTACTGAAAGGATTTAATGAACCACATATAATTTTATTTATTTTATTTGGTGTTTTCATTTGGTTTTGTATATTGGATCATACACTTTTTGTATATGGTATTGCTTGTTGCACATTCCACTTTAAAATTGCAGCAGGAATCCCTGCTATTGATGGCACGTATAATTTAATTAGATTGGCATAGCAATTGTGGTTAATACACATATTATATTTATGTATAGGGCACAAAGTTCACATAATTGTCTAGATTATTATAGAGATAGTGGTCTGATACATAAGTCAGCGCAATTCACCTTTCTTTCCATATAATTTTCACTTAACCTATATGGTTGCATGACATATTTGATTGCAGCAGACTGTTTTTTATTAAAAGCATCTTGGCGCCGGTAACACACAATTTCATATATCGGGATGATGCATGCAGCTGCATTCATCATCCCCGGTACCATTTTTAAAAAGCTGCTCGGTTGTTATCCCGGAGGAGCAATAGGAGCAGGAGGGAACATCCCCCCCTCCTCCCGCCGCTCTTACAGGGCCTCCCGTCCCACTGGGAGACCCGATCCGCCACTTCCGGCGGCTAGAGACAGGCTGGCACGAAGCCGGAAACGGCTTCATTCCAGCCTCCTGTATGTAAACACTGAAGCGACGTCACTTCCGGTTTACTCGGCTACCAATGGTGCTGGTTTAAAGAAAAAAAAAAAAAAACAGTATTCAGAATCGCCGTTTTTGACAATCTGAATACTTTGAAGAAGTGCATAGGAGGGATTTGGGATCCCTCCATAAAGAGTACCTGTCACCACCTATTACTGTCACAAGGGATGTTTAAAACACAATGTAAAAAAAAAAAAATAAGAAAAATATATCTGAAAAAAAAAATTAAGCGCCCCTGTCCCCGCAAGCTCGTGCAGCAAAGAAAGTGCATACACAGCTGCAGGCATCATTCAGATATGAAACACTGAAAGCCCAGGACGTCATATGACGTTCTGCGGTATGAAAGTGGTTAAAAAAAATGCTTACAGATTTTAGGAGAGAACATTGCTGTTGCATCCTTTTTTGTTCTGCAGTTTGCAAATCCGTCACAGAAATGTGGAACACTTATCATAATGTTGCATTTCATGCAATAATGGTGTTGTATCGGGTTGTGCCTGTTTTTTCAGATTCTGCAAAAGTGTGACAGATTTACAACTTTGCTGCATTATGTGAAAGCGTAGCAGATTTGACAACGTGTATATTTGTCTAAAAGCTAGCTTTCAGAAAACCATTTAGAAAGTATTTTTCAGACAGTTGTGCCTGTTTAAAAAGTGTGTCACATCCCCTTATAGGGCGTCAGATCAGTGTGCTAATTCTTCCATGATCTAATTTCTAACACTTGCAACAGCTAGACTGATAGCTGCAAATAATTTGCACACATTCAGATGCATGCAGGTAGAAATATTCCCCAGTGTCAATTACTGGTAACGTATACTATTAACATATAAAATAGACAGACAGACTGTTTTACATTTAGCACCTTATAAAAAGCCTGTTGGGTGTTAGAAAAAGTTTGTTCCATGTATTGGTTGTGCTAGTGGCCTACCAGTGAGCATAAAAAAATAAAAAAAAACACATTAAACCCTATAATTTAACTATTATCTGCTGTTTTCATGATCCAAATCCAGGTACATGGTGGCCAGTCATGTGCTGGAACAGAGAAAACTGAGCAACTGATGTCAGTAAACTGTTCAGAAAAGCTGCAGACGGTTTAGCTCTGCCTTAATATCAGTTGCCATAGAAACATCAGGCAAGGACCATAAGGGACATTTGCCCCAACACTTGACATGCAAAAGGAACCCCGTTTCCCCATCAATAAAATAACACGTACATTTTCAGCTTTTTCACCAAAGTAGCCTTCAACAAAATAGCAGTTACTTTAGAGAGATTAATTACATAGACTGGAGCAGCTATAATCTGCAACAGAAGTACATAGCAATCAATCAGCTCCTAGCTTTCACAGCTTAACAGGATAAAGTCATTTTTTTGTGAAGTCACACGGATATTCAGGTTATAACATGTTACTAAAGCAGTTGCCCACACCTCCAAGCGATCCCTCGTTGCAACAGTGGGCGGGGGCTCTTCTCCCCGCACCCGCTGTCATAATTAAAAAGACAGCATGGCTGTGCAGGGCCCTGCCCACAGAGCTGCATCATTCATTCACCAGATCGGTGAGTGAATGAACTACAAGTACCATCTTCCACCGTGGCAGACTGTTTGTTGTTCTCAATGAACTGCAATGGCACTGGTGAGCGCTCTCGTAGTTCATTGATCTTCTCATACTTCAGGATCTGTCTGCCTGTACTGGAGGTATGTGCAGACAGATGTACCAAGTGTCTGAAGAAGCTTGACATTGCACATGTTTGCGGGTGCAATGCTCTGCAGGCTCCTAGGAGAATAAAGAACTTCACTTTTTTTTTTTTTTTAAATAAACGTATTCTTTTCCAGAACAAGCTGAAGCTGGCAGCCGATTGGTTACTATGCACAGCTGCTCCAGTTTTAGTAAATTCCTTCAACTGTATTTACAACACGATTTGTCCCTTTAGACTACATGAAAATGTACACAAAAATGTAATTTGTGTTCACGAACTGATAAATAGGTTTTAAATTCATCTAAATATATTATAGTAGTTGAAACGTACGACTTCAAACCGTTTCCATACTGCCCAATTTGAATTGACTCAGGTGTTCTTTTAGCGGAGCGGCCAAACTGAATAACACTTGCAGCTTCACCTAAAAAAACAAGTTGAAAAGGATGACATTCTTCACACATAGTCAATTTGTAAAGCAATTACACAAACCAAGGTCTCTCTCCCATTCGTCCTCCATTTTCTCAATAACAGATCAACTTCCATCCACCCAAAACACACTGCTTATTGTCTAACCCTAGACCCAATTCACCAGCATAGTTTCACATTATAATTATATTATTAAAAAAAAAAAAAAAGTAATTTTTTCCATTCCATCATTTTAGACAAATGTTGCGCCCACCTTTATTGTATACTGCATTCTTATGTCAAAAACAAAATAAAAAAGCAACGACACAGCTTTTTCTATTTATCTTGTCCTTAAAGCGGTTGTAAACCCAGACGAAATATTTTTTTTTCAAATCACCTGCAAGAAAAAGCCATAATGAGCTAGTATGACTAGCATACTAGCTGATTATGAATCACTTTACCTTAGATCGGGACCCCCGAAGCCATCCTCGTCCCCCGCTCCGACCGCAGCCATCGCTCCTCAGATACCCGGAACTTTACTTCCGGGTATCGCCGCTCCAGCCAATCACAGCGCCGCTCCGGCGCTGTGATTGGCCGGAGCAGCGAAGACATCACTCCGCGCATGCGCGCTGGAGCTTTCTATTCCGGCAGCGCCGGAATTCTGAATGGGATTAACCCTGTGAATGCACCGTTGTCTACGGCGCGCATGCGCCGTAGACATCGGTGCATGTCTTTTTTTGCAAATATCTCCTAAACCGTGTAGATTTAGGAGATATTTCTTTTACCTGTAGGTAAAAGTAAAAAAAAAAGACTATACAACCGCTTTAATGCAATTTTATATTCTTGCAATATTTATAACAAATCGCAACTTAATTTTTTGTCTGAAATTAAAAATCCCCTATATTCATTTAGAAAAGCTTTTATTATTTCAGTTTACTTTAATTACTTCCAAAACAGTTCCCACAAGTGCTCATATATTTGTTTTACTCACTTGGATCCATTCCTGTTCCATCATCAAGAAAACAAAGCATAAACCCCCCTCTTAGATCTTCCCTTTGCGCTGTAATAATAAAAAAAAAATATGTTAGCATGCTCATTGTGTGCATTCTTTATAAGCATGAATGATTGCAGTAACCATAGTTCTAAAAATATATATTTTTACCCATATTGTATTGTGCAAGTGATGGACTCTGACAAAAAATAAATAAAAAATGTAAAAAGCAGAAATGCTATTAAAATAATTCAATTAATTTGTATTTATTAAACAATATGGACACGTCAACAGAATGTGCTCCAATGTCTCTCCTTCACTTCCCCTCAGTGTAGCACCGGTATTAAAACAAACAGCTCCATAGTGTAGCATGTACCAAAAACATATCTTATCACATATAATGATCTACTCACAAAATGACTACAACAACTACACTTCCAAGGGAAGTCGAATGAGGAAAAGCATCAAGTGACATCACATGCGTGCGGAACTGGTAGTGCTGGTCACTACAAATTTTAAAGGGGGATTTGTCTAGTAGCAGATAAACAGCGCAGTGCTTCAACCTCCCAAAATTAATTTGTGGCTGGGGTACTAGTGCTCAAACAAGGGCTGCTGAAGCCTGGAAAAGGCTGAATCCACGGAAGAAGCTGACAGCGGTACATAGCAATAAACGGTCAGCATTGACTAGGTGCAACAGTAAAATACAGCCAGCAAATGTCAATGTGTTTCAGCCATTGAGGCCTTACTCATGACTGACCCACATTACCCAAAGGCAGCGTAAATAGGAAACACTAAACACGCGTGTTCTCATACTTTGGGTGAGGTGGTAGGTCAAATTAAAAACACAAATACACACAAAAATAATGACAAATTATGGTATCATGCAAACTACAGTTACTACATATACTATTGTAAAACAAATCACATTTAGCAATCAGAAAATTCCACATGTAATTGTTGCTTAATGGAGAGTGAAATGTGATATCTTAAACAAAGCAGATCTATACAAAGGGGGGAAATCAGAATATTAGTGCTATACAAGACAGCAGAAAAGGAAAAAGATTAAACTGGATTTAGGTCTGCAATTAAAAAAACAAAACAAAAAAAACTCCCATTTAGAGAGGCAAGTGGAAGGCATGTTGCTACTACATCACCTTTCTGAAATTTCCTATTTTTTTTTCGCAATCAAATTATCTATGGTGCTGAAAGCATTAGAGACAAGTTCAAAAGGGAATTGACACAACAAAAAGATTACCACCCAATTCATGTGCCTATGTATCCACCTGTATGCTAAGCACTGCGGACTGTGTATAGCTAGGAACCAATCGAAAGTACCCTGTCTTACCCTAGTTATGCAATTGGACCAGTTAAAGGGTGGGCATACCCTTTAACAGGTCATCAGGGTCTGTGGACTATAAAGACAGAGCACAACCCTGGACCACCCTGTAGCGAATTATACTTAACAACATTCTTGAAGCAAACATTACAGTCTGACCCCACACACACTGGGTTCCAGGTATGGTCCCCCAAGGTAGACTACCGATCTGGAAACTGCTGAAAAAGTGATGGACTCATGAGCAATGTCCAATCACCTGAAGGTAGCCTGCATATGTTTTGTGACTTGTAATGTACAACATAACCTGTTATCCCTACATTCTGTTAGAAAACGTGAAATATGAATTCCATGACAGAACAAATAAAGCAAACCCTTTTTAGGAAAACAGACTCCCTACTCTCCATCCCCTTCCCGCTGCCAATATCGAGTACGATTTTTTTTATTTACTTTTTTTTCTGGCTTGAAAGACTCGTTCCGCACACAGAGTATTTGTGTGAAGATAAATCTATCAATATACAATGCTCACAAGTTTACATACCCTGGCAGAATTTATGATTTCTTGGCCATTTTTCAGAGAATATGAATGAGAACAAACATTTTTCACTCATGGTTAGTGTTTGCCTGAAGCCACTTATTATCAATCAACTGTTTTTACCCTTTTAAAATCATAATGACAACAGAAACTACCCAAATGACCCTGATCAAAAGTTTACATACCCTGGTGATTTTGGCCTGATAACATGCACACAAGTTGACACAAAAACCCCTTTCACACTGGGCCGTTTTTCAGGCGCTTTTGGACTAAAAAAAGCGCATGTGAAGCGCCTGAAAAACGGCTCCCCTGCAGTCTCAGTGTGAAAATCAGAGTGCTTTCACACTGAGGCGATGCGCTGTCAGGACGTTAAAAAAAACTCCTGCAAGCAGCATCTTTGGAGCGGTGAAGGAGTGGGCAGCGTGGTCGAACCACCGGCAAAGCCCGCTGCGGGTGGTTTTTAACCTTTTCCGGACGCTAGTGGAGGTTAAAATCACCCCGATAGCGGGCGATTATCTCCGCAAAAACTACTGTAAAGCGCCGCTAAAAATACCGGCGCTTTACCGCCGACACCGTCCCAGTGTGAAAGCAGCCAAAGGGGTTTGAATGGCTATTAAAAAGGTAACCATCCTTCACCTGTGATTTGTTTGCTTGTAGTGTGTGTGTGTGGTGTGTTGTGTGTTGTGTGTTGTGTGTAAAAAAGGTCAGTTTCTGGAGTCCTGACAGACCCTTGCATCTTTCTTCCAGTGCTGCACTGACATTTCTGGATTCTGAGTCATGGGGAAAGCGAAAGAATTGTCAAAGAATCTGCGGGAAAGGGTAGTTGAACTGTATAAAACAGGAAATGGATATAAAAAGCTATCCAAGGAATTGAGAATGCCAATCAGCAGTGTTCAAACTCTAAATCAAGAAGTTGAAAATGAGGGGTTCTGTTGAAACCAAACCACGGTCAGGTAGACCAACTAAAATTTCAGCCACAACTGCCAGGAAAATTGTTTGGGATGCAAAGAAAACCCCACAAATAACTTCAGGTAAAATTCAGGACTCTCTGAAAACATATGGTGTGGCTGTTTCAAGATGCACAATTAGTTGGAACTTGAAGAAAGATGGGCTGCATGGTCGAGTCGCCAGAAGAAAGCCATTACTACGAAAATGCCACAAAGTATCCTGCTTACAATACGCCAAACAGAGACAAGCCTCAAATCTTCTGGCACAAAGTCATTTGGAGTGATGAGACCAAAATTTATCTTTTTGGCCAAAACCATAAACGCTACATTTGGAGAAGAGTCAACAAGGTCTATGATGAAAAGGTACACCATTCCTACTGTGAAACACGGGAGGTGGATCGCTGATGTTTTGGGGGATGTGTGAGCTACAAAGGCACAGGAAATTTGGTCAAATGGCAAGATGAATGCAGTATGTTAACAAGAATTACTGGAGGAACATTTGCATTCATCAGCCAGGAAGCTGCACATGGGACCAACTTATTCTCAACATGACAATGATCCAAAAACACAAGGCCAAGTTGACCGGTCATTGGCTACAGCAGAATAAAAGTGAAGGTTCTGAAGTAGCCATTTCAGTCTCCTGACCTCAGTATCATTGAGCCACAGTCCAAGAATTTACAGGAACTGGAGGCTTTTTGCCAAGAGGAATGGGCAGTTTTACCATCTGAGAAGATAAAGAGCCTCATCCACAAAAGACTTCAAGCTGTATTAAGAACTGGAATATGTAAACTTTTGATCAGGGTCATTTGGGTAGTTTCTGTTGTCATTATGATTTAAAAAGAGTAAACACAGTTGATTGATAATAAATGGCTTCAGCCAAACACTAACCATGAGTGAAAGAAAAGTTTGTGTTATTCATATTCTCTGAAAATGGCCAAGAAATCATAAATCCTGCCAATGACTTGGACCGATAAAAAAAAAAAAAAAACACAACAGCGCACGCTCATTGAATACCTGTGTAAATATCAATTCTTGTGGCATCAGCATCTCTGAAAAAGAAAACAAAAAAATACATGAAATTTATAAAACTGGTTATGAAAATTATTAACATTTTCTGTAAAACAAAGTTATATATGCATTTGTTTTTTTTGTTTTTTTTTTAACCGGTTAACGTCCGGCTCCTCGTCGTCAGAATGGCACGGCTGGGCAGAGTAACGTATATTTACATCACTTTAAAATTCCCGCCGTGCGGGCGTGCGCCCCCTGCCGCGAGCTCCGTGACCGTGCCCGCGGACTCGATGTCCGCCAGTGTCCCGCGATCAGAGATCACAGAGCTGCAGAGTGGGGAGAGGCAAGTGTAAACAAGCATCTCCCCCGTTCTGCCTAGTGACACTGTCACTGATCGTCTGCTCCCTCTTATCGGGAGCAGCGATCAGTGACGTGTCACTCGTTGCCACGTCTCCTAACACTTAGAATCACTCCCTAGGACACACTTAACCCCTTCCCCGCCCCCTAGTGGTTAACCCCTTCACTGCCAGTGTCATTTTTACAGTAGTCAGTGAATTTTTAAAGCACCGATCGCTGTAAAAATGACAATGGTCCCAAAAATGTGTCAAAAGTGTCCGACATAATGTCGCAGTCACGATAAAAAAAAAAAAAAAAAAAAAAGCTGATCGCTGCCATTACTAGTAAAAAAAATTATTTAAAAAAATGCCATAAAACTATCCCCTATTTTGTAGACGCTATAACTTTTGCGCAAACCAATTAAACGCTTATTGCGATTTTTTTACCAAAAATATGTAGAAGAATACGTATCGGCCTAAATTGTGGAAAAAAAATAGTTTTTTTTAAATATTTTTTGGGGATATTTATTATAGCAAAAAGTTAAAAATATTGAATTTTTTTCAAAATTGTCACTCTATTTTTGTTTATAGCGCAAGAAATAAAAACCGCAGAGGTGATCAAATACCACCAAAAGAAAGCTCTATTTGTGGGGGAAAAAGGACGTCAATTTTGTTTGGGAGCCACGTCGTACGACCGCGCATTCGTCAATTAAAGCGACGCAGTGCCAAAATCGCAAAAAGTACGCTGGTCTTTGGCCAGCCAAATGGTCCGAGGCTTAAGTGGTTAAGCAGTACTACAGGCAGCAAGCTAAATCCAGGCACTTGATAAACAGAAGTTGCACAGAGGGATAAAACAATGATGTCCTGCTTTCGTTGAAAGCCAAAAAACGACTTTAGACAAGGAATTAAGTCCCAGGCCTCAAAACCACCTTGTCCCATTGCAAAACCAGAATGGGTCTCTTGCAGAATAAGGCTGCCAGTTGGGCCACTTGCCTCACAGACATGACAGCTTTAACCACCTTGTGGATGAAAGTAGAGAGAAGAATGTCTCTAATATCTTCAAAGGGCAGTTTCTGAAGCACAGAGAAAACCAGAAGAATCCGAGTCAGATCCCATAAAGTCACAATGGAACAGACACGGGGAGCTACATGGGAGAATTCACATACTAAAGTCTTTACCAGAGTGACAGGCTAGGATTTTTTAAAACATGACAGAAAGGTCAGAAACCTGCCCCTTTAAAATAAGAGTGAAGAGCAGGTCCAGATCCAGCTGCAAGAAGGCAAAGATTCATCCGGCAGTGAAGCTCCTTAAGTGGAAGCCCTGAGAAGCCCACCTAATGTAGGAATCAGATTCAGATGCCCCTGTCCTTCAACCGCCATACCACTAAGGCATGCAACTGAAGCATGATGGCAAATGGGTCCATGGGACAGAAGATACTGATGATCTGGCACAGCGCACAAAGCTTCTACCAGGAGTCTTATTGATTCTCAGAGGTAATTCATCTGAACCTGAAGATTTGTTCACATTACGTTTTTCCAGTCCATTTTGTCTATTCTGTGGCTAAGGTACCTGATTAAAAGATTATCATCATTACTGTTGGGGCTTCCACCATATATTTTATGAAACTATCCTGCAAAACTTTTAAGAAATGACAAGCCTCTTGATTGTGTAGTTCCATTTGCCCAATCAATATCGGGCTAATTAAAGTCATCCATAAGAACATTGCCCCGTTTCCCAACTATTTTAATCTGTAAAAGAAGCGGAAACTCTCACTTCTTTTATTAGGACAGTTCTTAACCACTTCCCTACCCAGCCATAGTGAAATGACATCCACAGATGGGATCTCCCATCCTGGGTGGACGTCATATCCCCCTACAAAGCCGAGGACGTCATATCTGAATGATGCCTGCAGCTAGAGGCATCATTCAGATATCCTTTTGAAGTGCCGGCGATTCTGCGCACCATAAGAATGATCATAGCGGCTGTTCCACCGCTTGATCGTTCTTACAGGGAGGCGGGAGGGGACATCCCCCTCCCGCCTCCATCCGGTGCTTCTCCGGGCTCCCCGTGCGATCGGGGACCCGGAGCAAATCTTCCGGCGTCGTTGGTGGGGTCACGTGATGAGCATAGAGATGACTGGTGACCAGATGGTCACCAGTCATCTCTATGATCGCCGGAGGCCCGGGCGCGATGTGATGACGTCACGCCCGGGCTTCAAATGTAAACAAAGCCGCCATTGCGGCTGTAAGTATGAGATCAGTGAAAAAATTTTCACTGATCTCATGCTTTCCAGCCTGGAGGAGAGATGTGGGGTCTTATTGACCCCGCATCTATCTCTCAATAAAGAGAACCTGTCACACATATCCTATTACAAGGGATGTTTACATTCCTTGTAATAGGAATAAAAGTGATCAAAAAAAAAAAAAAAAAATGTGAAATCATTGTAAAAAAATAAATAAGTTAAAAAAAAAAAAAATTATAAAAAAAAACCGCCCCTGTCCCCGGTAGCTCGCGATCAGAAGCGAATGCACACGTAAGTCGCCCACATATGTAAACGCCGTTCAAACTCAAACCACGCATGTGAGGTATCGCCGCGTGCGTTAGAGCGCGTGCAACAATTCTAGCACTAGACCTCCTCCGTAATTCTAACCTGGTAACCTGTAAAAAAAATTAAAGTGTCGCCTATGGAGATTTTTAAGTACCGAAGTTTGGCGCCATTCCATGAGTGTGCGCAATTTTAAAGCGTGACATGTTAGGTATCTATTTACTCGGCGTAACATTATCTTTCATATTTTCCCTAAAAAATTGGGCTAACTTTACTGTTTTGTTATTTTTTAATTCATGAAACCATTTTTTTTTTTAAAAAAGGCGTTTGAAAAATTATTGCGCAAATATCGTGCAAGAAAAAAATGTTGCAATGACCGTCATTTTATTCCCTAGGGTGTCTGCTAAAAAAACATATAAATGTTTGGGGGTTCTGAGTAATTTTCTAGCAAAAGAATGATGATTTGTACATGTAGGAGAGAAGTGCTAGAATAGGCCCGGTATTGAATAGGTACAAAAAGCCCTGTATTGAAGTAGTTAATGACATTGGGTGTAGGTTTGGGGGTGTTGTCCTGCTGCAGAATAATTTTGGGACCAATAAAATGCCTCCCTGATGGTATGGCATCATGGATAAATATCTGCCTGTATTTCTCAGCACTGAGAACACCACTGAGTATCACAAACGCAGTGGACGGCCAAGGAAACTTAATGCAGCAGATAAAAGACAGATCATGCTTAATTTCCTTCTACACCGGAAGATGTCCAGAAGTGCCATCAGCACCGAACTGTCGGAAACCACTAGAACTCGGGTACACCCATCTACTGTCCGGAGAAGTCTGGCCAGAAGTGGTCTCAACTATGCAGGAAAACATAGGAATGGGGGTGCAGGAAAATGGCAGCAGGTGCTCTGAACTGAGGAGTCAAAATTTGAAACATTTGCCTGTAGCTAGAGGCAGTTTGTTCGTTAAAGCGCAGGAGAGCAGTACAATAATGAGTGAATACTTATCCATAATGCCATACCATCAGGAAGGTGTGCAGTTGGCTCCGTATTTATTCTGCAGCAGGACAACGATCCCAAACATACAGCCAATGTCATTAAGAACTATCTTTAGGGTAAAGAACAAGGAGTCCTGTATGGTTTGGCCCCCCCACACAGCCCTGATCTCAACATCATGGAGTCTGTCTGGGATTACAATAAAAGACAAAATGATTTGAGGCAGCCTCCATCCACAGAAGATCTGTGGTTAGTTCTCCAAGATGTTTGGAACAACCTAACTGCCAAGTGTACCTAGAAGAATTTATGTTTTGCATTTCTCTTCTGTTCATTTACTTTATTTTTAGCAATGAACAAAATGGAAACTATTAAATACTTCTGAAAGCATTCCTAATTTACAGCATATTTTCACACCTGCCCTAAAACTTTTGCACAGTACTGTATATGACTTCCTTATTTCACCATCTGCAAGTTAGCGTTTATGTGACTATATTAAAAACTCAATAAAGTCCAAGTACAATTAAAATCCTCTTGTGTTTGTGATTTGTGCTCCACAATCTTACTGTATATACTCGAGTATAAGCCGACCCGAATATAAGCCGAGGCACCTAATTTTACCACAAAAAAAATGGGAAAACGTATTGACTCGAGTATAAGCCTAGGGTGTCCATCTGCATGCCTCACTGTGCCTCACTGTGTCCATGACTAGACTGACGTTTAACATGGGAGTCTATTGAAGGGGTGCCCGGGTTTGAAAAAAATCGGTGCTCCCCGACCGTAGGTCCCCCAGACAAAAAACTTTGGACACTTATAGAGTCGAAATGGGGCTACATGTGTGATAAGTTTTGGGTCCAGGGGACATACAACCGGCTGGTACCGGGTCCCCAAAATCACTGGAGAAATGACCGTTTAACATGGGAGTCAATGGAAGGGGTGCCCGGCTTTGAAAAATCAGTGCTCCCCAGCTGTAAATTCCCCGGACAACAAAATTTGCACACTTATAAAGGAAGAGTGAGGCTACATGTGTGCCAAGTTTAGGGTCCAGGGGACCTACGGCCGGCCGGTACCGGGTCCCCAAAGTCAGGGAGATCAGCCGCAAAAAGGTGACTCGAGTATAAGCCGAGGGGGGCATTTTCAGCCCAAAAAAATTTGCTGAAAAACTCGGCTTATACTCGAGTATATACAGTACTTTTAATTTGTTTGACCCCCCATGTACTCCATCAGTCACACTATGATCTCACCTTGACGTTTGACCTATATATACACCGTGGGGGAGATTTACTAAAACTGGAGCTGGTGCAGCTATGCATAGAAATCAATCCGCTTCCAGGTTTTATTGTCAAAGCTTAAAGTCATTGTAAAGCTTTGTGTTTTTTTTGTTTTTTTAAACAAACATGTCATACTTGCCTCCACTGTGCTGCTCGTTTTGCACAGTGTGGCCCCGATCCTCGACTTCTGGGGTCCCGCAGCGGCTCTCACGGCTCTTCCCCACATCAGATAACCCCCTAGGAGAAGCGCTCTCCCAGGGGGTTACCTTGCGGCCGCACTCCCGAGTCCAGCATTTGCGTCCATAGATACGAATGCCGGACTCTGCCCCACATCATAGGATTTGATTGACAGTAGCGGGAGCCAATGGCTGCGCTGCTATGAATCTATCCAATCAAGAGCCGGGACCCCGTGGAGGGAGGGACAGCGCGTCACCGCCGAGTGAATTCCAGGGCTCAGGTAAGTAAAACGGGGGGGGCTCGGTGACTGACAGAAGTTTTTTTCACTTTAAAAGCATAGGATGCATTAAGGTGAAAAAACACAAGGGTTTACAACCCCTTTAATTGAACAAGCTGAAGTTAAACGCTGATTGGCTACCATGCACAACTGCACCAGGATTCTAAGTGCTCCAGTTTTAATAAATCTCCACCAATAGGTCAATATGCGACTTTCCCTTTAAGGGGCAAAACTTTTATTTTGATTCTCTTGTTGAGGATATAGATTTCCATAGTCTCTTCCCTCTGTTCTTAAAAGTCCATTATCTCTGATATTTTTCTGGGATTAAATCACCTCTTTCATACAAGGCTCTCTATTTTTCCACAATAAATCCTCAAAGAAAATTTAAAACAACAATCATTGTGCTTTCTGCTTAAAATATTCCCATTACATCACTGGCTCTGTCCTGACATGTTGCGTCACTGCAACGTGACTTCCTCAGAGTGTTACAGCTCTAACCCTCAGGAGGAAGTCATGTGGAAGGGATGCAATGCATCAGTGGCGAAGCCGGTGACCTCATATTCAGAACCAGCAGCAGCATGCAGTGTCAAGCTGCAGCAAGCAAAGCTAGCAGACTACTGGCATGCATTAAAAAGTATTTACTCTAATAATTCTACCACTTTACAAAACTTTGGTCCAGCCACATCTTGAGAATGTTGTCTAGTTCTTCTCATCACCAGTCATCAAGATTGATGTGCTGGAATTGGAGAGAGTGCACAGAAGGGCAACAAAGCCAACAAGGGGACTAGAGGACCTCAGTTATAAGGAACGATGACAAACATTAACCCTTCCATGCCTAAGCCTATTTGACATTTGTTGCTTACAAGTTAAAATCCATATTTTTTCCGGGAAAATTACTTCGAACCCCCAAACATACATACATAATAAATAAATTATATATATATATATATATATATATATATATATATATACACACACACACACACACATACACACACATATACATACACAACACACACATACATACATACAATATAATTTTTAGCAGAGACCCTAGAGAATAAAATGGCGATCATTGCAATATTTTATGTTACATGGTATTTGTGCAGCAGTCTTTGAAAAACGCAATTTTTGGGGAAAAAAATACACCATGATGATGATGATAAAAAAAAAAAAAAGGTTAGCCCAAATTTTTTTGTAGAACGTGAAAGATGAAGTTACGTTGAGTAAATAGATACCCAACATGTCATGCTTTGAAAATGTGCACACTCGTGGAATGGCGACAAACTACGGTGATTAAAAATCTCCATAGGCGACGCTTTAAAAAATAGGATTTCTATAGCAGCTTACCTGTAAAATCCTTTTCTTGAAGGTACATCACGGGACAGAGCCAATAATTACTACATGGGTTATGGGCCACCTTCAGGTGATGGACACTGGCATAATCAATACCGGAAGTCCCCCTCTATATAACCCCTCCCACATGGGGAGTACCTTAGTTTTGTAGCACAGCAATATATAATAATCCCAAAAGAGGGGAGGGACCCGTGTCCCGTAATGTACCTTAAAGAAAAGGATTTTACAGGTAAGCTGCTATAAAAATCCTATTTTCTTTACAGTACATCAGGGGATACAGAGCCAATAATTACTACATGGGATGTCCCAAAACAAGGCCATCTGAGGTCTAAATAAAGCAGACCTCTGCCAGACATGAGGACCTATACTGCCGCCTGCAAAACACTGCGCCCAAAGGCGGCATCCTCCTGTTGACCCACATCCACCTTGTAAAATTTTGTGAATGTATGCACAGATGACCAAGTTGCGGCCTTGCACACTTGAGCTAGAGAGGCCTGGTGAAGCACTGCCCAAGAAGTGCCAACTGCTCGGGTGGAGTGCGTTCCAAGACGGAAATGCAGAGATTTCCCTTGAAACTCATAAGCTTGAGTGATAATCTCACAAACCCATCTAGAGATGGTCGATTTGGATGCTGCCTGCCCCTTCCTAGGGCCTTCTGGCAACACGAACAATGCATCAGTTTTCCGAAACTGAGCAGTTGCTTGGAGATAGAAGCTAACTGCGCTCACTACATCGAGAGAATGTAAACTCTTCCACTGCCGAATTCGACTCTGGAAAAAATGAAGGCAGCAAAATGTCCTGGTTTAAAGTAAGTAAACCCCCCCTATAGTTTTCAGCCAAGGAAGCTGCCATCTTTGCCTCTGTTTAATCTACAACTGCCTTCACGCTGCACATGTGATCAGTTTAGACACCAGCCATTGGATGGTTTGACAGTTTGGTTGAAAGCACAACCAAAGGGAGTGTTACATTTCTGGCATGTGCCGGAAATGAAACTGTTTTATGGATGGGTTTACTTCCGCTTTAAGTGAAAACTGGACACTACCTTAGGCAGAAAAGACGGCCGGGGACGAAACACCACCTTGTCTTTATGAACCACCAGAAATGGTTCTCTGCAAGATAACGCTGCCAACTCTGCCGATGAGAATCTTCTAGCGGAAGTTACCGCATACCAAAAATACTAGCTTCCTTGTGACCATAGGTAATGGGGCATCACACACCGGCTCAAAAGGGAGGCCCCTGAAGGACTGACAAGACCAGATTCAGGTCCCATGGGCAGATCGTGACTTGACCGGAGGATTTATGTGTGTTACACCTTGCATAAAAGCCTGTACTAAGGCGTGAGAAGCAATAGGTTTTTGGAAAAAAAACTGACAAGGCCGAGACTTGACCTTTAATGGTACTCAAGGCTAGCTTAATTTCTACTCCCAACTGTAAACAACTGTAGAAAGTCTAGAATCCGGCTTATGCTATACTTGCGAGGATGCCATCCCTTGTTTTCACACCAAGAAACATAGGCCTTCCAGACCCTATAATAATAGCTCTAGAAGCTGGCTTCCTAGCATTGATCAGGGTAGTTACCATTGAGCCTGAAAGCCCCTGACCTTTTAGAACAAGGGCCTCAACAGCCAAAACGTCAAAATTCAGCGTTTGTAAGGCAGGGTGAAACACCGTTCTCTGTGACAGCAGATCCTGGCGGGCTGATAGAACCTAAGGATTCGTTACTGCCATCTTCACGATCTACTAGGATAACCCGTTTCCATTCCCCTTTGATCCTGTGCAGCAGACGCAGGAGCAAATAAACTGGAGAAAATGCATAAATCAGAGAAAACTGATCCCAAGGGGTTACCAATGCATATGTCCCGCAAGCGAGCGGGTCCCTTGTTCAGGACACAAACTTGTCTAGTTTCAGGTTGAACCTGGACGCAAAAATATCCACGTCCGGGGTACCCCATCTCTGGCAAATAGCCAGAAAGGCATCTGGATGTAGGGACCACTCGCCTGGGAGCAATGGCTGGCGGCTTAAGAAGTCTGCCTGACAATTTTCTATCCCTGGGATCAACACCACAGATAGGCAAGGAACATGTTCCTCTGCCCACACCAGAATATGGCTTCTGGGCCGCCCGACTCTTGGTGCCACCCTGGTGATTGATATAGGCCACTGCCGTGGCATTGTCGGACTGAACCCTGACCGGGTATCCCCGTAGTATGCCCGACCAGGCCCTTAGGGCCAGGCGTATTGCCCGAATTTCCAAAATGGGCAAGGTCTTGTCGGACTCTGACCATTCTCCCTGAACAGTATTCTTTTCTAGTACTGCTCCCCAGCCTACAAGGCTGGCATCGGTCATCACTATTTTCCAATTGATCGGCATGAAGGTTTTCGTCTTCTGCAAATTCTCCGTTAGTAGCCACCACCTGAGACTTTGACGTACGCTTGGAGTCAAGTGCATTGGACAATCCAAATCCTGGCTTCTTTTGTTCCAGGCAGCCAGGATATTGTTTTGCAACAGTCTTGAATGGATCTGAGGGACTGCTTTGAATGAAGCTACCATCTTTCCAACAGTCTCATACAGAGACGGATGGGAGGCTCTTCCCTTGTCCTGACCGTGTGCAAACTACTCTTATAGTGCAAACTTTTGCCTGGGGTAAGAACACCTTCTTGTGGGCTGCGTCTACCACCAGACCCAAGTATTCCAGCCTTTTTACTGGCCGCAAGAACAGGGAGAAGGGGTGCAAGGGGTTGAATACTTTTGCAAGGCACTGTATCGGCACTGTCAGTAAGCCATTGGTAGAGTATAAGCCGGGGACGCCCAGTAAAAGCAGGACTGTCTCACCCCTGTGTGAAAGAAGACTTATTGCGACCATGTGGGGATTTGCACTATACAGGCTCAGGGTAGCAGGCAAGGCCTCAGGCGGAATTCGTATGGCCAAACATCACTAAGGTCAACTGCAAACAGGAGCAGAAGGGAGATGCTTCCGCAACTCTGTATGGTGGGAAAGAGCTGTGTTTTTGTGTACACAACTCAATCCAGCTGAGGATTTCAGTGCCCATTCCCACAGCATTAATACCTTCCAGAAAAAAACTTAGAAGAGCGGGGCACCTCAGTGACCTAAGTAAATGAGTTAGCAGGGCTCCGCCAGCAGGCCTACTTACTAAGTAAGTTTCAGAGACCAGGCAATACCAGCAGCTCTGGACCAGGAAAGCATTCAACAGCTTTTACCAAGTCTGGAAAGCGCCCTACGTGGCACAAAATTCACAAAGCTCACTTTCAGGCTACCCCCGCAATGTCCAGTGCAGTGGGTTCCAGGCACGGTACTTTAAAATCCAGGCGAAGGACAGTTTTGTCGGAGAGCTGCAATCAAAAGAGCTAAAGCTCCAGCAGAGATGTAGAATCTTGACTGAAAGAAAAAAAAGTAACTACAGGCAAAACATTTTTTCCATTTTGAATAAAGTAAAGGTGGGTTTATGACCCCTATCAGTTTTTTGTTTGCCATTTGTGTCCCATTGGGGAGATTTCCCTTCACTGCCTGTCATATTGCCAAAACAGGAAGTGAGAGGAAAGCCCTCCAAAGTAAGGAAACCCCGGTGTGTCACCAGAACTAATGTCCCTACTAGAAGATTTCCCCTTTATTAGTGTTCTAAAGCAAACCAAAAACGTGGAATTTTACTTTCACTTTCGATAACGGTAAACAGGACAAATAGAGAGGGTGGATCTTCCAAATGGGGACACAGACAGCAAAAAAACTAACAATGTTCTAACCCCTCTCCACTTTTTTTTTTTAGTTTTGAATAAAGTTTTGCTTTTAGGTACTATTCAGAGGCAGGAGCATGGAGAGAACTACAGAAGTGTGATGATGCTCATTTGTAGCTCAATGAGCAGGCAGGTGATTTAGTAAGCTGCAGTACTAAATAATGTTGGTTGAATCCACAACTTTTATGAACCCGATCAACTGAAATTTTAACTAGAGGTCGACCGATATATCGGCTGGCCGATATATCGGCCGATATTTGGCCATTTTTGATAAATCGGCATCGGCCGATTTATTATCAAGATTAGGCCGATATTTCAGACTGACCTCCGCTCATTCTTCCTTCTCCACACTTAGCGGCTCTGGCAGCATCAAGCGCCGCGCTGAGTGTGTGAGCAGAGAGGAGAGAGAGACAGAGAGGAGCTGTCAGCTTGATGTCAGGGATGGGCAAGACCCGGCAGCTAAATTACACCAGCCAATGATTGGGCTGCTTTAGAAAGGGGGCGGGCCACATACACGTAGCGACCCGCCCAGATACCATCCCATTAGCTGGTGTAATATAGCTGCTGGGTCCCGCCCACACCGACATCGAGCTGACAGCTCCTCTCTGTCTCTCTCTCCTCTCTGCTCACACACTCAGCGCAGCTCTTGATGCAGCCAGAGCCGCTGAGTGTGTGAGCAGAAAGGAGAGAGAGAGAGGAGCTGTCAGCTCGATGTCGGGGTGGGCGGGACCCGGGCCGGGGTGGGCGGGACCCAGCAGCTATATTACACCAGCTAATGGGATGGTATCTGGGCGGGTCGCTATGTGTATGTGGCCCCGCCCCCTTTCTAAAGCAGCCCAATCATTGGCTGATGTAATTTAGCTGCTGGGTCCGCAAAATCAGTGCAATCTGTCAGTGCCTCCAGCCAGTGCCACCCGCCACCGCCAGCCAGTGCCGCCAGCCAGCGCCACCCGCCACCGCCAGCCAGCGCCGCCAGCCAGTGCCGCCCACCACCGCCAGCCAGCACCACCCGCCGCCACCGCCAGCCAGCACCACCCGCCGCCACCGCCAGCCAGCACCACCCGCCGCCAGCGCCGCCCGCCACCGCCAGCCAGCGCCACCCTCCACCGCCAGCCAGCGCCACCCTCCACCGCCAGCCAGCGCCACCCTCCACCCGCCACCGCCAGCCAGCGCCACTGCCAATCAGTGCCATCTGTCAGTTCCAAACCAGTGCCACCTGCTAGTGCCAATCAGTGCCATCTGTCAGTTCCAAACCAGTGCCACCTGCCAGTGCCATCTGTCAGTTCCAAACCAGTGCCACCTGCTTGTGCCAATCAGCGCCACCTGCCAGTGCCAATAGTGCCATCTGTCAGTTCCAAACCAGTGCCACCTGCCAGTGCCAACTGTCAGTTCCAAACCAGCGGCATCTGCTAGTGCCAATCAGTGCCACCTGCGAGTGCTAATCAGTGCCTCCTGCCAGTTCCACACCAGTGCCACCTGCCAGTTCCAAACCAGTGCCACCTGCCAGTGCCAACTGTCAGTTCCAAACCAGCGCCATCTGCTAGTGCCAATCAGTGCCACCTGCCAGTTCCACACCAGTGCCACCTGCCAGTGCCACCTGCCAGTTCCAAACCAGTGCCATCTGCTAGTGCCAATCAGTGCCACCTGCCAGTGCTAATCAGTGCCTCCTGCCAGTTCCACACCAGTGCCACCTGCCAGTTCCAAACCAGTGCCACCTGCCAGTTCCAAACCAGTGCCACCTGCCAGTGCCAACTGTCAGTTCCAAACCAGCGCCATCTGCTAGTGCCAATCAGTGCCACCTGCCAGTTCCACACCAGTGCCACCTGCCAGTTCCAAACCAGTGCCATCTGCTAGTGCCAATCAGTGCCACCTGCCAGTGCTAATCAGTGCCTCCTGCCAGTTCCACACCAGTGCCACCTGCCAGTGCCACCTGCCAGTTCCAAACCAGTGCCACCTGCCAGTGCCAACTGTCAGTTCCAAACCAGCGCCATCTGCTAGTGCCAATCAGTGCCACCTGCCAGTTCCACACCAGTGCCACCTGCCAGTTCCAAACCAATGCCACCTGCCAGTGCTATCTGTACTGAGGACATCAAGTGTGTGCTAGAGTGACGGGAGTAAGCAGGAAGGAGTGGAGTGGGTGAGGTTTTTTTTTTTTTTTTTTTTTTTTTTTTAAATCGGCCACAAAAATCTGCCACAAAAATCGGCATCATATCGGCCATCGGTCGCCCAAATTTCTAAATATCGGCATCGGCCAGCGAAAAACCCATATCGGTCGACCTCTAATTTTAACAATCTCAATCTAATGATATCACTCCTGCCTACCAAGGCTCCTGACAGCTATCTTGCCAAACTGCATCAAATGCCAGCAATCATCCTCAAGGAACACTCAGCTCTCTATTATCAGGAACATGTTTGTCCAAAATATTATATCAGCAGAGGAATGCACATGACTTTCCATCATATTGGCATGTGTGAAAACAATCTTGCATTGAATTTTTTAAAACATGTAAGAACTAGTAAGTTTTCATTTTAGTTATTCAGGCCAATAAATATTTCATATTATATATATATCATTACTCTACAGAAAAGCAAAAGGTTAAAGTGGATGTATACCCGATTCATGAAATTTGACCACATAGTTACATAGTTGGTGAGGTTGAAAAAGAACAACCTGTGTGTGTGCTTTTATGTCAATATTACATTGTGTATCCCTGTATGTTGTGGTTGTTTAGATGCCTATCTAATCGTTTTTTGAAATTATCTATGCTCCCTGCTGAAACCACTGCTTGTGGAAGAGAATTCCACATCCTTACCGTAAAGAACCCTCCACGCAGTTTAAGGTTAAACCGCTTTTCTTCTAATTTTATGTTCCCTTGAGCAGAAGTTATATCCCTATTGTTGGGTCACAATACAGTATTTGTACATTGAAATCATATCCCCTCTCAAGCGTCTTCTCTCCAGAGAAAATAAGTTCAGTGCTCGTAATCTTTCCTCATAACCAAGGTCCTCCAGTCCCTTAATTAGCTTTGTTACCCTTCTCTGGACCCTCTCCAGTTCCAGCACATCCTTCCTGAGGACTGGAGCCCAGAACTGGACAGCATAATCCAGGTGCGGCCGTACCAGAGTCTTGCGGCTTGGGAGAATTTTATATCTGTAGCGTTTACTTATCTCTCTCTCCAAAGCCCCAAATGCCCTGTCTTTCTGCTGCTTAGTTCCCTCCGTTATCAGCATGATAATGTCTGACAAGTTCTCCGACACAGGAGATAAAAGCAGCTGAAAATTTGTGTCGGAGAGGTTGCTATAAATAGATTAGCAGAGAGCTGATCTATTCACCACACAGCTGTATGTTTTTTTCCTCCTCTGCCTATGTGGAGGGGGGTGTGTATATTTCCTCCAATCAGTTGTCACACGGTGTATGCCAAGACTCCCCCATCACTGTAGAAAGAAAAAGTAAAAATTCTAACACCATGTTCACTTTCTAAAGAACATAGAAAGCGGAAGACCGCAGATATACATGTAAAAAAACTTTTGTAGGGAGATTTGTTAAATCTCTGTACATAATCTGAGGCTGTTCACTGGGTATAGGAGAGAGTTTACATCCACTTTACGTACAAACTCTATAGAATGTGCAAACATTACATACCTTGCGTTATCAACTAATTCAGCCAAAGCACCAAAAAGGAATTCATGCGTTGTTCTATTTAAAGAAAAAAAAAGGGCAACAATTAAGTGTATTTTATTTCATAGCTTGTTTGATAATAATTACATTTTATAATGTCTTTACAGTAGTGTGTTTACCACTCCATGGTAAAATCGCAAATGTAAACATACACTGGTGTTTGATTTCATGGATTTAAAGGGAAAAAAAATGCATTTTCTGAATAATTAGGCAATCCAACAAGAATCACATTTTCATTCATTTTAAAAATGTAACATTTAAAAACATTTCAAAACGGTTTACTAGGATCTCAACTATTCAACAGAAGGAGCAACTCACCATGACTCCATGAAGGACCAGGATGAGAAACACTGGCAAATATGAACATTATGGTTCTTCTACGAACACCAGATCCCTTTGGCAGTTCAGAAAAATCCATCCTGAGTAGGGATGAGCCGAACACCCCACCAGTTTGGTTCGCACCAGAACTTGAACAGGCAATAAATTTGTTCGAACATCCGAACACCGTTAAAGTCTATGGGACTCGAACATGAAAAATCTAAAAGTGCTAATTTTAAAGGCTTATATGCAAGTTATTGTCATAAAAAGTGTTTGGGGAATCGGGTCCTGCCCCAGGGGACATGAATCAATGCAAAAAAAAGTTTTAAAAACTGCAGTTTTTTCAGGAAAAAAGTGATTTTAATAATGCTTAAAGTGAAACAATAAAAGTAAAATATTCCTTAAAATTTCGTACCTAGGGAGTGTGTATAGTATGCCTGTAAAATAGCGCTTGTTTCCCGTGCTTAGAACTGTCCCTGCACAAAGTGTCATTTCTGAAGGAAAAAAAGTCATTTAAAAGCACTCACAGCTATAAATGAATTGTTGGCTCCCGGCAATACAGAGAAAAGTCATTGATAAAAAGAAAAAAAAAATGCGTGGGGGTCCCCTCAAATTCAATTACCAGGCCCTCAGGTCTGGTATGGATATTAAGGGGAACCCTGCGTCAAATAAAAAAAAAAAGTGGGGTTCCCCCAAATATCCATACCAGACCCTTTATCCGAGCACGCAACCTGGCAGGCGTCAGGAAAAAAAGAGGGGGGGACGAGAGAGCAGGCTCCACCCTCCTGAACCGTACCAGGCCACATGCCCTCAACATGGGGGGGATTCTTTGGGGGTCTGTGACCCAACAAAGCACCATGTCCCCATGTTGATGGGGACAAGGGTCTCATCCCCACAACCCTTGCTCGGTGGTTGTGGGGGCTTATCGGAATCTGGAAGACCCCTTTAACAAAAAGGGACCCCCAGATCCCGCCCCCCCCCCATGTGAATTGGTAAGGGGTACATTGTACCCCTACCATTTCACAAAGAAAGTGTAAAAAATTGTAAAACAGACACCGTTGGGAAAAGTCCTTTATTAAAAAAATAAAAAATAAAAAGATTCCAGCGGTGGTAATCCACTCCCGGTATCCTGCAATGGGCGATTTCCTCTCCGGGGTCCAGCGATGGATGATCTCTCCTTCAGGTCCAGGCTCCAACGATGATGTCCAGCGCAGTGAGGAACAGCAAGCATCCTGTCTCCACCGGAGACACCCCGGGAATCCCGGCAGCCCTCTTATGTAGCTGAGGGCGGGGCCACCCGTCACGTGACCCCGTCCCCCTCTGACACAAGGGGAAACCCAGGCTTCCCCAGTGAGGTGCGGGTGACCCCGCCCCCCTCTGATGTAATGCAGGTTTCATAAGAGACCTGTCAGGCTGCCGGGATGTCTCCGGTGGAGACGGGATGCTTGCTGTTTCTCGCTGCGCTGGACATCATCGTTGGAGCCTTGAATTTGGGGGGACCCCCACGCATTTTTTTTTTTTATCAATGACTTCTCTGTATTGCCGGGAGCAGACAATTCATTATAGCCACGAGTGCTTTTAAATGACTTTTTTTCCTTCAGAAATGACACTTTGTGCAGGGACAGTTCTAAGCATGGGAAACAAGCGCTACCTTTACAGGCATACTATACACACTCCCTAGGTACGAAATTTAAAGGAATATTTCACTTTTATTGTTTCACTTTAAGCATTATTAAAATCACTGCTTCCGAAAAAAGACGTTTTTAAAACTTTTTTTTTGCATTGATACAAGTCTGCTGGGGCAGGACCCGGGTCCCTAAACACTTTTTATGAAAATAACTTGCATATAAGCCTTTAAAATTAGCACTTTAGATTTCTCCCATAGGACTTTTACAGGGTGATCTGCGGCTTTTCGAATTTGCCGCGAACACCCCAAATTGTTCGCTGAGTCGAAGATGAGTTCAACTCGAACTCGAAGCTCATCCCTAATCCTGAGCTTTTACCCCTCATGTGACTAGTGGCACAAACTCTGGACCTATAGAAAGGAGAGAGGTGTAGTAAACACCCTCCACCTCTCATTCTGATGGACAATGTGAATTATGAAAACATGTGCTTAACCTCTAGCCCACCGCCTGCCGTCATATGATGGCCAGACGGTGCAGCTCTCCTTCTGGGCAGGCGTCATATGACATGCTCCCCTTCCCGAGCCACTAGGGGGTGCGCGCACCGTGTCACTGGGGACCCGATGAGCGTGCCCGTCGGCCGCGATGTCCGCCGGGCACCCGCGATTGCCCGTGAACACAGCAGGACCGTGGACCTGTGTGTGTAAACACACAGATCCACGTCCGGTCAGGTGAGAGGAGACCAATCCTTGTACAGCGGAACACCGATCGGTCTGCTCCCCTTGTGAGCCCCCTCCCCCTACAGTTAGAATCACTCCCTAGGACACATATTTAACCCTCTTGAAGTGCCCCCTAGTGTTAACCCCTTTCCTGCCAGTCACATTTATACAGTAACCAATGCATTTTTATAGCACGGATCGCTATATAAATGTGAATGGTCCCAAAATAGTGTCAAAAGTGTCTGATATGTCCGCCGCAATATCGCAGTCACGATCAAAAAAAATATATATATGAATAAAAATGCTATAAAATCGAGTGCGCATGCGCGGAGCTCAAGGGATGGCTGCCTGAGCCGTGAGCTCCGTCCCAGCCTTCCGCAGCGGTGTCCATAGCAGCGCACACAGCGTTTTTACACTCCCCAAAAAGCCACAGCTTATCAAGGGGAGATCGGGGAACATCCTCAGACACTTTTTTTTCTGTTCTTAGAAGATTTGGGGCCGTAATCCGTAATTCTAATGTCGGCTGGAAAACCCAAGATGGCCGCCGCACCTCAGATCTCGGCTGCAAATACATCTTGCCTTAGACCAGAGACAGGCTGGATACTCCACAGCATCCATTATCTCCTTTGGACCTCAGGGTGTTTCTTCTCAGGTATACACTGTCTCCACATTCACCTGAGACCCCCCAATACCCCTGCTTTCTTCCAGACTGTCCCCCTGCTATTCAGGGACAATATACAGCTAACCAGGCCTTTCCTGTTACCTCAGGAGCTCCTCATAGAGATGACTCATATCAAATGGCTGAATTATTTCAAAAATTCTCTGACCTCTTGGACAAGGGCCTAGCACAGACTGCTGATAAAATCACAAGGGATTTGAAAGCGGACTTTCAAAACTTAGGTTCTAGAATTGACTCCATAGAATTTAAAATGGAAGAAACTATTGCTGCTTCTAACCAAAATATGAACCATATTCACACAGAGCAAGAACAGCTGGATTTGGCTATAGCTAGAATTGATGAACTTGAGAATAGGTTCCGTAGATATAATATCAGGATCAGAGGTCTCCCTGAAACGGTTTTGGATATTCCTAATGCAGCCCAGGACTTACTCAGAACCATTCTTCCTGATGCCCCTCTCACCCGACTGGAACTAGATAGAGCCCACAGAGCCTTAGGACCCCCTAGGAAGGATGGAAAACCTAGGGACATTATTATTAAACCCCATTTTTATTCGGTAAAGGAGGAGGCTATGAAGCTGGCTAGGGCATCCCCACAATTAACATACCAAGGCCACCCAATACAATTATTTGTGGACCTATCTCCATCTACTATTCAGCGCAGAAGGGCCCTGAAACCTTTGCCATCAGTCCTGATAAAGAAAGACATCAGGTACAGATGGACCTTCCCATTTGCTGTCAAGTTCTCAGAGAATGGAAAAACTCACTCCTTTTCCAATTTCCAGGATGGTGAACGACTACTTCTACAACTAAAGCTAATATCCCAGGAGGCAGATATGGATACTTCTCCAATCAGTTCCAGATCAACAAAGCGCCCAACTCCAACTAGTCCACAATCCAATTTATGGAACAAAGGGAAAACAAAGAAAATAAAGGACAATGGCCCCCCTCGATAGAGTGACACTTGATTATATTTTCACCTCATCTTTTCCTTGGTCCTAGAGTCCAAGCACTTTCCCTTCTTGGGAATGAAAAATATATTTTTTTTCCCCTTTCTTTTTTTTTTGGGTTGTGATCTCCTTTATATCACCACTTAACGTGTACCCAAGGACCTTTTCGTGGTCCTCATTGAATTGTTATGTTATGTAAAACATTTTTTTTTTTTTTTTAAATAGTTATAATTCTGTTTTTCACCTCCTTTCAGGTGCCTCTTTACCAGACTATATTTTTAAAGTCTACAGTTTAACGGGAGTCATTGAGACTAAATCTGGATGGAAGACCTTTGAGGGTGAGTGGGGACGAATGCGATAGGTGCATCCTTCTTGGCTTTCATGGCTAACACCACACAAGCTACTCTTAAACTTGCATCACATAATGTTCAGGGGCTGAACTCTCCAACTAAAAGACGTAAAATCCTAGACAACTATAAATCTCAAAAAATAGATGTTCTCCTACTTCAAGAGACACACTTTCCAATGCGGTATTAGCCCTAAATTTATACATCATTACCCACAATTCTACTTATCCAAAGCGGAAACTAAAACCAAGGGTGTAGCCATTCTTTTCTCTAAGCATTGTAATTTTGTGAAGACTTTTGAATACATTGATCTAGAGGGAAGATTTATTTTAATAAAGGGTACCTTGGAGGGGCACCTTTATTCCTTGGTGTCCTACTATGCCCCAAATAGGGGACAAGCTGCATTTTTTAAAGTGTTAATGGATACACTTAACCCTATGCTGGAAGGCACGATAATATTTGGAGGGGACTCCAACGTTGCTTTTGATCAGGTCATGGATAAATCCAAACCTCCTAGAGCCCAATTATCTCGGCCAACTAGAGAGAGTCTTAAAATAGCCAAATTACTCTCAACATATAATCTAATAGACACTTGGAGGGAGATGAATCCTATAAAATGTGATTTTACGCATTTTTCGCATCCGCATAATACTTATGCTAGAATTGATCATATCTTGATACCAGCGCCTGTTCTCCCTTTTATCATAAGCGTCCGTATCAAAGATACAACACTCTCTTAGTTATCGTATCCTTGCGCTCCAATGCTCTTAACAGAACGAGGGGTACTTGGAGACTCAATGATTCTATCCTTTCTGGCCCAGTTAAAGGTTGAGGAGATTAATGAAGCCTTGTCAGAATATTTCTATCTCAATAAAACCGAAGACACCTCTGCTGAGGTGCTTTGGGCAGCTCACAAGGCCTTTATTCGAGGCAAATTTATACAGTTAGCAACGCAAATTAAAAGGGATCGAAAGGCAAGTATAGAACGTTTGGAGAATAAATAGGACTCCCTCAGAGCCATCCACAAAAAGGATCCCTCCAAGGTATCCACCCACCCTTAGACAAAACTAAACTAGAGCTTAATTTGATCCTCACTACACAAGCTGAAAAAGCAATCCGTTGGTCTAGCAATACATTTTATGTACACGCTAATAAAATAGGGCCACTGCTGGCCCATAAACTTTCTCCCAGAATAAGGGTCAATTCTATACCCAAAATTTGACTTTCAGGTCAATCCCCCACAGCCAACCCTGTCAAGATTCTTGAAGCTTTCCATGAATTCTTTTCTAACCTTTATAAATCCCCTACTCAAACCAACAAGGACTCAATTTCCAGGTTTCTTGATGACCTCCCCATTCCAACACTTCACACCTCACAGAGATTTATTAGAATCGGCGTTTACCGTAGAGGAGGTTACAGAAGTCAGTAGGAATCTCAAATCAGGCTCAGCTCCAGGACCCGAAGGATTATCCATTCCGTATTACAAGGCCTTTGCTGAAACTCTGGCTCCGCACCTAACACCATTTTTTAACACTAAAACATCGGGAGAACCACTAGATATCCACCTCAATACAGCGTTTATAACTCTTATTCCTAAACCTGATAAGAATCCTGAAGAAATATCCAATTATCGTCCAATCTCTTTAATAAATAATGTTAGGATCATGACTAAAATTATGGCAAATCGCTTACCTTCCTTAATCAAAACAAACATACATAAGGACCAAGTAGGTTTTATCCCGGGTAGGCAGGGCCTCAACCAAATAAGAAGGGCCATAGATGTAATTTCTATCCTCCAATCTAATTGGGAAGGGGGAGCGAGACAACAGGGGTTTCTTTTAGCCTTAGATCTCCAAAAGGCTTTTGATTCGGTTTCGTGGCCTTATCTGTGCTCCCTAATGGAGAGATGGGGCTTCGGAGATCCTTTTTTTGGGACTCTTACGTTCCCTATACTCTTATCCTAAGGCGCAAATTTGCCTACAAGGGCATTATTCTAAACCATTTAACATAGCTAGAGGAACTAGACAAGGGTGCCCTGTTTCCCCTATAATTTTTGCAATAGCTATCAAAACTTTAGCCATTGATGTACGCCATAACCCAAACATTCAGGGGGTCACCTGTGGAGATCAAATACATAAATGTGGTTTATTTGCTGACGACATTCTCTTACTTGACACATCCCCTTTAATCTCACTACCTAATATTTGTAAGGTGCTGACTGATTTGTCCAAGATCTCTGGTCTGAGAGTTAACTATACTAAATCACAACCCTGAACGTCTCGCTCCCTCTCTCTAATGTTTCTTCTTTGAAACAGTCATTTAATTTTGAATGGCAAGACTCCTCTATCAGTTATTTAGGAATCACACTGACAGCTCGTACGGAAACTCTATGACCATAACTACCCGCCACTATATAGGAAATTGGAAAATGATCTTAAAAACTGGTCTAAGCATGAACTATCTTGGTTAGGGAGAATAAACTCAATAAAAATTACCTTACTCCCGAGAATTCTTTATTTTTTTGATCACTTCCCATTCCCATAAAAAAAAAAAAAAAAAAAAAAATGTAATTTGAAGTCTCTTCAAAGCAAAATACTAAAATATATCTGGGGCACTTCCGGTTACCGTATACCACAGAACACGCTATTTCGCCACAGATGTAAAAGGAGGCCTTGGTCTCCCAGACTTGCACAGATATTTCCTAGCGGCGAGGCTAGCACAACTTTCCACGATATATCTAAAGGCTGAGAAACCGGATTGGATTAAGATGGAGAATCAAGCAGTACCCTGCTACTCTCTTGATGATCTTTTATGGAGGTCACCTAAGAAACGTCCTTCCATAATGTCTCCTATTCTTTCTCAATCTTTCGCCCTATGGGACAGATTCAGGTGCCATTCGGCTCTTAGTTCTTCAGGTCGTCCTCTCACTCCTTTATTTAGCAACCCGGATTTTCCCCCGGGCTTAAATGAAGAATTCAAATGGTGAACGGATAGAGAGCTATACCGCATTGGAGACTTTATAGTCTCTGGGAGTCCCATCACTCTTAGTTACTGCGTTAATAGATTAAAACTCCCAGACTCAGAGAGATTACACTTCTCTCAATTTCTTAATACTCTTTGGAAGGACAAACCTTTGCCTCTCCAATTTACTAAATACGAATCGTGGTGTAGTCAACATATGGAACCAAGGGGAGGCATATCAGTAGTCTATTCGTCCCTCTCTCACTCAGTGGCGAAATCCTCCTAAATGACAGCCTGGGAAACAGACTTTCAGTTCAGCTGGGACCTGGAGACCTGGCACAGGGCTTACTCAAAGTCCTTTAAAAGGTATTCTAAACATATGTTTAACAGAAACTAATATTAAGGTCTTAACTAGGTGGTATCTTACCCTCACTAAATTGGCTGCCATATACCCTACCTTGGATCCTTTCTGCTTTAGAGGATGCAGACTTTCTGGATCAATGGCCCATATATGGTGGGAATGCCCGAGGATTCGCTCCTTTTGGAAAAAAGTTTTTATTTTGATCTTCAAGGTTACTAAATGCCAGGTTCCCAGGTCCCCGTGTGTTGCTCTTCTAAACGCCAGTGTGTCCCATATACCTAAATTTTCCCAAATTCTTATTCATTTTATACTCACGGGGGCCAAAATTACTATTGCCAAAGCTTGGAAACAACCTAGACCTTTCCTTTCTGATGTTATTCGAAAAGTGTCTTGGATAATGACTCATGAAAAACTGGCCAGTATTCTAAATAACACCACCGCAAAGTTTGGCAAAATATGGGGTCCATGGGCTAACTACATTGGAGTTCAAATAAATTAGGATGTTTTTACACTATCCTTCGCCCTGACTTTACTGAACTAGGCATGTACTTTCTACTACTTTTCTATCTCTCTTTCTCTCTTCTTTCTCTCTACCGCTTTTTTTTCTCTCTTTTCTTTATTTTTTTATCATTTAAAAAAGTCTCCCGGAGAAGTGTTAAAAGACCCTATTTACGGAATAATACTTTATTTTTAAACCAATACGTAATAACTTCGAAGATGTATCATTCAGTTCTATTAGATACAATGTTTTAACTTTTTGATTTATTTCTTTACATTTTTCAAAGAGAGGCTAGGATGGACTTTGAGTCCTTGTGGGAGTGTGGGAGTCCTCCCTTCGGGCACAGCAAGATCCCTTTTGGGGTGCCGTGGAGGGTCAGGGGCTCCCGTTCCTCCAGGTATAAAATTATGTTACGTTAATTTTTAAGATATCCTAATCAAATTTTTACAGGCCTAATGTTTATTATTTCTTTATATTCTATATTATATCTGTAATTAATATACTAATTATTCCCTTTTTATATTTCTATAATTTCTCTCCGGGAAAAACACTGATTAATACTGATTTGTATTTTAATTTCTTGTGTATAACTTATTGTATGTACAATGTTTATTACTTCTTGGGAAATAAAATACTTTGAAAGTAAAAATGCTATAAATCTATCCCCTATTTTGTAGACGCTATAACTTTTGCGCAAACCGATCAATATACGCTTACTGCGATTTTTTTTTACCAAAAATATGTAGAAGAATATATAATATCGCCCTAAAACTGGAGAAGACCTAGGCAGAATGTGAGATGTTATACATACATTCTAAAAGCCAGAGCTGAACAGCCCCACCCAGGGGGCGGTCCCTCCGGACATAACCCTCCCACTGCAGTCAGCAGACCTCAGTTCGTAACAAAGCAGTACAAACATAAAAGGAAGGGTGGGTGCCGTGTCAGTCCATGGATGTCAGATAAAAGGATTTTACGGTGAGTACAAAAAATCCTATTTTCTCTTACCATCCATGGACTGACACGGTGTCTCTTTACACTTTACACGTGGGATGTCCCAAAGCAGTGTCAAGAGGGATGGGAGCAGTATAAAAATGGAAAAACCAAAAAAACTTCACTCCAAAAGAAGGCAGAGCTCCTCAACGGAGGAGTTGCAACTTTAAGCAGCGGCCTGCAGCACCCTGCGGCCGAAGGAAGCATCCGAAGATGCAGCCACATCAACCTTATAAAACTTAGAAAAGGTATGAACGGACGACCAGGTCGCCACCTTGCACACTTGTGCAACCGATGCTTGATGTCGGAAAGCCCAGGAAGCACTAATTGCCCTGGTAGAATGCGCCGTAACCGGCAAGAGAGGCGCCCGCCCCTTGAGAGCATAGGCTTGAATGACGGTTTGTCCGATCTACCTAGAAATGGTGGCAGACGAGCCGCTTGGCCCTGTTTTGGACCAGAGACAGTCACAAACAGTGAGTCAGACTTCTGAATAGAAACAGTAGCAGACAGGTACACCCGCAAGGCTCGTACCACATCCAATGCGTGAAGCGCAAACTCTCTGGGATGCGATGGGTGAGGACGCAAGGATGGGAGGACAATGTCCTCATTTAGGTGAAAGGCCGAGACCACCCTTGGCCAAAAGAAGGACGCAGACGCAACACTGCCTTATCCTTAAGGATGACTAAATATGGCGACTTGCAGGACAAGACTGCCAAATCAGACACTCGTCTAACAGAAGTGAATGCCACTAACAAGGCCACCTTCTGAGACAAAGTCAAGATGGGAATATCCCTGATAATCCCAAAAGGAGATTCCTGGAGGACCGAGAGCACCAAATTCAGATCCCACGGTGGGAGAGGAGGCTAGACAGGAGGGAGCACATGGCCAACCCCCAACACAAGGTGCTAACCAAGAAATGACTCGCTAGAGGTCGCTGAAAGAAGACAGCCAAGGCCGAAATCTGATCCTTAAATGGTACCCAAAGCCAGCTTTTGGGTCACTCCACGCTGCGGAAGACGCAGGATTCTAGGGACGGAATACGTCCGAGGACGCCATTCCAGCTCTTCGCACAGTAAGCTTACCATGTATGGTGAAAGATCTTTCTGGAGAAGACTTCCGTGCCCTAAACATGGTCAAAATGACCGAGTCCGAGAGACGTCAGTCCTTCAACACCTGGCTTGTAACAGCCATGCCCTTAAAGCCAGAGACTGTAAAGCCGGATGAAATATATGACCTTGAGACAGAAGGTCCTCCCTTACTGGCAACCGCCAGGGAACGTCCGCGACGAGACGTACCAGATCAGCGTACCAGTGACGCAGAGGCCAATCCGGAGCAATTCGGATCACCGGAGTTCCCTCGGTCGCCACCCTGCGCGGCAGACGAGGGAGCAGCTGCAGCGGAGGATAAACGTATATCAGGTGATAAGGACCCCATGGGGCCGCCCACGTATCCGAGGCATCCGCCAAAGGATCCCTAGATCTGGCCACAAACCTCGACACCTTGCAATTGAGTCGAGAGGCCATCGGTCCACATCCGGCGTGCCCTACCGTCGGCAAAGGAGCTGAAATATGCAAGGACCACTCTCCGTGGTCCAGCGTCTGGCGACTCAGATAGTCGGCCTGCCCATTGTCTATGCCCGGAATGTAAACGGCCTACAGAGCCGGCACGTTTTCGTGGTTAACATACGCCACCGCTGTGGCGGTGTCAGACTGGATCCTGATGGAGTGGCCCTGTAATCTCTCCGATCCCGAGGAGAGGTACCGTCCGATTGCCCGTAATTTTCAGAACAGCGATTGGTAAACGGGCTTCGTCCGGAGTCCAAAGCCCTTGGGCTGACAGGACTCCCCAGACTCCACCCCAGCCTGCGAGGCTGGCGTCCGTCGTGAGTACCGCCCATCGGACGGGGAGGAACAACTTTCCGGACCGAAGAGCCGAGGATCTCAACCACCATGTCAGGGAAGCCCTGACCAAGTGACTCACCTGGACCTGAAGATCCAAGGACAACGGGGATTTGTCCCAAGTGGGCAAGATCTCCTTCTGCAATGCCCTGGTGTGTGATTGGGCATACGGAACGGCCGCGAAGGAGGCCACGAGTCCCGGGACTCCTATGCAAAAACGGATTGACGACCATTTTCGGGACGACAGCACCCGCACTGCAGACAGAGTCAGCAACTTCCCTGGAGGTAGGATACCTTTGCCTCCAAGGAGTCCAGAATCAGACCTAGATACTCCAGACACTGAGTCGGGACCAGGACTGAAACCCGAATGTTCAGGAACCACCCAAAGTCCCCGAGGGTCTGATTGACTATAGTCACTTCTAAGTCTGAGACACTTACTGCTCTTAGCAGAAGATCGTCCAGATAGCCCACGACAGCAATGCCTCGATGTATCAGAAGGGCTAGAACCGGAGCAAGCACCTTGGTGAACACCCTTGGTGCCGAGGCTAGGCCGAAGGGAAGAGCCACAAATCGATAGTGGACTTCGCTGATCGCAAAGCGCAGACACTTTTGGTGACTTGTGCAGATCGGAACATGCAAGTAGGCGTACTTGAGTCTAAGGACGCCAGAAAAAAACTCCCCTCAACGGAGTGTATTGATCACCTGCGAATGGATTCCATGCGGAACTTTTGCACCTTCACCAAGGCCTTCAGGGCCTTGAGGTCCAAGAAAGGCCGAACCCCGTCCCATTTTTTGGGACGACAAACAGATTCGAGTAGAATCCCAGAAAACTCTCCTGTGACGGAACCGGCACAATCACTCCGGACCTGATCAAATCCTGTACAGCCCCCAAGAGGGCTGCCCGACGGGTAGGAAGGAGAGGAAGATTCGAAGGAAGGAATCTGTCTGGGGGCCAGGATGGGAATACCATCCTGTATCCTGAGGTGACCACCTCGCACACCCACCGGTCGGAGATACGGGAAGTCCACCGATCCGTGACCTGCGAAGTCGTCCCCCCACCCCAGAGTCGGGCGGAGGCAAGACTTCACGCGGAGGCAGGCTTGTGAGCCGCTTGTTTGGCTTGCACACCAGAGGCACTTGTGCCCACCAGCCACACTGCCGTCAGTCTGAGAGGGTCTACCCGTGGACTCCGACTGACGAAAAAGACCCCTTTTTTGCTGGAAAGGAAGGACCCTGTTTGTGGCGGGCCTCCTTACCCTGCTAGTATAAGGAAGAAGAGTGCTTTTACCTCCCGTGACATCCTTGACGATGTCATCCAGGGCAGCACCGAAAGGTCTACCACCTTTAATGGTAGATCCGTCAGGAGTTTCTTAGAGGCTAGGTCAGCAGACCAGCATTTCAACCAGATAAGATGACGCAATACCACCGCCGAGACAGAGACCCTGGATATTAAAGGGACCGCGTCCAACGTGGCGTCGCACACATAAACCAGGCCCTGCACATGTTGGTGGGCCAGAGCAACTGTGTCTGGAGGAAGATTATGTTCCTGTACAGCTAGGTGCAACATTTTTGCCCAACCTGTAAGTGTCCGAGACACAAGGGTCGCCGCTACCACAGGACGTAGGGCGGGTCCCAACAAGGCAAAACATGGCTCTGCTCACCACTTCTGACCTCCTGTCAGTGGGGTCCTCAAACGTAGGAGTCGCCTTCATCGGGAGAGTGATGGCCTTGTTTAAGCCGGGCGACTGGAGGGTCGACCACTGGGGGAGAAGCCCACTTTTTAAGTAGGGCATTCCAAAGGGGCATCTGATGGACAACGCCGCGGGACCATAAAAATCTTCTGCGGCTTTTCCCAGACCTTATCAATGAGCTAGTCAAAGAAAGTTACATATGGAAAAACCTCTTTAGAAGGCCTGGCCTTAAAAGAACCAAAGGAGACTGAATCCGCCTGAGGTCCTGCATCCGCAGCATTTTAGCTTGAGAGTGTCCCTCACCGCAGTCATGAGTACACTAACAAGCGCCCTGTCATTTACTGACTCAGAACTGGAGTCTTCCTCATAAGGAATGTCCTGTTCAACACCATAAATCATATTCAGAACTAGGGTCCTGAGCGGTAGTGGCTAGGCCCATATCTGAATCAGCGCACACCCCTTGTGTAGATAAAGTGGGGAGAGGGCACCTTTTTTGCTCCCTTGCGCTCGCACACCACTCCGATCCTGGTCAGAAAGGATTCCAGGACTGCCCACAACAGGTCCATAGGGACCGCAGGTGCTGAAGCACTGCCTGTTGCCACTGACATGTTAGGGGAAGCTGGTGACACAGACTCCATATTGTCCCCCTCTGAGACTCCTCAGATAAAAAGTCCACCCACAGGCTGTGCTGACTGAGGAGGGGGCGCCCAGGGGACTCACCAAACCGGATCAGGGACCGCTCAGTTCCGCTGTCTGTGCCCCCCTCTTACCGCGCTGTGTCAGCGCTGGTGAGCTGTGAGGAGATTTGCGCTGTTACAGCAGCGCTAGAGGCCAAAACTAGTGCTGAAAAGCACGCGGGCTACAAGAAAATGGCCGCCGCACTTCACTGAGGCGATCCGCGGTAAGATGGCCGCCATGACGCAGATAAAGTGAAACAGCACACACACACGCCACTCAGGCCCCAAAAAAACACACAAAAAAGGCCCCAAAGCATATAATGCAGACCAGCATGAGTCCCCGAAGAACAGTGTGACCCCCAAGCACCCCACACAGCCAGCGCCAGTAATGGTGACAGAGAGCGACAATAAAATACAGGGGGAGACAGAGAAAATCCCCCACAGAGAAACACACAGCCTTTTGTACTCACCTGCAGGCAGGAGAGACTACTTACCCGTCCCCCGAGGGACCCACTGGTGTGTTTCTGACAGGACTATCACAATGCAGTACTGAGTAGCTGTCGGCCCGTTCCACCGCGAAAGATACAGTCAGTCAGGAGCTGTTCAGTCTTGAGAGGACAGTGGGAGCATGAAAGCAAACCCGGCCACCCCTGGAGTCATGGGGCATGTCGTGAACTGAGTCTCACGCACACAAGGCGAGGATCAGCCCGCTCGATGGTCGGACAGGGAAGACTATGAGGATATCTTGTAACCAACCTGTTGCCCAGCCGACAGTAGATAGAAGATTCTCAAAAATAAAATAAAAAAGAATTCCAAAAAGGAACAAAAAATAGGTCAGGAGACTGGCTCCTGAGAGAGCCATGTCTTCTCCTTCTGCTAGGCAGAAAAAAACTGAGGTCTGCTGACTGCAGTGGGAGGGTTATGTCCGGAGGGACCGCCCCCTGGGTAGGGCTGTTCAGCTCTGGCTTTTAGAATGTATGTATAACATCTGACATTCTGCCTAGGTCTTCTCCTGCAAGCAGGGACATAACCCACGTGTAAAGTGTAAAAAGAGACACCGTGTCCATGGATGGTAAGAGAAATTGGGATTTTTATTATAGCAAAAAGTAAAAAAAACTTTATTTTTTCAAACTTGTCACTCTTCTTTTGTTTATAGCGCAAAAAAATTAAATCCGCAGAGGTGATCAAATACCACCAAAAGAAAGCTTTATTTGTGGGGGCAAAAGGACGTCAACTTTATTTGGGTACAGCGTCGCACGGACGCACAATTGTCAGTTAAAGCGACGCAGTGATGTATCGCAAAAAAATGGCTTGGGCAGGAAGGGGGTAAAAGTGCCCTGTATTGAGGTAGTTAAAGATTCTTAACAACATCAAATGTTATCGTAAGATTTCTTCTTCCCTAGTGGATAGATTTAATCAAGAATTCTATTCTCTTGCAGAAGAGTCTCTCAATGAGGGTATCACCACAAGAGATTTGTGGGATTTTATTTGAACGAGACACCCTCGCCTGCCCACATTATACGCACTACCTAAATTGCATAAGGACATACACAATCCACCGGGAAGGCCAATAATTTCTGGTAATGGTTGCATCTCGGAAGAAATCAGTCAGGTTATAGACCAACACCTCAGGCCACATGTAATAGAATTACCTTCTTATACGAAGGATACCATTCATCTACTGCAAATATTAGAGAATGTGGTGGTCCCGGACTCAGCCATATTGGTGACAATTGATGTGGAATCGCTATACAATAGCATTCTACATGATTTGGGCATCGCAGCCATTGGTGGAATACTTCGATAAAGGGCGACTGCAGAATGGAAGTTCAATCAATTTGTTTTGCAAATGCTAGATTTCATTTTGAGACAACATATTTCTTTTTAAGGGCTCCCACTACCTCCAGGTACAGGGTGTGGCTATAGAGATGTGCTGTGCACCCTCATACGCCAACCTGTACCTGGGGGAGTGGGAGAGAAAGAAGATTTCTCTCCTGATAAAAAGTCTATGTATACTCACCTATGTATACTCGCTATGTATGTGGCAGAGATACATAGACGATATACTGATTTGGGATGGTTCAGAGAACAGGCTCAGAGATTAAAGTTGTTCTGATTCATCAAGCTCAATTTGTTTTTCACAGTGGCCTATGATGCACAAATGGTCAATTTTTGGGATATTAGCATCCTGAAGAGTGGTGGGCTTACCAGCAAACTTTTTAGAAAAGAAACAGCTGGCAACACTTTGTTGCATGCAGATAGCTTTCATCCCGTTTACCTAAAAAAGTCGATACCCTTTAGTCAATTTTTACGTATCAAACGAAACTGCACTACAACTGAGGACTTTGAGAGAATCCGATGAGCTTACTAGATTATTGGCCAGAGGATACACTAAATCTGCCTTAAAAAAAAAAAAAAAAAAAAGAGAAGGTGTTGGATCGAGTTAAGTGTACTCAAAGACAGGATCTTATCTTTAAATCCAAAAATAAAAACAAAAAGGATAATGTTTCTAGGATCATAATGAGATACTCAAATGAACACAATCAAAGAAAAATACTTACAAAAGTATTGGTCTATTTTGACTAAGGGCCCCATCTTGGGAAGTTTTGTGACAGCCAACCCAGATTGCCTACAAGAAGGCAG